>JAAGWQ010000006.1:0-439521 GCA_013396295.1 Fusarium heterosporum | reverse complement strand
CCCCATCTCCATCCGCCCCGTCTCTCCCTCGGAATACATACAATAGAGACCAGGCCAAAGCAACCCCCCCTTTCGCTATTGCTTGCTACTGCACTTGCAGTTCACGGGCCACCGTCTATTTTCTCCTCCACATGCCATGCTCTACTACCCTTCACGCACCCCGCAATCTGCCTGCATCTATCTCCCCAGCTCCAAATCTCAATCCAAATCTGTCTTTTCTCCCTATCTCTATCTTTTCTACCCATATCTTTCTCCTCAATCTATTTCACCCCACACTTTGATATCGAGCACAGCATCGAACACGGAATCCGCTTAAGGACTTGCTCTCTGAGCATACACCTTCACGATGCTTGCCATTCAGTCTATGGAGGGTCCTCCTCGGCCTCTACCAGGGCCTTCTTCAATTGTAGGCCCCGAGTCCACTGAGGTTCGTCAGCCAAAACCCAAGACTCTTCCTTGCAAGTACTGTAGCAAGCGGTTCAGGTTCGTCCTCTCTCTGCCTCACCAAGAAACACCCCCCGAATTCACGCTGACCAGATATCCCGACATATAGACGTGTTGAGCACGTACAGCGCCATGAGCGTACTCATACCAAGGAGAAGCCATTCTCATGTGGATGGGACCGCTGCGGAAAGACCTTTGGACGAAGGTACGTTTTTCTCATTCCGCTGTCCCCCGTTTCTCACCCCGTCCCACCTCGTCATTCATATACAGTACTTACCACTCACTCACTCATCCATAACCTCCAACTTTTGTCCCCTTCCGCCCACTTCCTTCCTGCTGTTTATCTCATGCGCAACACCAACCGGGAAACTTCCTTTGTCTGAGCTTTGCCGATACATATGCTTACATGAATATCAGGGATCTTCTTGTTAGACACGAGAAGCTCGTGCATCTCAATGAAGGCAGCAAGGATAACAACCGACCAAGGAAGTTGTCGTCAAATACATCTTCTACTTCACACAAAAGTTCTATTTCTGAAGGTCAGATAAATACCGAGGCCATCGGACATCAACATCTCACTGCACCACGGCCGCCACCACCTCAGCAGCCCTTACCACCACCTCAGTCATTTCACCATGGGCCACCTCCGATCCCCCAGCAAGGACCTCAAGATCCCCGGACACAGCCCAGATCTGCGGCGTGCAATCTTGATCTCTTATCCGACGCGGCCCTCGCGAGCTCAGTGACGCCTGTCCAAAGGAATGCTACTGCAGCGTCTCTGCCTCCACACTCACCAGATTCTCGAAGGAAGAGTAGTTATGGTGAGTCTATTGTCGCCTACACAACGGAGCGACCTCGAGAGGATCAACCGATAGGATCTGGCTATGTACCTCAACAACCACCCGCTGGTTCTTATGATGACTACAATCCCTTCCTTGACGAATACGCGTCTTCTTCGCATTTCCTGCCACCGAATTTTGAGACCGAACAGCATTTGATGTTTTCCCGAAGCCAAGGACCCGGTGCCTCCAGACGCCCTTCAAAGTCATTTCTCCCAGGCCGATTCCCGCCTATGCAAACCGAAGCCCGAGATCCTGGAGATCCTGCCTCCCGAGGCATGGACGAATCAGCTCGACAATCGGCTCTTCGTATCTCAGTAGCCGACCATACCGCCATCAAGAATCGACTAGATGAATTCTCCGCTGTTTTGCCCAACGATTTTGTGTTTCCTTCTCGACATACCCTGACGAGATTCTTGGAGGGCTATATCAGTGGGCTCCACGAGCACCTGCCTTTCCTTCATTTGCCAACCTTCTCACCTGCTGAGGCTGCGCCTGAGTTGCTGCTCGCTATACTCGCTGTGGGAGCACAGTATCGTTTCGAGAAGAACAGGGGCTATGCTCTCTGGTACGCTGCCAAGGCCGTCGCGATGGAACAGATTCGGCGAAGGCGTATTTCTGAAGTTCATGCGTTGCTACCAACTGCCGCTGCTTACAGTCCTCATTCTACCAGGCCCTCTCCAAGTGCCACATATCGTCACTCTTTTGCATCTGCGCAGTCAGAGCGACCAGCAACACAAGATACGCACCGTGAGCCATAGTAAGTCGTGATCCTAAACTTTTGTAACCTCAACTCTAACCCTGTGTTTAGTGCCCCCAATACTCCACAGGCTCGGATCGAGACTATTCAAGCAGTTTTACTTCTTTTTGCCATCGGACTTTGGAATGTGCCGACGATTCTACATGAAGCACTATCACTGCAAAGTGTTTTGGCAATTTTGATTCGGGAAGAAGGTCTTGTGGCGGAAGTTAACCAGAGTGCTGTCAATGACTGGGAGACCTGGATTCGGCTGGAAACCGCGACGAGAACAAAGCTTGTGGCTTATTGCTATTTCAATCTTTGCAGTATCGCGTATAACATGCCGCCGCTAGTCTTGACATCCGAGTTGAATCTCCTCTTGCCTCAAAGAGGTAAGCTTTGGAGGGCAGAGACGGCCTGGCAATGGCAGGAAATGCGACAATCGACACCGATGATCGAACTTACCTTGCATGACGCATTTTCTCGACTCTTTGGCCGGACGAATCAAGGACTTCCACAACATATGTCATCTTTGGGAAGCTATGTTCTCATCCACGCTCTGATCCAACACATCTACTTGTTGAAGCAGACCTCATTCGCAACTGGTCTTCCCTATAATATTCACCGAACTATGAAGCCCGAGGATGTGGAGGAGGTCTCTCAGGCTCTCCGTGTGTGGCAGACAAGTTTCGAAGACCAGCATCAACTTAGGGCGGCGGAATCAGGACACTACAGCGTATCGGATTCGATCGACGGGGGGACTTTGGATTACACAGCGACGGCGTTATTACGACAAGCTTACATCCGACTCCATACCGATGTGACTCCGTCGACCGCGCTCGAGACCCGGGATCCGCTTTTAGTGGCGTCGGCCTTGAGTAGGACCCCCTTACTAGTACGAAGCTCGAGACTACACCGGGCGGTGATTCAAGCGATCCACGCCTTGTCTGTGTTAGTCAAGGAAGGCGTCAACTATGTTGCTAGCACCAAATCAACCGATTGGAGTATTCAGCACTCCTGTGAGTATTTCCAAGATAACACCTCTTGGATATTTTGACCTTGTTACTGACCTGGATTGATAGTATGCAATTTCGAGTGTGCTATTCTGGTGTCTAAATGGCTCCTGACAATTGCGGCGATTGGACCGCATGACCCTCCTGCCTCCCCAGAAGAAAAGAACATGCTGGACATGATAGGCCGCATGGTTGATGAAACTGAGTTCGCCGTACCACCAATTGACCCATCGCTCACGGGGCAAAACGAAATACCATCAAGCGACAGTGCGAACTTGAGGCGACTAGCTGCCGCAGTTGTTCGAGTCTGGGCAGAGAGCTTTGGAGGGAGACATGTCTTTGAGATTGTGAAGGTTATGGGGCAAAGTCTTGACGCGTATACTCACTTGGTTGAGAAGCCGACAGACAGAAGCCCTCAGGGTCGCTTACTGGAACCTGGTATCAACTAAGAAAGGTGGCAAACAGGGCAATGCAAGAACAACGGCTGGCGCAGACAATGGCATCGTCAACTTTGGGCGTCTGATTTGAAAGAAGCATGAACACCAGGCATGGGATTGACAGCTATTTGTTGAGGGATGGCTTTCTGGTTTGGGAGTACTAGGTTTACCATGATGGCTCACGAGACTGTGAATCATGTACATTAGGGCGTTTAAAGGATTGCGTTCAAAGTAGGGGATTGCTGTTCTGCGAAGAAGCACATGGCAGGCAGAGCAGCAAGTTATTGATTCGATATGATTTGAGGTCTAGACTAGGGACCATATTATGTGTCTATATGACACTCTGTCAAACATCTTACAATATCAGATTACTTTATTCCCGTAAATGATTTGTGTTCTTAGAAATATCACCTTGGCTGGTGTATATGTTTCCCCGCAAAGATGAAGTTGAGTTGGATGCAAGGAAGGCAATCCTCCACTCTCACATGTGGAGGGCCGAGCCGAGTGTGGGGGAATTAGTGGGCCTCTCGTCATACCTCGGCACTTTAAAGTTGGTACTCCTATACATCGTGAAAGGAGCCTCGGGCCAGTTTCATTTTCCCCCGTCTCTTATGTGAGATTGAACACGCCAGACCGCAGCATAGATATAGATATAGATATTGGTCTAGATTCCTTTGACTACAATTTTTTTTTGTACCTTTCAAGTTCATTTTGTATTTTATCTATTGATCAAGCCATCATCATGCCTTTTGCGACTGAACTCACTAAGCGGCTGGGCATCAGAGGTTTGTAGTACCATATTTTCACAGCTCTACCCATACTGACCTTCTACCAGTGCCTGTCGTCCAAGGCGGCATGATGCACGTAGGCACCGCCGACCTCGCCTCAGCCGTCTCCAACGCCGGCGGCCTGGGTATCATCACCGCCCTCATCTTCCCCACGCCCGAGGAGCTGCGCAAGGAGATCCAGCGATGCCGAACCCTTACAAAAAACCCTTTCGGCGTCAATATCACCCTCCTTCCCTCTATGGTCCCTCCAAACTACGCTGCCTACGCCCAGGCTGTTATCGACGAGGGTATCAAGGTTGTCGAGACGGCGGGCAACTCTCCTGGTCCTGTGATCACGCAGCTGAAGAAGGCTGGAATCACTGTTCTTCACAAATGCACCACGATCCGTCATGCCCAGAGCGCTATCAAACTTGGAGTTGATTTCCTGAGCATCGACGGATTCGAATGCGCAGGTCACGTAGGTGAAAGTGATATCACAAACTTTATCCTCCTGAGCAAAGCACGACAAACTCTCGGCGTACCCTTCATCGCAAGTGGCGGCTTCGCCGACGGATACGGACTTGCTGCGGCCCTGGTTCTCGGCGCATCTGGAGTCAACATGGGAACCAGGTTTATGGCAACAGTGGAGGCTCCTATACACATAAAGGTCAAGGAGGAGATCGTTCGCGCTCAAGAGACAGACACGACGCTCGTCATGCGACGATGGACGAACACGACGCGACTATACAAGAACAAGGTTGCCCTAGACGCGCTCAAGATTGAAACCAACAGTAAGAGTGGCGAATTTACGGAAATTGCGCCGTACATGAGCGGAAAGCGAGGCAAGGAAGTGTTCATCAACGGCGACACTGAGTTTGGCGTAAGTTGGACGTTTCGACCCGAACGATATTGAGTTTAGCTAACTGAGTTTGCAGGTTTGGACAACGGGTCAGGTTATGGGTCTAATCAACGATATCCCCACGTGCGATGAGCTTCTCCGTAGAATTGAGAAGGAGGCCGAGACAGCATTGAGAGAGAGACTCTCTTTGCTGGTTCCAGAGTCAAAGTTATAGAGCTAGAATCGCGAGATTTGATTTATTGTTAGAGTCTATATAAGATCTGCTATTTTATGATAATACGTTTCCAAATGATTCCAAAATTTGTATCACTCAGAGAAAGAAATCTGTCTATGATTGTACCTGGTCGAAATCTTGTGGTCTATGAAATGCATAATCCAGCCGATGCCGCTTCACCTGGTCCGAAGAGTCTGTCCATGTTCGGGGCTGCGGCTGTTGGACGATCAACTCTGGGACACCACGGTTCTCCAGAGACCATTCCTTAGCCTGGCATAAGCTTACGCCGGTCTCGATCAGTGAGATCTTGCCTCCTGGTCTTCCCATACTCCACCCCGTTGGGACAGTTCGTTGGCTGGGCTTGTGGCCTGCGTCGTCGGTAAGATGCAAGTTCATCTCGAGAATGGCGCCGCGGAGGCCACAGTACATTGTGTCTGATAGATCAGATGCTTTGGCTAGACAATAGATCCTGTCGTAAGTTGAACTGCCGATGTGGAGCGTGGCATCAGGACGCCAGTAGTTCCGCCTGGAGGTACTGTGCCAGTTACATAGTAAAGCAGTTTGAGGGTCACATTTCTGAGGTTGGCAATCCGGCGCCCATCCTTGCTTCCACATCTTGTGGTCGTCCTTTTGACTTGGAAAGGGCCATTGTGTGGAGCATGACAGAGCACTGGTGTGGTGATATGGCTTTGAGTATCGAAAGTCAAAGAGACGGATGTCCGGGGCTGTGTTGCTTCCTGCGACGAAACGCTCTGTACCATAGACAAGAAGGGAACTGCCTGCTTCGTAGGGTTGGAAACGATCACGATAGACTGCATCTTGTGGTGAAGGCGTCCGAATATCCAACAGACTGTGCAAGGGGTGAGTAGTTGATCTTGGTAGATAAAGGGGGTGAACTCACCGATATGTCCCGTCATCCCACGTACTCAGGAGAAGATTCTCATTGCCCCTAACAGGCTCAATCGCACGAACTGTTGTCTTTTCGCCGATTATCACATCAGTCAACTTGGCAGCATCATCCAGAGGCCTTGGGTTAATGGCAGCATTGGAGAATTGTAGGCCGGTTGGGGTTAGCTGTCCCCATCGTAGAGGGTTTCTACTTCCACCTAGAGCACAAGCCACGACGTCCTTGCTCATGAACTTTGTGCTTCGTAGGAGTGAGACTTCATCTGGGGGGCCTCCTTTTGAGAAGTTGTGAAACTCAAGTGGACTTATTTCTGCATCTGACGATGCAGAAAGGTCATAGAGTGTGAGGATGGAGCCTTTGCCAGATGCCAGCAGGTTTACTTCGGAGTGCCATTGGAGTGATGAGACAGCTACTTGACCTGGAGATTTCCTCATGGGATCAGAAGCGTGGCTTTGCTCTGCCTCATCCGCTGGTTTCAGATGCCGCGTGATTGTCGCAAAGTTATCTTTGCCAGAGAGGACCTGAATATCTCCGTTGGCTCTTCCTACAACGACACTTGGTATCTCCTCACACTCGAGAATCGAGACTGCGGTCACATCTCCAGTACCAGCTCGATACCCATGAGTCTGTCCCTCAATCTGATGCCAGGTATCTGGTTGCCCATCTACAAGCTTCATCCGAACCATGAGGTTCTCGCCCACGCCGGCAGCCAGAACTTCGTGTTTGAGCGATGACATGAGCCGTGCATCGAGAACGGTATGAAATAGCACTGACTGGCTGCCCGCAGCTCTGCGCTGAAACCTTCCAGGCTGCTGCTTCTTCTCATGGAGAACATTAACCCAAAACCCTCGCCTGTCCCAGCAACGGTCCAGATACGTTGCGCGGTCTGCAACTGAACTCCACTGTGTCTCAGAGCTTGTCGCTATATCCAGCGACGAGAATCGAGTCTTGACAAAGGTACGCCAGCCGTCTTGTCTTATGAGGCTGTTGATGTGTTTTGTCAGGGCCGAGACGTGGGCTACGTCTCGAGCCGTGTCGAGGTGCTCGACAATATCGAGAACAAGATCATCTGGAAGACTTGCCAGAGAGGTTTTATCCATGATTGTTTTCTAATCGTGGTGTAAGCTGTCGTTGTATGAAGGGCATTTCGCCGTAGAGTTTTAGCGTTTATGATGTCGTTTTCCCAGGCTTCAAAATAGTAGCAGGATTTTTCGGGGCCTATTGAGTTGCACGATTTGGCTTCAGTAGCTCCATGAACATGTATGAGAAACAGTCCTGTTATCTTTTGATATTTGAAGAGTTGAAGAGATTTCAAAAGACAACAAGTGGCTTATAATGTCTACCAAAAGTGAGTCAGTATCGACTTGTGCTTATCCGTCTTGTCTTGTCTGCCTAATCCTCAGAAATGGCCACTTTAGGCCAGATGACAGAAAGGCTGGGACAACTTTAGCAGAAAATTCAGAGCGTTTTACATAATCTTTATTTACCCCTAATCAATGTCGCTGGAGATAGATCGTCATAGCGGGTCTACTTGGTCTGGATAGATGCATGTACAAGGCGAAAACTGAAGTTTGTCTCTCAAACAATTGATATCTCGGTCTCAGTCACGGCAATTACCAAGAGTTTTCCCACCAACTTTTTTTTTTGTTTTGTTTTATTTACTTGAATTGCCGTAAAGACTGATGTTCGACATACCATGAAAAGAAATAAATACACACCCTGCTGATGACGACCCGGTTTCCTCCATAATCTCAACACCGTGAAAACAAAAACATATTGTAAGAAGAGAAAGACGACCTGTTGAGTCGTTTTTCAAACTTCACTGTGCCGAGGCTTTGGCGATACAAGTTCTGTAGTATATCCTGTCTGTTCATGTACGCAACCCGTCAATGATAAGTACAAATAAACGAGAGGAAACCAAAGGGAAATAAAAGCAGGAAATCCTTTGGAAACCCCAAGGGTCCCATGGCAACGTATTGGTAAACAAGCAACAAGAAGGTACTGCGCAACCCTGCTGCGTGGCAGCAGGATCAAGCCATACACCTTCATTTTAGTAATAAGGTGACAGCGGAGTTTCTTGTTGCGTCCTGTGCAAATCATGTATTTTGCACTTCAAGCAGTGGCCCGCTTCTCTAAAAGATCAGAGTAGTCTCGGCCTAACGTAATTGTTATGTCGCTCACTGCCCCCGTTCCTCTATAGATGTAAAGAGGGATCCAGGTGGGCGGAAACGGAACAGAGAGCGATTCATATTCAATCTTGGCCCATATGAAGTATGTAATGGGGTCCACGACTTCATCGGGAGTGAGAGCGGATCGGTATATCGGAGGCACAGGAATGAAGTCGATGGGAGCACGAGAATCCTCTCTTAGCTTGGAAAGGAAAGCTTGGGAGCAGAAGCTCAGTGATCGGGTGTAATCGAACTGTACCGTCTCCCAAGATTGATGTCCATTTTCGTATGTTGCCTTGACGTAGAACCTCTTTTTTTCTCGAGTCGCGTTCTGGACAGACGCCGGAGCGGCTTGCCGGACACGCCTTGTCATATCTTGGACATGTTGCTCAAGTGCGGCCTGGGTCATGTCAAAAGGGTTGTGAAAGTCACAATAGTCTCGAAGTGACCTGCAATTCAGATTCTCCTGAATGGATGAAGTGCTTTGGGCGCTTAGAGCATGTTAGCAAAGCCTCAGGAGAGAATGACTTCCACAAACACTAACCAAAGATCCGACCAGGAGGTTTCTAGGCTTGGTTCTGGCAGTTGGGTTGGGTTATCAAGGTCGAGCTTTCTCTGGTCTATTACTTGAGAAGTGAAGGTAGAAGGGTCTAGGTTATTATATCCGGGTATGGCCCCAAAGGATATCGCTGCCGTGGTCGTGCCAGGATAGTTGGTGTAAGAAGCTTGATGCTCGTGGTTGAGTTGTAAGGCAGTATCGGACGGTGTAATCTGGGGTTCGTTTGCTGTGGCTCCGAGTTCTGCATGTCTCGTTGGCGTGATTGAGGAGGTGAAGCGACCAAAAGATTGATTAGGAAGCCTCGTTAGGGATGATCCTGTTGCCGAGAGATTGCGTGGTAATGGGTGAGGATTTCTCGATCGAGTTCCTGCCTTCTCTCCAAGCTTCATTTGTTGTCTCGCGTAGTTGAGTAAGTGCGAACGAAGTGGTCTTTCTCCGAATGGCGGTTTCTTGGGATTTCGAGACCTACGCTTTCCCACCATGACCGCATGAAGAGAGCAAAGATCGAGTCAATACTGCTTAATGAGTACCAGGTATGGCTGCGGTAAAACAAAAATATTAAGCACCTAATGGCAGGAAATAGAACAGAAGGTTAACTGACGAGACAACCCCCAGAGCTTCAGACACCTCAACTCAAGGCAAGGTTGTGTCTTGTGCGAATAAACTACCAACATAGGCCAACCTTATAATACAATGGGCCTCCGAAAACCACACCCAGCAGAGCCTCAAACGGAAGTGTACTATGGACGACTACTGGGGGGCGATATGTATGGCAATTCCATCTTCCAGGCCTCTAAAGCACAGTGACACTACCGGGATAATACAAGACATCAAACTCCGACAACACGGCACGTTATGTCCAGCTCCCGGTAGTAGGTGGCTGTATTTTCATCCTACCCTTCTTTCTGAAAGCAAGGAAGTGAGCCTGCCCTGCAGCCTCTCGGTTTGAAGAGCGGAAGTCGCATCGTTGTTGGCTGCGTTTGTTGAGTGAGGGGAGATGCCAAGTACCAAGTGACATCAGGTGAGGGACCCTCTCGACTGGATACTCTGGGTTGGGGTTTCTTTTTTGCGGAATTGTATTTTCTCTGACGCTGGGGTATCAACCGATGACGATGAAGAGAAGACAGCAAATACAATAAACGTCGACTCGTGGACTCGAGACCTTGTCTCTTTTGTAATTGTATTTTTGATTCTGCATTAGTTCCAGAGGCTGATAGCAGTATTTAATGCAATGCAAGGTGATGTGATGTGATATGATGGCATCTGACAACTCACATGTGAGCTATTACGTGGTTGTCTCAATTGTGATCCCACCAACTTCTTCTCAGCCTGATTAGAGAATGCTGATCAGAAAAATTGTTCATATCAGACATTTGACATGACATCGGGCATTTAAATACACAAAATTGGCTAATTCTTGACCGTTATTAAAAGAGGCATTTTCCACACCCATCGTGGGCTTTGCTCCCCGTTGCCTCGATATCATGTGTCTGTCAGTTGAGCCTCCATCAACGACAGATCTTAACTCCTCTTTGGGGCTCCCCAATTGCACTCGTTTCACTGTTCTCCCTTGAACATTCACATACCCGAATTTATGCCAACTTTTTATCTCAAGGTTGTGTAAGCCAGCCTTCCCCGTTTTGAATATTGCACTTGGCGTTGATGAGTCGAGTCATAGGAAATCGAAGAAATAATGACACATGCCGCTCAAGCGGTTATTATAACGAGGTGCTGGCAGTTCCCTGCTGACAAATCCTACCCCAAGACAAATGAATCTCTAATAACATGTCACATCGCTGCTGTCTTGTACGGAAGGGGAGCCATCGGCTTCATCTCCAACAGCATTGCAAAGAAACTACTCGGTGCCAACAGGACACAGTCATCCTGTGTTGTAGAGATATCTTGGGCTCCATTTGGATGCCAACAGAAAGAAAACCTAGAGACAAGCCAGGTTCAAGTCGTTCCTGAGTTACAGCAGGACATCGTCCTTGGAGATAGCACGGAGGAGCTACTTCAGAGCATTCACATCACCTCTCCACAAGATCAAGTCCCGAGTGCCACTTGTTTCGCTCAAAGCCTTTCCCATCAATTCAGGACGCAGCAAGACTTTGAGAGACATGGCGTGGTACCTGTAAACCAGCAGTCCCAAGACAAATTCAGACATCTCCTAAGCCTCTATCAACAAAAGGCTCAGCCCCCTCATCTTCAAGACACTTCAGATTCGGGACCAAAGAAGGTCGAAAAGGCATTGCAGTCCAACTCTGAAATCTTGCTTAGTTCTACCTCGGACGCAACGAGTTACGTCGGTTCAGATGAAAACTGGGTCATGGCCCTCGGAGGTGGAAGCAGACCAAGCATGTCCTCCCCACGGCTTGCGTATCTGAACAGTTCAGCTGGAACTAGTAAGCAAGATGCCTGGGAAGTTCCCACTGAAGAGATGTCCAGTAATCCGAATGCTCATTCCCCTACCTCTGGCTGGTCCCTGGTAGAAGGGCACAGTAGCACTACCCCTGAAGAGGTAGAGGAGCACCAAGAAGTCAATGAGCCTCGGCTCGATGACTTCGAGATGCATCCAGGCCACCAATTCTGGGAATGGGACAGTCAAAGACAACAGTGGCGTCGACGAGGGCGGACCGGACTAGACGAGAGGGATTGGTTTACAGACACCTTATCACAATAATATTGGATTTTGTAAGAAGCCCATTCCTAGTAACCGACTAAGCATTAAAACTGAAGTCAATATAGCATCCGAGGTATCATGAAAATTGTTCACTTGTTTCCTAGCTCTCTTCATTTTTCTCACTCTTTTTGCGATTTGTTACATGTATCAGGGTTATAGATGATCTAGTTTCACGTTGGGTTCTTACAATATCTATACTCCTTCCTCAGACCATAACCAAATATTCATATTTTCAATTACAGCACTGAACTGAGGGGTCCTCAATCTCTAATGTAGCATCAGATATGCATAAAAGTCAAAGTAATTTTGAATCATAAGATAACTATCCAATCGTAATATATGCACCCCAAAGTATCAACACCATACGCCTATTGCATGCGCCGGCCATCAACAACACCTCCCAATGCCTGTATCATCATAATAATAGATGCAACGCTCTCACACTCTTCTCCGCCACAGCAATATGCCAAGGCCGAACATCCATCTCCCGATCTACAACGCCTCGCGCCCTAGCCAAAGTTCCCAAACCCCTGAAGTAGCACAGCATTTCTCTCAGGAGGGGTTCATATGCACGAGGAGTCGCCTCTGTGTGAACAAGGTTAACCTCCATTACAACAGGTGGGTCCTCGAGTTTTATTCCTGTCCGTTTGATCAAGTAACCGCTGGCAAGCGCAGGGCGCAGTTCCAACAAAGTAGTAGAGTTGCCGAGTCTATGCCCGACGATAGCGCCCCATGTCTGATCAGTGGCATCAATCAGAAACGAGTCAGCATCTGCCTCTGTAGCAGTGTCGGCGCCCGGTGTGGCGGCCAAGGTCATGTTATCGCGCATTGGGGTCGCTGGAGTCGTGGTCTGCTCCGGCGAAACGATGCTGGCCTGAGGCGTTGATACCGGTGTCGAGTAGAACGCAGAAGTTGCCGCGTGGGGAATCCTCACGGCTGGCGGTACAAGCTGCAGAGATGGGTTGGTGTCAACAGACATTAAGATCATGGTGAAGGAGAATTTATCATCAAGCGTCGATGCTGCTTGCCACCACTCGACCTCCTTCTGATCCATGGGCCCTGACTTGGTGATAATCACCCGCCAGTGAACTTTCCAAACCGACATGTGAGTCAATGTCGTCGCCCAGATTTCAGCCATTATGGCTGCTTTGTGCTGGGAAACCGCACGATCGGGGGTCCGGCTCCTGGTGATCGAGTATGATGCTGTAGCTTGCCGCTGTCCGCGATTATCGGTCCACGCGACTGTAACCCACCGACCATCGAGACTCTCAGCATACCCAACATGAAGACACGAATTCTCATGCATAAGTGACTGAGAAGGCGAGGTCGTAAGCTTGAAATCTATCATCCGAGGCGGAGGCTGCTCAAGCATGATTGCGGGAGCGGGCGTAGGGCCGCCAAACTCTGTGTCCAGAAACAGAGTGCATCTGTCGTATGTTTCTACGCAGAGTTTGATCATCTCTGCGGGACTCGGGACGACAAGTGCTGATGTAGACGAGATCAGGTTTGACGAAACAAGCTGTAGTACCAACTCATTCTGGGGAGATTCCCGGCGGGCGGCCAAGAGATCACTATACTCATCGAAACACCGGTAAAAAGCGGTGCAGGCCTCTATGATAGAGGCGGGATTATCAGGTGAATAGACAAAGTAAATCACAAGGTTCTTGTCCTTGGACTTCCACTCTGACAGAGAGCTTCGGAGCACTTCCATACTCTCCACGAGTGCAGAGCCGTGGCCAATGACGGTTGCGTCAGGTGAGGTCGAGATCCTATCAACCTCATATGGTAGGACGCCAGCCTCCCAGTCTCCAGATAGGGTCAAATTATTGAAGGTACCCAATTTTAGGGATTCATATACACTCTTCAAGCGGCAAATGAAACTTCCCACGTGATCGGCCATCCCTTTCCAGCCTGGAAATATGCAAAGTGCAGTGATATCTTTCGTGCCCCACGAGGGTGACAATCCAAGACCCTCCCAAAATGATACCGACGATGGAAGCACTGAGAGCTTTGTCTCTGATCTGCGGACTTCAAGATGAGGCACGGGAATCTGATACAGGTTATTGGCTCTCAGATGCTCCGAGTTCGGATCTCTGCCTGGAATCGGTCGAGGCTGAAGGCGGTTCGGCTGGCCGACCATTGGAAGGTCTTGAATCTCGAGCAGGCCTTTCAACCGTACGGCTGCAGGGCTACCCAGGTTGGAAGGGATTATATTGTGAAGCAGTCGGAGTGAGTTCCGAGCAATGCCGAGTTCGTGACCTTTCAACGTTGCTAGCGAGACTGACAAATCGTTTGTGTTGTCAACACCAATTTCGAGTCGTCCAGTAGCAGCCTGCTCAGTAATGATTTGTGCAACCTCGACAAAGTCCTGGTTGGAAAGTCCCACTTCCATGTTAAGTGGCTCAGGGTCTGAAAAGAAACGATGTAGCAGAATTTCGGATGACTCTGTCTTTGAGAGTTTGGGAAGTTCAATTGCGAGTTGCTCTTCAGCGGCATCATCTACCAGATCTGCCTCTCTCGAGGTTGTAGCTTGCGAAACAGCATCGTCGTCCACGACTGTTCGTTTCACACTAGATTTGACGGGTGAAACGGGCCCACCAGATATCGAGCTCAGGTCGTCCCCATCTGAGTCAATATCACTGTCTTCTGAAACAAACGTGTTCCCATTCAGTCTTTGAGAGTTGGCATGCCCAATGGAACCATCTACGCCAGTCAAGCTTCGGATCAGGGAGCCGCCAGGAAGTGAATTCGGATCGGGCTTTATTTTCCCTTGCCGTTCAAGATATTCATCTCTGGAAAGATTTCGGGCATCGCGTCTCGAATCTTCATTGCTCTGGTCCTTTGAAAAGTCGAAAGCACCGCCTTGTTCGTATTTCTTGTTGATTAGAGGAATCTTGGGATCAAACTCAACCTTTTCGAAAATGCTGCTTTTTCTTCGAAGTCTTGGCTGGAGACCAAAACCCTCATGTGTAGGACTTGCTAGAGATGCCCGGACTCGCTTGAAGACAGTGTCCGGGTCAAATGGACTTGCTCCTCGCTTGTTGGAGCGCGGCCGCTCAATCTTGACCCTGTGGTTGATCTCATCGTTAAGTGAGCTTCGGGCATGTTTCAGTTCTGGCTTGGCAAAGACAGAATCGTTGGTTTGGATCTTCGGTTTGACTTCAGGTTGTGGCACATGAATTTTCTGGAGCTCTGGTTGCGGCGATATTAACGGCGGAGGCATCGTCTGCGGAGGTGGGAGAGCTGGTTGTAAATCAGCCATATCGATATCTAAGTCGTTGCCGTCAGGACCATCAAAAAAGTTAAAGTCATCCTCTGTCACATCATGGTCACCAAAGACGTCCTCGCCCATGCTGTTAATCATGTCGTCAGAATCGGGCATGACGTTGCTGTCGCTTCGTTTCCTCTCTTGCTCATGATGGTTATCCCATCCGTCATGGTCGACATCGGCAACTGGTGTCGCTGTTGGCATCATGATATCAGCATCAACAACTGCAAGAGTCGGAGGCGGGTTGTTGGGGCTTGATATTGCCCCATCTACAGAAGGAGTGACGCCAAGATGTTGTTGAATAGCGTCAGGGGGTGTTGGATACATGACGCCGGCACCGGCAGCCGTGCTGGGCCGCCGCACCGCCAGAGGAGACTGTCCACTGAGAGTTTGATTTTGTGTATTAGCACCATGCACTTCTTTGGGAATAGCAAGTATCCGCTCAGCTTTGCGCTTGGAAACCCTTTCTTCCCTCTCCAACGCACCAGTAAACCATCCACGAGCATCGCCCAAAGGATCATGGCACTCTTCATGACCACTTAATATTGTGTCTCCAACACGGTGGGTCGTGGATACCTCCATAGGCTTCTTGCGGAAACAGAGTGGCCCAGGCCACGGAACAGTCGCTCGTGATCGTATTGCTTCCCCGTCTGCATCTTGCGAAGATGGCTTAGTGATGAGAAGGTTAACCCAGGAGCTTGCTTTAAAGCTAGATGGGTTGAGCCCACAATATTCGAGTGCTTTGAGACATGAGTGCTTCCAAAGCGAATCTGTTGTGTCTGGGATACTCCTGATACTCAAGGCTTGCGTGTTCGGTGTCTGTGCAAGACTTCTATCTACATCCACAGCGGCAAAATTCTGTTTTGTTGCGAAAACGCCATAGGGAGCAGCTAGAACCGAGCTGCTAGGCAAATAGGAATCACCAGTATATGCCTCCTCCACTGTGGCCAAATTCTTGCAGTGAGAGAAGTACAAGCTGATGACAAGAGAGCCGGTGGTTGTGAGATAAGTCCTGAATGTACCTATCACAGGATCGGCTTGCAAAGAACCTCTTTCGTGTTCGTTCGCATCGGCCTGCAATGGCGGGATCAATATTGTCCTGTAGTTGAGAGGGATTGCCATAGATTGACTGCAGAACGCAATCGCTACTGAAGAAATAGCCGCGATTATAAATTGTTCATAAACGATCTTCGGTACTGGTTGAGTCGTCCTACTGTCGATGGTCTGGTTAGAGGGCTGAGAACTACTTTCTGATAAACCCCCCACAGCAGCTTGTATCGGTGAGATCAAGGGGTTACGCTGGTTTGCCTCCGCAGGGGATACACTCGGAGTCATCGAAGTGTTCTGAGCCAGGTTCCCTGGATTGCGGCTCTTCTGTAAAGCTATAGGGTCGAGTGTGCCCTCTTCTACCATTCCAAGTGTATAACCACAGACTTCGAGACTTGCCCCTGGAGCAAAACCAACGGCCTTGATTGCTCCATCTTTGCTAGTGATTTGAAAGATCCATATTCCAACTCGATCGGGGTCATATGAAACGAGTTTCCCTTGGTCACGAAGGGTGCTTTGGACCTCGAGAGCGGACGATTGGAAGCTATGCGAAAGGTCGGAGGGCGGCTCGTAGATGCGAAAGACTACCGACGCGATATTGTTCTTAAAGATTCTGGAGTCAGTTAACAAGCTCTGCCTAGTAGTTCTATGACTCACTATTGATAGGGTATTCGTTTCATATTCACTGGTCTCCATTGCGACAACTTCCTACGCCGCCCCGAAGTCGCAACCGTAAATGCGGCTCAAGGCACAACGGCGAGGCGCGAACCAAAAACGAGCTGACGCTTCTGTTGTCACAGTTAAAGAGTCGAGGTGAAGGCTAACACAGGGATCCTCGAAATATGGTTGTTTGGATTGTAGTTGTTGGGGTCGTGGACTCGCCGGACTCCATCTCAACGAGCGAGACACTTGTGCCGAGCGAATAGCTCGGGATTGGCGCCACGGAAACCAGGCTGGCTTTGCTGTCGAGATAATATTTCGAGTGATGGTAGTGGAACCGGGAGCTAGTCCATTACATCAAAGTTACTTCTCCTTGATATAGAGAAACGAGTTGGCGATGATCTAGGTTAAAGCAATGTCTGATGATGACTGTCGCGACCAGACTAGGCGAAGATAGATATTCAGTGGAGGTTGTCGCGCGGAAGAGCAGGGCCTCAGCTAGGATGGGGCCCTGGAAGTAATCAGGGACACCTTTTAGGGGCCTGAGCGGAATGTTAGAGGACGCAGGGCTTCAGTGCCAATTTCGAGGGACCGGGTTTATTGCGGATCCAATCTAGCTGACCGGATAGGAGCCCAGGTGGGGAGACGTCTTCACCGAACGTCACCGAGCTCACCGAGAAGGGTGGGGCATGGTTTTTCTTCACCTTGATTTTTTTCAAGTCCAGTCGCATCCGCCCGCAAATCGCAAAACTTCCATTATTTTTAGCTCAACATAACAACCAAGCCTTAGCCGTGCGGCACACCTGGAACACCGCCGTCATGAAGCTTTCTAATCCGGGAACCGTGCCCGTGTACACAATCTCGGGCGCATCTTCAGCCCGACCTCTTCCTGACTGGCTTGCGCGACGCAGAAAGAGAAGTCTGAAGGACGATGTCGAGTACCAGAATCGTGTCGAACTTCTTCAAGATTTCGAGTTCGAGGAAGCTAGTAACTGCATCCGTGTCAGTGAGGATGGCGACTGGATCATGAGCACCGGCACATACAAGCCGCAGATCCATGTTCACAGTCTACCTCAGCTGTCGCTGTCTTTTGCCCGTCACACTAACGCCCTCAACCACTCATTTGAACTCCTTTCATCCGATTACTCCAAGTCCTTACATCTTCAAACCGATCGCCGTCTCGAATTCCACACTCCTATGGGCTGCCACTACGAGGTTCGCCTTCCCAGATATGGCCGGGCCCTTGTCTATGACCGGCAGTCTACCGAAGCTCTTGTGCCAGCTGTCGGCTTGGATGGTGATGGCAAGGGTGAGGTTTTTCGCATGAACCTCGAGCTGGGACGTTTCATGAAGTCCTACCAGGTCGATGTCGGTGGCGATGATGAGTTGACTGGTGGTGGTCTCCAAGGAGGAATCGGGGTTGGTAGTGTCAACACAGCCGCGATTGCGGAAAACACTCACAACTTACTTGCTTTCGGAACTTCGATAGGAACGGTTGAGTTTTGGGATCCCCGATCCAAGTCAAGGGTTGCTCTGCTGGGTGGGCATGAAGGTGAAGTCACAGCACTTGACTTTAGTCCCTCAGGTCTTTCCATCGTGACCGGCTCGTCCACTGGCATGATGCAAATTTTTGATCTACGACGACCTGTTGCCCTCTTGAAGAAAGATCAGGGCTATGGATTCCCCGTGCACAAGCTTATGCATATGACGACAGCATCGCAAGAAAAGAAGATCATGTCGGCTGACAAACGCATCATCAAGCTATGGGATGAGCAGACAGGAGACCCTTGGACATCCGTGGAGCCAATTGTGGACATCAACGATGTCGCATGGTGCAAGAACACTGGTATGATAATGACAGCCAACGAAGGCAAGCAACAGCACGCTTTCTTCGTCCCTCAGCTTGGTCCCGCACCCAAATGGTGCTCGTTCTTGGACAACATGGTAGAAGAGATGGCGGAAGAGGTGCACACCGAAACATACGACAATTACAAATTTTTGACGCTACCCGAGCTGAAGCAGCTGAGCTTGTCTCACCTGGTTGGAAAGACCAACTTGCTCCGACCATACATGCATGGATACTTTGTGGCTTCCAAGCTGTATGAGCAAGCCAGGTTGATTGCCAACCCATATGTCTGGGAAGAGGAGAGAACGAAGCGTATCAAGGATAAGGTCGAGAAAGAGCGTGCGAGCAGAATCAGAGGCACCAAGAAGGTCAAGGTCAACCAGAAGATGGTTGATAAGCTTCTCAAGAAGCAAGAGAACAGAGAGGAGGTCGACACCAACGTTGGTATTCTTGGTGATGATCGTTTCAACAAGATGTTCGAGGACGATGCCTTCCAAGTGGACGAAAACACTGGAGAATTCCGTGCTCTCAACCCAAGTACCCTGGTGCAGCAACCCAATGATTCAAAGGCCCCTGCCCGATACCAGGGCAAGGACTCTGATGATGACGGCTCCGGTGACGATGATGAGACTAAGAGGTCGACTGCAGCACCAAGTAAGAAGTCCAAGGATGACATTGTTATGCGTGTGTCGTCAACCAGCAACCAAGGAAGGGCTGTCAAAGACACAGCTCTGGGTTCAAGACATCAGAAGTCGGGACGCATCAACAAAGCCCGCGGCGAAATTGTTGGCGAACGGCAAGTGTCATTCATCCCGGAGTCAAAGAGAAAGCAAAAGAAAAGAGAGGAGGAGCTTCCTGCGGAGCCCAGAGACAACCGAACTGGAGCTGCTCGACGAAGTGCCAGCGGCAACACGTTTAGACGAATTTAATAGAGGGAAAACAGGCGCTTGGAATTCATTATCAAAAATAGCAAAGGCGTTATTGCTCAGTTCATGGAGAAAGATGAGACAGCCCATGCGTGGAGGCTTACTATTTATACATGGATGATACCCGGATCCTGTCCGTTGGAAACACCAGCTTGAGACCACAACCATCAACTACATGCCACAACTTATGCGACCATTCTTTCCATTATGACTGCCGACTGCGCACCACTCGTAGATACCGTTTTGTCCCTTATACTATCCCTCACTCTTACTTCCTGGACCACTTTTTCTCCTTTCGCTTTGCTTTAGCTTGAGCTAGACCCTTCTCAAGATCTTCAGGTCGAATCCTTGGTGTTGGGGGAACATCATCTTCAATTCGTGTGCGATTCCGATGAGACGGAATGGGTCCATCCTTGACCGAAGAAGGGAACTCGGTCCTCCGAGGTGTGAGCGCGGTAACAACTTTACGAGCCGACTTCCTGATTGTCTCTCTAACTGTCCATTCACGCCTCTTGGCAAGGAAGAACAGGACTGCTGTGGAAACTATAACTGGGTCAGCGTATGTAGCAGCCAGTCGCGACGGGGAGTACATACTACCGATAATACTAACAACGACAACAACAACAATAATAGCAATCATGCCGCCTTGGGAGATCGAAACGGAATTTCCTGAACTATCACCAGCAGCGCCAGCTTCAGTGCCAGAATCGGTACTTGGGGCGCTGTCGCTGTAACTTTCCGATGCCAGCGGAAATGGGTTCTCTGTTGAAGACATTGTGCTTGTATGGGTATTTGGACTTTGCTTGAAGAATGGTAGAAAGAGGTTCACAGAACCTAAATATTGGGCGAAGGCAGCGAAACCATGTAACTGATATCGAAGGACCAGGCTTTTCTCTCAAATGCTACCCGTTTTGCAGGGCAGCCACTTGTATTTACATTTATAAATCTCTATATTCTTATCCACCACATATGTGACACCCAGCCCAAGAGACCCCTTGACGCATACTTAGCTTTGATTCCCGAAGGTTCAAGACGAATCATTATTGGATCTTTGCCATGGAGCCGAGACTCGAGCACAACAGCGGAAACCGCGATATAGCATCATGCACTCATGTGATTGGTGTTGGTCGAGCTCGAAGCGCTGAGCGGCAAAGCCTCAAACAAGGGTCCAGCCAATGAGGTGTGATAAACACACTTATACAACACAAATGCCTGTTCATCGTCACGCGCCAAAGGGTGATTAATGCAGGGCCGTTTTTGTGCCCAAGGAAATATCTTCATGCCTATCCTTCACAGTGACGAGCCGCCGGATTGGTTCTGCGACGTCTTAGTCTGGAGATTAAGTTGTAGTGCATGTGGGCGTTGGAGATGCGTTTCACACCGTCATGTTGGTCGATGATAACGGCGGCTGCAACTAACAAAGTAGAGGTGGCCCAAGCTTTTTAGACGTCAGTCTTGCAAGCGAAGCGCCAGGGGACTTTCTTTTTGCCCTTGATACACTTATTCTGTATTCATTACAACGGTGTTAGGCTTTCGTCTAGACAAGAAGATTTTGACAATCTCTCTCCTGAGCGAAAACATGTCGCGATACGGTATATTGTAACCTTGGTTCAAGATATGTGACGAAGAGCGAGGCCGCGCTGATCAACAAGCAACCATACTACGGTGGGTGAGGCTTATCTAGAGAGTGATGCTAACATCACTCATGCATACTACAAGCTCAATATAAGCTGGGCCAAGTATCTAACCATTCCTAATCAATCGTCACTACCACAGTCACTATGACAATTTGGTTCTTTTGGTCAATCACACATTCCTCCGATGATACCGTGATGTGTGGATGTTGCCTTCCTACCCAGAGTATATCCATGTGGAATGAATGTCATCGATAGGTACCTACCTAGTTAAAAGTTTTGCCTTTTCTGTGTCGTCAAAAGTCTAACAGTGTATAATTCACATCAAGAACGATTTGGACAAGTGCTGCATTACCTACCTGGGTCGGCAGTTGTAACCAAACGCAGCTGTGGTGATGCCTTCCTCCAAACAACGTATATGCCAAAGTAAAATCCCAGGTGGAAGTCGCACCACGCGGTTCCTTCCGTGTCTTCGAAAAGCCGGCTGTAAAGAAAGTAAGGCAAGAGCAACAACAGGTGGGGTTCTTCTCTAAATCCAAACTGTTTATCAACTCAACCTGTTGTTACTTTATGCGTTACCTCAACACGTAGAAAGCCTACAACACAAACACATTCCCACTGGGAGCACCTCCGCACTACATAATATCAATTTCTACAAGGCCTAGTTGTCCAAACAGCTAATCTGTAGCCTCATGGGGGTTTCACCAGGATCAAGACCTCCGGAGCCTTTCAGTAGAGAGCCGAGCTTGACCTCCTCTGGGCAGGTTGAAGATGAGAGAGACTTCGACAAGCTTGAATCTATCATTCCTGACTCACAAACAGCTTCCCGTACTTTCACGACTGAGCTTCCTCGAAAACGGTTTTCTATGCCAGAAGAAGAGGTATCACTATCCACCATGTCCAGAGGCTTCTGCTTTGGTGAAAAAGAAGCCCCTCGTCCTGGACAATTCTCCGAACGGCCCAAATTAAAGAAATCCCAGCAAGCGCTGGAGACTCTACGTTTCTTCCCCAAGCCAACTGACTTCCTTTCTGGGCGCTCCCCAGCCAGCCCACGGCATGCCCCTGTTCTTTCAATACCCCGTCCCGCAGCACCGTTGGATCTCCCGGAGTTTATGTTAGCAGAAAGAAACCCTTCCTCTGAAAGTCCCCCGACTATACGTGATGACGAATCCACCAGTCCACCCAATGAGATTGAACGCTATCCCTCGATATCGCTCCCCGAAAAGGCTTTTCACGGGGGAAAGGTCACCGGTATGACAGTCGTGTGTATCGACAGCTCCGGGCTCCTCTCTAATGAGCCTCCAGCCACTTCTATAAAAACTTTGCCTGCAAAGTCCGGATTAGTCTCAAGCTCTTCGCAACGCGTCGAAGTGACGGCTCAAGAGAAAGAGAAAGACCTTGAGCAGATGAGGGGCAGGGTTGAAGTCTCATCCTTTCAATCAAACGATCGTGGTAAGTTTGATAGTGGTCAGCTCAAATGTTTCTTATTACTTACTGTTTGGAATTAGAGCTTCGATTAGAAGAGTTGAAATTACCACTTCCACATATCGTGCGTGTTAGCCGGAATCAACATCATTCGTCACCTTCCAACGCTTGTGGTGATCTGGAAGCTCCTGTCCCGCAGACTCCAAGAAACATAAGACGGCAGGACTACTGTTCACATAGCCACAGGTCTGGCCAGCCTTCATCAAGGTCTGAGTATCAGAGGGATTCTGATACTCATCGAGCAATCTCGCAATCCAGGTCCAGTAATATCTCAAAGAAACGCTCGTCGAGAGGTAAAGTCCAGTCACAGCCAACGAATGATCAGGACCGAAAAAAGGTTGCAATGCAGAACGTGGCTCAACATTGGAATGAATGTCTTCAGATTGCCGAAGCTGAGCGTCACGAAGCCCTTAGGAAAATCGCGCGTCTCAAGAAGAAGATTGGCCATATCAATGAAGCCCTGTATGAGTCAATGCTAGATGTATCTGCGAAGGATTCCACAATCCAGGAGTCGGAGGCGCGCTGCAAGACATTGGAGGCAGAAAGAACTTTGGCAGAAACAAAAAGAGAGACAATGCAGACCGAGCTCGAAGCCCTACGTTCAGATCTGATTACATCGCAAAATCGTGCAAAATCATTGCAAGAAAAGTATTGTAAGAGCCGAGCCAAACTCAATGAAGCTATCGCAGAACAACAGGATCTTTTCTCTCGGGCGCGTTCTCTTCACCAAGAAACTCATGAAGAGTTACAGAAGGAGAGAGATAGACGCGCAACCGATGCCAAAACAGTTGAACTCGCGCTTGAAGCCAGTCAAAAGAAGCGTGAGGAGCTCAGGGATTGTATCGAGAAATATCGGGCTGAGACAGAGCAAGAGATGGGAAAAAGTAAGATCTCTTTGTTGATATTCCATGAACCACGAACTGACTTTTCGGCCCAGAAATCCATACTATCTCCGAGCTTCGGACGCGGCTTGAGGGTCAACAACAGGAGCTCGTCCGTGAGAGAGATGCAAAAGTTGATTTGCAGGCCAGACTCGAAACGGAGTCGACCCTCCTGGATAACATCACAAAGATTCATGATGATATTGGAACACTAAAAAATAGCAATGACAAGCAGAGGGAACGGAGCGAGGAGATTGACAAAATGGCAAGCTGCTTTTCGCAAAAGTAAGGTATCTTCACACTTACCAAATCTTTCTAACAAACTCCCAGACTCGATTTGATGAGTGATCAGTTAAATACCCAAACCAAGGACCAATTGACAATCGATACCGTTAAGTCAATGATGGGCAATCTGGAAGCCAACATAATTTCCCGGTATGTTATTGCTCCTCTGAGTGACAGCTTTTGTGTTAATATCCTCGAGGTTGACGTCGGAACTACACAATATTGTGTCGTCTCAGGTGAAGGCAGAACAGTCAGCCATGTCCCTTCAAGACACTATTCAAGATCATTTCGAAAGATTGCATGACGGTATTGTTGAACAGCGGCGTGCCCATTCGAAAGATCAAAGGTGGCGCGAAGAAACTCGTCGGGCTCTTGACGAGCATCTTTGTAACGTCTCTGTAAGAACTCTGGAAACCCAAAAGATCTGCAACGAAACCAACGCCATCTTATCTGAGCTTACTGCTAGCCACTCGGCTTGGCAGGAGGGCTTCCAAATTCGTCACAGCACTGAGTTTATCAAACAGCTTGAAAACCGGGAATTGAAGATTGGAAGATTGGAAGAGACGCTTCGTCAGGTCTCTCAAGACTGGTCCAAGAAGCTCGACGTTATAAGGTCCACCATGCGTAACAGTGACGAACAAGCCAAAGAGTGTTTACAAAAGGCTATTCGAGAGATCAGAACCGCGCTTGAGGACAAGCTTCAGAAAGAAAAGACAGCATCCGAAAAGGACATTTCTAGGTCTGAGGCCATTCAAGGGGTAGTGAAAGCGCATCTCGAGCAAGTCAACTTACAAATCGAAAGACTGTCATCAAATCATCCAGAATCCCAGTTTCTACACAAGGCGCTAGCTGAAGAGCGCGAGAAGACACATGCTTTGCAAGGACAAGTCGCCAGATTTGAAAGCGATTCTGGGATCAGCGATGAACTTTATCAGAGACAACGCCAAGACCTCCAGGCCATCGAGGCATTGAAAAGCCAGCTTCAAGATATGAGCGAGCAAGTGCCTCGTGCGGAAACTCTGAATACAACATTCAACAAAATGGTGGACCTCAACCAGATGTTGCAATCTACAGCATTATATCTTAGCAAAGAGCGCCATTGGGTCGATGAGCAGCTCGTTATCAGCTCGCAAGATGCTAGCCCCCATAACCCACTGCAAAACAACACTGGAACTGAGTCGGCTTACTTTAGCGGAAACCGTTCAGAAAAGCCTGTCATCCGGCTCCCCACACAAGGCACTGACATCAATCTGTCGACTAGTCTCAGTGACTTTTCTTCACTTAATGTTCAATCCCAGGGAGAGAGGTATCGCCGCAAAGTGACTGTCGCCAGTCCTGCTTTGGAAGCCTCTTCAACAGCTCATCCACCCTCGGTCACACAGGAGCAACTGCGACGACGTGAAGCCATCCTTCCGCGATCAATTCTTCGGTCAGCAACTACTTTGAGCCAGGAGTCCGAGCCTAGCAGGGCGTACATGAATCAGAGCCAATACAACAGACCTGTGATGGCAAAAAGGAGTTCGGTAACAGGTTTTACTAATCCAGCGATGGTAGAACAGATTCGCTCGGGCCTCGTCCAGCCCAAGATCAAGTATCCGGGCTGGGAGTTCCTTACGATGGAAGATTTTGCCAAAGAAATTCAGCCAAATAGTAAGGACGATGTCAAGTCAGGTGACAAGCACAGCATTGCCGTTGCGGGTGAGGCAGAGAATATTGCGCCTGCGATGAAACGAGTCAAGTCAGAAGAACCACAGGATAGATCTGAGCATGCGGGCGAGAGGGACATGCATCGACCACTGATGCTCCGTACACGCCACGTTATCCGAAAGACATACTCGAAGAAGCAATGTGACTGACATGCCTGACTATTGAGCATTCCTTAGCAAAGGATTAACGGTGGAGAAGTGAAGGGACATATGGTTTTGTTGAAATTGCCGTTGGTCAGAGACCAGACATGCATATCCAGTTGCAGAGATTGAGGGAGATTTCAAGATACAAATATCCAAGGAATCAGTCACGAGGTTTTGACCATTTGGAGTGGCCAATTGGGAGTATGGAGACGGGAGTTGTTCTACTCATTTGTACCTTAGAAGTCGCAGGTCGTAAACAGGAGCCGCGTAGCATTTTAAGATACTGGTTATTGAGTTCAGTGGCAGGCCGATGCAGCCAAGTCATGATTGTGGTCTATGTTGTACATGTATAGTCGCATCTCGAAGAGCGAGGATCCCGAGGCCCAAACTCTAGCCTTTAATGTATTGTTACATGGTGCGTATTTGATCGCGGCCGGTCGATGAGCTGTTCCGGGCTCAGGCAAAAGATCCAATGGTTGGATTTCTGGAATCGGTGAAATATTGTCGAACGAAATTGAGCTGGTCTCATTTCCTCTTTTTAGACTCGAGAAATAGTACCTTCTTACGCACTGCCATTGACACTGTCAGCTAGAATTCTCGATCACATTGAATGGTGCGGTCGTACCGATGGGGTCATATTTCAACATGCTCATCATGGGTGCGGTTCTAGGGCGCTTGAAAGTGTAGAAGAAGCCGGTCATGGCCATGGAGACGAGGCGTGCATGCACCAAACGAGCCTTGACTACGAGAGAGAAGTCAGTGAGAATTCACAGAGGGGTCAGAGTTTAGCAAGAAGTCGGCTGCGTACCCTTCTTTGCCATTTTGATTGACGCGGATCGGATGGCTTGATCTTGCTGCACGTCAGGTGCTGTGATAGTACATAGGAAATTTACGGATACAAGGACGTTGGTCAGTGATACGGGAAAACAAAGCGCCGTGAGTTGCGGAGGCCCCTGTCAGATCTCGGTGAGTCCAAGTGCTAGAGGCCCCTCACCTTGACCGAGGAGGTTAGTCGCTTCACTTTCCAATCAACCAATGAGAAGTTGAGGTCAATACCTTATCTGTAATCTTCGATGGACACGGAGTTATCGTGATGCCTATGCCTTATGTGAGCGAAAGTTGTTACGGCACAATTCTACCCATCTTAGCGAAGAGATGCTCATAGGACATCTCATCCGAGACCGGTGCTTGCTGGTAGTTTACCCTTGCACAGGATGTTAGCAGGCACGATATCGGGGAATTTTTATAACCAAAAGGAGCGGTATAAAGAGCCAAAGGGAACCTGCACTTGAACGTTTAAAAAGCAAAGGTTGTTCAAGGTACTACTAATACGCGCGCTGGCGATTGACGGTCTGCAGCTGCTGGCAACCCTCCTCACATCTCGACCGACTTCAACTTCACAACCCCAACAAAGACTCTTTTCCCCTCATTTCTCTGCTTGACTCCAACGTTCGCATTGTGCCAGTGTCCTTGGGCTCTTATCTCTTGGACAAAATTAATTATCTATCGTCGTGCGACATCGGATCTAGTGACTCTAGGCTACAACTCACATTCACCAAAATCCCCGCCGCGGGAGTAAGCGAAGTAAGACCCTGACGGAATCTGATCATTCACTGCCTACGGATACGTGCTCTTTCAACTTCTCTGGCCGGCAACAAAGCAGGCTTTTGCTTCGAGATTGTGGTTCAAATCGGTTTATCATAAATCCCAGAAACGGTAGTCACTTGATACAACTACCGTGTCCAACGCTCAAGTCAACCTTGCAAGTTCCGCTCCGCGTCCCAGATCCACGCCTCCACAGATACAGATTCGGCCGGTACAAGATAGATTGTCTGGTATCCAATGCTAGCACGTCGAGCTCCCGTGGCATCGGTCCGCCTCGGCCAGACGCTACGATGTCAGCCACTGCCTCTGAAATCGGCGAGATTGGTCAATGAGTCTGTTGTCAGTGGACAACAGCAGCGATGGGCGGGCAGCCAGAGCCCCGCTGTCGCTATTTCAGGTACGTTCGTTATGGGATTTCTATTGTGGATGAGAGAAGAGTTTTCCTTATGCCCTTTCTTGTCACATCAACCAACCATGTGCTCTGCCTGTCTGCAAGGCCGGTCCGGTCCCAATGAAGTGGGAGCAAGATGTTCTCGATACAGAGAGATCAGAGAGAGGAAGTCGAGTGGCAGATACTCTTGTTACATGGTTTCTCTATACATCTGCAAGCGCCCTGCCCCTTGTATTGTCAAGCCCCGTCTGACCTAGTCTATTACGTTTTTATCATATCTACCGTTAGCCACTTTGTATTTTTACCTTCTTTTTTTCTCCCTCTTTACTATGCATTTTTGTATCCCCGAGCTAAACTCCGGGATGGTCTCGGAAGAGTTTCCAGTCCTTTGATTTACGAGTTGTTGGACTCGGGACCCTCCGAGGTTTCTCGGACAAAGTGGCCGGAGACCGGAAGGGGAAGATATCATGAATTTCACAAGGTCACGTCCACTGCCAGAGCCTGTATCCGTATCTCCCGGGGTCCCGGCTCCAGGCGCGTTCCCCATCTCCAGGGCCATGTTCTCCCCACGTTCCCTAGGTTCCCCTCCAAAAGCATGGGGGCTTCAGGTCATCCGTTAACTGCATTGAGGCTATACAATTCGTCTCTTCGTCATGGATGATGCGCCCCCAAAGGGTGCAAGTCAGGCAATGGCTGACCAGAATGCGCTGATTTTGGGGACCCCATGATTTCAATTTCACTTTCCTTTTCCCTTTATGCACTTTTGAGGTGTTTTGTTTGCCTGCATCCACCCGCAATCCACCCCGGGTCGTGATCCGTCCCCAGACGTGGATGCAGTTGTGATGGCTCAGAGCCATGTCGTTGTGTGAGTGGATAAGTGAAGGCCCAAATGTTTCGGGCCTCTGTTAGCCTTGACTCTTTTGTCTTTGCCTTGGTTACAGTGCACACATGCTTGTGTATCTCTATCTGTATAGGGATTTCCATTAGACATTAGCTCCGCGTCTTTTTCTTCTTCATCTTCTTTTTTCTCTTCTTGGTCTCACTATTTGTATCCCGTCTGTCCTCTCTTTTTTTTTGGATCATTTGTTTCTCATCCTCTGCCTTCTTGGTCAAGTTCACTATACCCTCTTATATAACCAAGTCACAGTCATTGTTGCAGTGTAGTACTCCAGTGTGTACTCCCTTTCTCTTTCTCCCACTCATATTTGATATCTCACTTATCCCTGTCTGATACTCTTTCCCCTTGACGCGAAACTCAGGCCTCAAAGCATTGACATTTTACTTATTTTGGGATATTCAATATTGCACCGAATGACTTGATTGCTAACTCGTTCGTCTTTTTGCCATATAAAGCTGGCCCCCGTACTTGGAGTAAATCTATTACTGCCACATCTACCCCACGACCCTTAGTCGCATCGACTAGTACCCCGCCAAAAAGTTCTACCTACAACCTTCAACTTCAACTTCAACACCGGCAACCCTCATATACCTTTTTCTTCTCTACATATCCCGCCAAAATGAGATTGACTACCGACAACATCAACCAGCGCGTCGTCGCAGCCAAATATGCTGTCCGTGGCGAACTTGCCGTAAAGTCCGAGGAATACCGTGCCAAGATCGCAAAGGGCGATACCGGCGATCTTCCTTTTAACGAGGTCATCTCTGCAAACATCGGTAACCCCCAGCAGCTCGACCAGAAGCCCATCACCTTCTTCCGCCAGGTTGCCAGTCTTCTCGAAAACCCTATGCTACTTGAGAACGAGGATGCCCTTACCAAGCACTTTGGCTACAAGACCGATGTCATCGAGCGTGCCAAGTTCCTCTTGAGCAAGATCGGCTCTGTTGGTGCCTACAGTGCCAGTACCGGTGTCCCTGCTATCCGCGATAGCATCGCAAAGTTCATTGAGCGTGAGTGTTAATTTTTGTCTGCTGAGTCACCAGACTAACTTGACCCAGGTCGTGACGGCTTCCCTGCCGACCCTGACCACATCTATCTCTCCGCCGGTGCCTCTTCCGGTGTCAACACCCTTCTCAACGTCATCTGCGCCTCTCCTAAGACCGGTATCCTCATCCCTATCCCCCAGTACCCTCTCTACACTGCTACTCTATCTCTCCTTGAAGCCACTGCGGTTCCCTACCTTCTCGATGAGTCAAGGAACTGGGGTACTGATGTGGAGACTATTCGTGCTTCTTACGAGAAGGCCAAGGCCGATGGCATTGACGTCCGATGTATCGTCATCATCAACCCTGGTAATCCCACTGGTGCATCTCTCCCCGAGGAGGATATCCGTGCCGTTCTCGAGTTCGCCAACAAGGAGAACCTAGTCGTTATGGCCGACGAGGTCTACCAGACAAACGTTTTTGTCGGCAAGTTCCACAGCTTCAAGCAAGTCCTCCGAAGCCTGCAGAAGGAGAACCCCGGCAAGTTCGACGGCCTCGAGCTCGCCTCTCTTCACAGTGTTTCCAAGGGTATGGTTGGTGAGTGCGGTCACCGCGGTGGTTACTTCGAACTCGTCAACTTCGACGAGGAGGTCGAGGCCAACATTTACAAGTTCATCTCCATCATGCTCTGCGCCCCCGTCATCGGTCAGTGCATCGTTGAGTTGATGGTCAACCCTCCTAGACAGGGTGAGCCTTCCCACGAGCTTTACAAGAAGGAGTATGATGGTATCTTCAAGGGTCTTCAAGAGCGTGCCACCGCCCTACACAAGGCATTCAGCGAGATGGAGGGTGTTGAGTGTGCCGAGCCTCAAGGCTCCATGTACCTCTTCCCAACCATCAAGCTCCCCGAGAAGGCTGCCGAGGCTGCCAAGGCAGAGGGTCGAGGCGCCGACGAATTCTACTGTATGCGCCTCCTCGAGGCCACTGGCATCTGCGTCGTTCCCGGCTCCGGCTTTGGCCAGAAGGAGAACACCCTACACTTCCGAACAACCTTCCTTGCCCCCGGCACAGAATGGGTTGGCAGCATTGTCAAGTTCCACAAGGAGTTCCTCGACAAGTACCGATGAAGCAGTATCAACAACCGGACAGTAATATCACCATAGACCAGACTTCTGCTTTATTGTCACAAGCCAGATCATGTGGTGGGGTTTCTAGGCGGTTTTGGTGGTGCGGAGCCAAATGTTCGACACTACGCCGTGGCATGAAATACAGCAGGCATTGCGGATGAGCAAAAGCTCAGGAATCGGGTATTATTCAAGGGAGTCGTTTAGCATCGTTTAGCGCACAACTACACTAGAGATTGGATAGACAGAGGTTCACCAATCTAGCATTTTTATGATACGTCAAGGTCGCATGTCCCACCGCGAACGAGTGAGCCTACCGGAATATAGAACCATAACCCCAGAGTGTAACCATGTGGGCGTGCTGCTGATCATCCGATACTAAACCTTGTTTGCATGTGCAGGTACCAGAAGTGTCCAAGACTGGGGTAAGCCGATTTTGATAATATCAGATCATCCAACACATACGCAACTCCACTCATGGTCGTCACCTCGGTGTAGATGGGGGGTACCGATATCAGCCCATTTTTTTGTATTCCCTCGCCGGGACCCAGCCAATCTATTACCGTAATGGCCTGTCTAATCCACATCATGCAGTCAAACAAATAGGTAAAGGCATGGGCGCTGTCTCTCTTCCTCCGCTCCATACCCACTGCGTTGTCCTTCTTGGCATGATTTTTGCCAGACTTAACTTCCTAATACATGGCTTTCCCAAATCTATGCTCGCTCACTGCCCCTCAATCGAACGGCCTGGCCGTACTTTTGTAGCTTTGTGATGAGCTGATCGCCCTGGCGCACAACGTCCTGGTACTGCTTGTTCTTGTCATCAGGGCGGTTAGTCTCAATGACTCCCTTACCTGTCACGCGGTCAATAGTACAGGGGATGCGGCCAGCAGCAATGAATCGTGCGAGGTCACTAATAGTACTGTTAGTCCGTGCTTGTGAAGATGATCAGATCAAGTCATGACATACCGGTCGAGGAAGTCGACGGTGACTCCAAAGTCACTGGCCATGCTCTCAAGGCCAACAACTCGGTAACTCTGAAGGAGCTGTTGGTAAGCGCGAAGCCGCATCTCCCGAATGAACCAGTTCTTGTGCTCGTGGAGGTAGCGATCCTGGTTGAGGAACTGCTCCTCAACCTCGGCAAGAGACTTGAAGAAAGTCTTATAGTTGCCGTTGTACAAGCTGCTGACGAGCAGTGCCAGGGGGCTAAAGTCAATAGCCATCTCCGCCTCAGGCTGATCAGTGCTGGTACCCAGCGTAGTCAGGTTGACAGCGGCTGTTGACTTGGGTGCCTTCGTACCAGGAGTGTCATCAGCACCTGGGCCAGCACTGAGAGCGCCACTGAGTGCAAGTAGCTTGTCCTCTCCATCGCCGAGGATGGCCTTGATCTCGGGTGCATCGACAACCTTAGACTTAAAATCAACTCGCTTAAGAGACACTGAGCCAGCGAGAACGGAGTACACAACGAGGTTTGAGTAGGTGCAAAGCTCGTAGCTGGTGAAGGTGGAAAGTGAGTCGAGCAACAGCGGAGCTGCGAGGTTGTAGGAGCGAACGGTAAGCAGGTGCAGACCCTCGTACGCCTTGAGGCGGTTACGGCGGTCCCAGTCACCACCTGTATCGACAAGGGTCTTGGCGCGCTCAACGTGCTTCTTGACAAGAGGCTTATCGCCGTAGAAAAGACCCATACGTATTATAGCGAGAACCAGATCGATCTTGTTACCGAGGATACCCGTCTTTTCGAAGATGCTCTCGTAGGTGGTGATGGCCTTGTCCTATGTGAGGGTTAGCAAGGTGAGCTCCTAGTATTGCCAGAACGTATAAGCTCTTGGAGCGAATGAACATGCCTTGTCTCCTACTCGGGCCCAGAACTCTGCTCGTTTACCCTGGGCAGCCATGACCTCAGTGTCACCAGCTTGCTCATTGGCGTCATCCTCCTCTTTCTGGATCTCTTGCAGTTCGCGGTCGTTGTCCTCCTTCAGCTGGTTGTACAGGCCCTCGTCCCATGGGAGACTGATGTTTGTACCAGCAGGCTTGGTGGCGACCATTCCAACCAGGCTTGACTTCCTACTGAGAGGGCGTCCGGGAGCGGTCGAGCCACCCTCGCCAATGGTGTTGAGGACACCGTCGAGAGGGTGGGCGAGATATCTATAGAAAGGAGCCATCTTATCCTGGGAAATGGCATCTTGGAGGGCCTTTACGGCGGCTTGTTGCGCATTCTTAGTGGCGTAGCCGTTTGTGAGGGTGAAGACATGCTGTGAAAGAGGCAGCAATGGCCATTTCGCGTACTGGGGGTCGGAACCCATGATGGCGGAGGTAGCTGTCGTCGGGGTTGTGTTTAGTTTGTATGCGCAGTTCGCGATATCGTAGAATATTGAGGGTTCGGTGGAGGTGGTGCTATTTGTGTTGACTTGGTGATGTTGTTGTGGTTTTGGAGATGGATGACGAGAGAAGCTCAGAGATAGGTCGGTAGAGCTTGGTGTTGTACGGTAATGGCAATTGGATGGCAAGGCGATAGTGGAGTGGTCTGGGTGGTTGCTGCAAGGCTCCAGCGGGACACGCACTGATGAGGTAGTACGTACCTCCAAACAACATCCAAACCCGCTGCATCTCAGCCTTACTCACTTTGTGCCGAACGATTTTCGATGAGTTCAGAATGTTGCAATAGTCATTAGCGATTATACTTCGTAGTGTTCGATTTGAGTAGTAACTCAATTGTACGACCCAGTAATCGGAAATCACGACGGCGATTTGAGACGCTGTGGTGAGACCAAAAATGTAAATACGGCTTTCACACTTGTCAATACTACCAGAGAACGTAATCAACCTCAACAGGTCAACGTTAAATGTGTCATATAATCTCCATCACAAACACAATCTAGGCATTACTAACCATATACTCAATCCGTGTACATATACAGGTATACCTTGATCCTGTTCATACATCAAACGCCAAGTCGTACAGATGCAGGGTGCAGGGTAAGTAATCGGCAGCTGCATGGTCCAAGCGCCTCCTAGAGCCAACTGAGATTAGATACAAGACTTCATCTCTGTCTTTACAATCTTGGTCCATGCACATTCAAATCTACTACCACAACACGGATTGCTTTATTTCACAGCCCCTAATCGGTCCGCCAATATGGTCAGAGATTCTGATCGCGTGGAAGATCGCGATCGGAACAATCGTAAACGCCCTGCCAACGAAGAACACCAGGATGACCTGCCGCAGCCATACAATGCGAAGTCACTGCAGCCAGCAAAGCGACGCGCCCTCTCGCCATCCGACCAACCTCGAAAATTAAAGCGTCCTGGAGCGCGTGCGCGCATCTCAGAAGCCGAGCGCGAGGCTATTCGACAGCGGCAACTTGACCGAGAACGCGAGGCTGCTGCCGATGAAGCTGCCGAAGCTGAACAGGAGAGGATCAGAAACAACAGCGATCTCGTCAGACAACACTACAATAATGTACCAGAGCGTGGTCGCGACTGGAGAACAAGAGATAGCAAGATCAAGGGACTACGTGTTTTCAACAATTGGATCAAGAGTTGCATCATTCAGCGCTATTCACCTGACGAAGATCATACCCCAGGCTCTCGCGAGGCCGGGCGCTCTAGTGGGAAAGATCTGCTTGTGCTCGATATGGGATGCGGAAAGGGTGGCGACCTCAACAAGTGGCAGCAGGCCCCTCAGCCTATTCAGCTTTACGTTGGCCTCGACCCTGCCGATGTGAGCATTGAGCAGGCTCGCGACCGCTATAGAACACTGGGCAGCCGTGGTGGACGAGGAGGACGAGGAGGGCAGCGACGACCGCCACCTCGCTTGTTCGATGCCCGTTTCCATGTCAAGGATTGTTTTGGCGATACTATCGAGAACCTCGAAATCATTCAACAAGTCGGATTCGATCCTTCACCGATGAACCGCCGAGGTTTCGACGTTGTCAGCATGATGTTCTCTATGCACTACGCTTTTGAATCTGAGAAGAACGCGCGTAACATGCTCCGCAACGTCGCTGGAGCACTCAAGAAAGGGGGGCGATTCATAGGCTGCATTCCCAACTCTGATGTTCTTGGCGAGCGAGTCCGAAAATTCAACGAAGAGGCCGCGGCCAAGCGCGCTGCCAGGAAGGAAGAGGAAGGGAAGAATGGAAACGGCTCAACAACGCCGCAAGAAACAGAACCGGAGGACGGCGAGTTGGAAGAGGGCGAGGCTGAGCCGACTGCTGAATGGGGAAACTCCATCTATCGCGTACGCTTCCCAGACAAAACACCTGACGATGGTGTATTCCGACCTGCCTTTGGTTGGAAATATAACTTCTTTTTGGACGAAGCTGTGGAGGAGGTTCCCGAGTATGTCGTACCGTGGGAAGCATTCCGAGCACTCGCTGAGGACTACAACCTTGAATTGCAGTTCCACCGCACCTTTCCCGAGATCTGGGAGGCTGAGAAGGACGACAGAGAGCTAGGTCCGCTGAGCGAGCGCATGCGCGTACGTGAGCCTGGTGGCGGTCCTCTCCTCGTATCTGACGAAGAGATGGAAGCAGCGAGCTTCTACGTCGGTTTCTGTTTCTACAAGGTCTAATGGATTATGTACCAAGAAAGGGGGTGGCATCATCGGCTTGGCGCTGGGGAGTCTTGCTTGTATTACATAGGAGAAACGACGCTGCTATCTCAAGGGCGGGTGAGTCAATCAAAATAAGAAAAAATGATGTCTTTCCATGATATTTCTGCACTAAAGGAATCAACGCCGAGTTGGGTATCATTTTCTTCTCAACGACAAATTGTGAGCTTCTATTGCAACATATTCCCCTCTTCCTTAATGAGAACCGTTAAAATTCAATTCAATTATTTGTACATCGAAAGCAGCTGGAGTGTACCAAGTCCATGTAGGTCTTGCCTGTGCGCCAGGCTCAGTGAATCTCGTCTCTATTAGAAAGCATTGGCTGCACGTCGCCAGATTGTCAAAGCAGCAACCCCCGCACAGGCTGTGGCTCCAAGTGCGATGTAAAGACTTGTTCTATCAGGCCCTTCTTCATTACTCTTAGGAAAGGCCGTGCTAGGATTCGTGGCAGCATCTGCAAAGCCAACGAAAAGCTCACTGATGCTACCCCATGTGACACTCACGTGTAGTGGCAAACTCATACTGAGTGAGGAGGTATACTGATCAGGTTGAAGTTCGCAGCGTTGGTTGGTTTTGTCCTTGTCTGCCTTGAGCGCGGTGTAGATTGATGGAAGCTCATCGAGGTATGTATACTTGTTTCGCAAGTCGACAATATGGGAGAAGGAGTCAGGGTCAGACGAGTCATAGGCGTAGCAAATCAGGTCACATGCGTCCAACTTGGCCTGGTTTTCAAGAATTGCAGGTTCCAACTCTCCAAGCTCTTCAAGAATCAGATACACTTGCTTTCCACCAGATAGCTCAACAGTGTTGACAGCGCGGCGGGGCTTGATAGTAGGGTGATATAAACCGTCGAAAGGCCGGTTAAGAAATGAGTCGAGAAGCGCGGATTTGCCTGCTCCTGATGCACCGAGAACGTAGCAGAGTACTACGTTACGTTCGACTCGGCCAGGACGTCTTCTTCTCTTTCGGGGCTTGGTGATCTTGAGCGCAGCGGTGACAGGGTCCTTAGGATTAGAAGGTTCGAATCCAAGATAGGCAAGGTACTCAATAGTAGTCTTGGGCTCGACAAACGTTGTCATGCTCCATTGGGCCAACCAACCTTGCAGAGTGACGTGACCTGCCTCATTTCTGACAGTTGAAGAGGGGAACGATGAATCGGTCCAGGAATTAGGCAATCCGGGAGCTGGAGCAAACAGCGCCTCAAGTTCTTGATCATTCAAGCCGCCATCATTGTCCTTGTCGAAGAGGAGGAAGAGATCCACGAAAAACCTATAACCTGCAGGGCTCAGTTCGGCAGACGAGTATTCTGGTACATCAAACTTCGGCCGAATGAATTTGTCCTCGAGACTCAGACTATCAGTGTAATGATATTTTCGAAGAATGATCCATATAGTCTCGTGACGTCCCTTTTCGGCGTATAGCTTGTTTAGTTGAAGAAATCCTGGTAGGTCGATACCCTTTTCTAAATCAGAAGTAGGCAATGATTTCGAGATACTGAGCTTGATATTGTCTAGATCGTCTGCAGTCAAGGGTTTGTCAAAACAGCGGGCCTGGAAGTCACGCATTTCTTGTTCGTTCAAGTAACCGTCCTGATCTTTGTCGCAAAGATAGAATATTCTTTTCAAAGCGTTGATACACGGAAGCTTCAGGTGACCCTCCTTGTAGTCGAAGAGAGGTGCGATGGGGTGGGTTACGGCCTTTTGACAAAGGAAGAAGACCTCATTCACGTTTCGATGATCCCGAGCGCTGGTACGGATGCAAGAATCGATTTCGCGAAACTCGTTCATGACAGGTAGCAATTCCTCCTCGACAACTTGAGGCGTAGTTCCTTGACCAGCCAAGTCAGATTTGTTGGCACACAAGACGACAGGGACATTGACGCCTAGAGATCGGAAATATGGCATCCAAAACAATGCGACTCTTTCGTAACTGTAATGGTCGGCGTATACCAAGAGAATGACATTGCATTTTCGGATCTCTTTTCGTAGTGTGATTCGGTCTTGTGGACGGGCTGAAGTATCAACGATGGTGGTCGAGACATTCTCGGGTGTACCAATGCTGGGAGGAATGGTAATCTGGGGGAGGATGGGTTGGATTTTGTTGTTGACAAACTGATCCTTCACGAGAGAGGCGATGAGACTAGATTTACCAGTGTTTTCATCACCGCAGACGCAGATGCGCACTGCGCAAGGGAGGTTAGTCATTGAGATCAGATATAGAACGGCCGTAGCTATAGTTGTTGAGAGAGGGCAGGAGTAGGATACGGGTATGTTGAGTCTGATTATGGAATGTTCGTACCAGTGGCCATGATGGAGATGTTAACGGAGTCTTTAGTCGAGGTATGTCGTCATCAAGGTTCCATGCCCAAGAGGGGACAGTGGTCTGCTGATATCGTGGGTTTGGTCGTCGATCGTGGGACTGAGTTCGTAGCGGTAATAGCAATAGCGGGAGCTACGGGTCGAAAGGGAAAGAAACCTTGAAGAACACGGTAAATTATTTGAAGAGGTACAAGGAAATATTTCAAGAGACGAGTTTAGTCTGTACGGGTCGGACCAGGGCAGGTCATGCCATGTCTCGGTTAAAGAGAAACAAACAAAACAAAACAAAACAAAACAAGAAGAGCGGTGCAGAGTATCCTTCAGGCACGCCAGGCACACCTAGGAGAGAGCAGTGTAAAGATGCCGAGACGCAGCTAACTCGGGACAAGTGCAGAACTAGGTGGTGATGGCAGGTTAAGATGTGACGCGACGAGCAAGGATTGGGTGGTTTCGGGGACGATCAATTAAAGATGCGTCCCGCCTTCTGAAGCAGATGTGTTCCATGTTTGTTGGTGGACGGTCAGCGCCTAATTTTTCAGGGTGTGAGCGGTCCACTGCTACTGGAGCCGGAGGCTTTGATAGATTGATAGCCTCCACTGTGGTAGGACAATACGCGCTATACATGGTAGTTAGGCGCCTGATTATCACTTGATGCTTAGGTAGGTAGCTGCATCTACCTCAGTATCAGGGTAAGGTCAAGTACAATGAATATTCATATAAATTGGCGATATGTGTGTACAAAGGATTCGGTAAGTCATCAATTACCACGCAAGACGGATAAAATATTTACAGACGATTCAGTGGATACGGACGCGACTAAGGTATCGTGACGATGGATCCTTTGGCAGTCTTGTGTGAGGCTCAAAATTTACAGTATCCAAGGCGCCCAGACATATAGCTATGAGTTACCCGACCGCCCATTTCGAAGCAATAGTTGAGCATTGACATTGAGGCAGAACGGATCGAGGCCTGCTCGTTTATGTCAATATCTAGGTACCTATTGGATGTTATGAGTACTGTAGGTATAATAGTTCTGGAACCCTGCCTATTGAGATAGATGGCGTTTTCCCCAGTTCTTACCCCACACTCTCCGTCGTGCCTGTACCTGCGCTTTCTGTGTCTGTCCAACGATCTTACCAGCCTCAACAGCCCTCGGCTATTTCTCCCAGCCTCATCCTACCATCGCAATATCTACTCCGTAGGCACACAGAGATACTGACAATCTGCCTCACTAGTCCCGACCTCACCGAGTTTCTGTACCAGGGGTCTCCCTTCCATAGGGACCTACAGTTGACGTACGGCATCTTCCAATTCCGACGCCAATCTGCTGTGCCTCTCGTCATTCAGCCCCCTCCACCTCCACCTCCACCTCCGGTACCCGACTTCACCATCGAACAACTAAACATCACGATAGCTTTTGTCCAATTGCCTTGATCCGAGCTTCCATAGCCATATAGAAACAGTGCATATACCGGCATCATGTTGTATGTACTGTTCCTGCGCGCATCTCACTGATGAGTCTGCGACCGCGGCTACTTTGCGCCTGACACATACTGATTACATGGGATTCCAGTGTTCTACCACCACCCCCAAGGTATCCCAGCATGGGGCCTTATGGCGTTGGCGGAATGCACCCTGTGCCTATGATAGAGACGAACAACACTTTGACGAACCCGAGTGGTCCTGAATGGCAGTTCTTGGTCGGAGAAGGTACTCATCATGCGACAATTGGCCGTTTCACTTGCTTCGTGCCATCCAAACTAACATGAGTCGAAAACAACAGGAACGTACACACTTAAAGAAGACTTGCATTTGGCGACACCTCCGCCCCATCCTTCCGAAGCCACCGTTCCCAACCCGAACCCGCTATCAACCCTTCCTCAGCCTGCTAGTGCTGGCACTTCGGTTTCTCTCATCGCCCTTGATAGTCGCCCAGCCCCAAACTTCTTATACAAGGGACTCTCATCGACCACTCTTGCTTTGAGCGGGGCTCCATCGAGCATTCAGGAGCATCCCAACGAGGGTCGTTACTCAGCAGAAGGGGGTATAGCCAGCGAGGATGGCCGAACTGGCTCGACAAGCGATGCTCAGGCTGCGTCAATCACCATAGGTTCTGCGCCTGCCTTTGGTGAGGGTAATGCTCTACTTACTCAGGTACCAACTAAGGATGTGAATAAGAAGAGGAAGCCCAAAAACAACATGACCAAAAGCAACTCCTCCTTCATCTCTCGTGTTATTGTCAACGAAAGCCTCTCCAAGAAGCTTACAGAGCGATCCAACGATGGTCTTTTTGCGTTTGCAAATATCAACCGCGCTTTTCAATGGCTCGATATGTCGTCATCTTCCAAGGTGAGTTAATATTTGGGGAGGTTGTGCATGATACGGACTAACATGATGCAGCAAGATTATTTGACCAAGATTCTTTTCACGAAAGCGCACTGTTTGTGCCACGACGTGAATGTTCACACAAAGAGTGTCTCGCACCTGGATGTTATTATGGGCTTCTCAACTGGCGAGGTCATTTGGTGGGAGCCGATCTCACAACGTTATACTCGACTGAACAAAAATGTGAGAAGGCACTTTTCTGAGGATCTGTATGGATACATACTGACACAATATCTAGGGAGCCATTAACGGAACGCCTGTAGCATCAATTCGCTGGATCCCAGGATCCGAGAACTTGTTTCTGGCTGCTCATATGGATGGGTCACTCGTGGTTTACGACAAGGAAAAAGAAGATGCTCAGTTCAACCCTGAAGAAGAGGCAGTCAATGGAAATGTGAGCGGGACCAGTGGCGAGTCGCTAGATGCCAACAACGGCGGTACTCACCACAACACCATTCGCATTAACAAGTCGGTACATTCCAAAAACCAAAAGACAAATCCGGTTGCCGCCTGGAAACTGTCAAACCATCGAATCAATGCGTTCTCCTTCTCACCCGACAATCGACATTTGGCTGTAGTCTCTGAGGACGGTACACTGAGGATCATTGACTATTTAAAGGAAGAGTATGATCCCCAACACATCCTATCATGGGTTCAAGAAGATTATCTGACAATTTGCAAGGCTCCTCGACGTGTTCTACTCCTATTATGGCGGGCTGACATGTGTCTGTTGGTCTCCGGATGGTCAATATGTGTTGACTGGTGGACAAGATGACCTAATATCGATATGGTCGCTCTCCGAGTCAGCGCTGGTAGCCAGATGTCAAGGACACCAGTCCTGGGTATCGGCCGTTGCCTTTGACCCTTGGAGATGTGATGAACGAAACTATCGATTTGGTAGTGTTGGTGAGGATGGGCGTCTTTGTTTGTGGGACTTCAGCGTCGGCATGCTTCACCGACCCAAAGCGGTATGTGATAACAGCAACTTAAATTGTGATGGCTGCAGCAATGCTACACTGCATTGTGATATCCCTTCAGTAGCACATTGTTACCGGTAGAGATTGAAAGCTGACAATGTACTTGAAGCAATCTGTGAGGCACCGCGGGTCTGTCTCATCACGTTATACTGCATTGCAGCGGGCCGAAACGGCCACCACATCTAACTCACGCCTACGGTCCAATTCAAACCTTGAGACCGAGGACGAAGATATGGCTATTGCGCATCCTGTCGAACCACGAGCCAGGATTCCAATGCTCCCTCCCGTACTTGTAAGTAACGATACGAGCTGCTAACACGACGATGAAAATTGGTGAGAAAACATGGCGAACTAACATGGAGATAAACAGAATAAGTCAATTGATACGCACCCGATGTGTTGGCTAGACTTTACAGAGGATGCTATCATCACAAGCTGCAAGTCAGGTAAGCAATGCCAAGTGTTGAAGTCTATTTGCCGGTCCGATTAGACTATTAAGATCAGCGATCGCTAGTTCCTGATATGCTAACATGTGAAATTCTGAAAATAGGACACCTGCGAACGTGGCTGCGACCCGGATCGGAGCTTGCGGCACAGACCAAGGGAGCAGATGCCCCGGGAGCGGCTTCATGAGAAACGGACCCATATTGAGCGATAAAGCTTCTCAGGACTAACACGAGGGTAGAAACGAGTTGGCGCTGATGACGAGTCGCTGTAATTACTCATTGACCATGAAACGCCCGCATTGGCCCGATAATCACTGTATGCAAGGGGGAGTGGTTGTTGTCGTCTCAACCATTGGTTGCTTAGGGATAGCTCGCATTTTGATGTACCTAGGATGTGAATGTTAGAGAATCGGGATATCCACTTATGATCTTGGCTTTCTGGCAAGGTTTTTAGTCCATGATATCGACGGATAAGGTCTCCATGACAGCTAGCAAATTTGCATGGACGCAGCCTGGATAGTCAAAGAGTCATATAGCTGTTGGGAAATGGTTCTTAGGCCATCAAGTAGGAGCCATGAGTCGGTCCTATCAATCAAACGTCTCCGTTGAGCCCACATGGCCGACGGAGGCTCTTCGGTGCACAAGAAGCTGCCGGGTTTGAGGCCCACTATAGCTGCAGGACCCTGATTTTAGGTATTTCGGTTTTTTTTTTACATACCTCTCTATTTTGTAAGGAGCTATCAGCGGATGCTGCGTAGCGCACGTAACAATTACATACATCCAATTTCTGCATGCTTTGAGATAAGCAACAAGCCAAGGCACGTATGAGCGAGGAGGTTGAAAATGAAGTGTACCTTGTCCTTGTCTTGGGCGAGACATGCTCCTCCGTAGAGATGAGAGACGTGACCAATTTAGGATCAGTGACTGGTCATTCTGCGCAAAACTTGCTGAGTGATGCGTACGTGGACATATACCCATTATAGTACGCAGCAATGTTGTCAAGACTTATTTGTCGGATAATTCTATCCGTAGTCTCGAGTAGATCTGGCAGCGAACAGCAAGACACACTACACTGGCTTGTCTGGTTGTACATATCTTGCAGATACATCGACTAATGCAAGCTTACACGCTCATCACGACTCGGGTATTATCTACCGGCGTTAGAGCAAGGAACAGGCCTTGTGAGAGGACAACTTAATTCCATCGCAAAGCGAGAGAGTGGAAGTAAGGATACAAACTGATTATTGACCGAATATTATTGTACATATTAGACGTGGCAGGCTGAATCAGGAACAAGCGTTGTTCTCAGATCCTTGTAAATCGGGAAAAGAGCATGGGGCCACTAAGACGGCCGCTGCCGAACCAGACTTGACGGACAGGGGATAGCCATGACAGACCATTATGCGGTGGCTCGTCTGATGGCGTGTGTTAGCTGCTGGATACCGCCCGCAGGAAAGGATGTGTCGATATAATTTCGACATGTCGACAGATCCTGAGGAATGAAGAGATAGGAGAGCGCTTCTAGCGAGTAAAAACAATGAAAGACGATAGTGTAAGTGAACCATTGGTTGAGCTTCGAATCATTGACTTTTGCTTATACCGCGAGCTTGATAGGAAACACTAGAAGACTATCTCTGTCATGTTGATATCAGAATCAAGTCAGATTCATCAGTCCAAAAGTAATTGTGCGTGGGCACCAGGTAGCTGTATACTTTGTGTTTGTCGTTGGGCATGCACTACTAGCACTCTAACCAATATGTAAAGTATTCCACAAGGCTGAGTTGCTACAATGGGTCCGGTCTTGCGAACTTCCGGATTGAAAAGGCCCATTTTTCGAGGATAAAAACCTCAACAGAAACCCCATTGACCTTTGTCTACCTAGTCTAGGGATACCCTAAGCGAAGATGCGTTGTCTCACAATCCTGAGGTTTCGGGTTGCCTCGTTCGTAACTTTATACATGGCGGGAACGTGAATCGTGTTGGAGGCGATTTTCCTTCTGTGACACGCCGATGCAGGGCCGTGGTGTCCCTAGAGCACATTGTACCTGTTTGATACCGATTCGCCGAGGCTTCCATGCATGAGGCATAAACTTTATGTTTTTGAGGCTGAATAGATGTGGCACCGCCACAGATACACGATCTGCACGACAACCCAATGTGTAACGGTAGGGCCCAAATCAGTTTTTGACAAAGCAGCGGTGGAACGATTCTTGAGCTAGATCTTTCTGGTCACCATCTCGGTGCTTTATCACGGCAGGAAAAAAGTGGCTATTTAACGGGCGCTTGTTCGATGGAGACAGAGCCAGGGCCATCTAAACGACAATGGTCCTTAGAAACTTGACCGCTTCAGATGAAGAGACAGAAACACTTGAACAAATCTGTACAGGGAAAGCCAATACTTTATTTAATCCTCTTGTTTACTCATTGAAGAAAAAAAAACCCTCAGCCAGGGCTCCAGATGCCCCCTAGACAGTCCAGGCATGGGTTGGTTATATACCCATACATTGGCTAGACCATTCGCTAGAGAGGCACAGCCGAAGACATAAACGCACTCGAGACATGAGTTTATGTCTCTTGATGATCGTGGAATCCGAGGTAGCCAGAGACACAAGGACTGTCACAAGCAATGACCCCTGCCTGCCGCACACACATACCTAGGATGCTCACTCGCTCTCGTTCGACCGGCTAAACAGCTTCTGCCCGGACTTATAGTTCCTGCAACTGACTGATACCCAGTCATAAGCCCCTCGATTTTATGCATGCGCAAGAAATTAAGGTGTTGCAGCAGTGGCCTCGTGCACCAACTCCTGGTCCGATAATCAAGAATCGTTCAGCTCATGCACTCTCAGAGCGCTGAAGAATAGGGAAACGTGGGTTCCGCATGGGTCTAACTTGTCGAAACATTCAAGGCTTGGTGTCCTAAAGTGGAAACCCGACGGAGGCCCCATTTCTTGAGAAAATGCAGTGAAACGATAACGAATATTTCAAACACTAAGAACAAACACTCCGTGCTATAGCCGTGCGCCACAACTGGTATGTACTAAAAGCAAGGAATTAGTGGAGCCGTAAGATTGAAGAATGAAAGGACAAAGAGTTTCGAGCTTCTAATCGCTACCAAAGTTGACGCATTCCAGGGCAAATTCTCCATAATATCGCCGCTGTTTGCAGACATGGTCTTCGTCATAAGCCCCAGCAGTCTACCAGCCCAGCCCTGTCAGAAGATCCAGACTTGAGGAGGGTGTTTGGGGGTCAGGCGTGGGGTTTCGCAAAGCTGCCCTGCCCTATCCTGCTGGCTTAGGTTTTCAACATGTGCGGCAACTGATAAAGAAAGAAACGTACAAGCCTCAAAGATCACGATAATAGACCGGCTTCAGCGTCTACTTGTATGGAGAGTTCCTCTACGTAGGTATGCATTGTAATGCGATGATTCCACGTTCAGATGTTTGTGTTTATTATTATCAAGGGGCAAGACGGTTGGTCGTCCACTAAGAGGACAAGGACATTGGAAGGAGGTGTCGAGACTCCGTCGTCAGCTGCATGACCAGACCTTCCATTCACAAACTCGTATGAATTGCCCATTGCACTAGTTAGGTACCTACCTTACCATGACTTTACAACTTCATTTTCCAATTTCTTCATAATGAAGCAATTCGCACCATCACGAACTTCTAAAATTGACTGGTGTTTAGGTATTTACTCCGTTCTCGGCGTTACGGCGCCGCGCAGCACAGACGCTCGGCGCATCGTTGAACTGCCTGCAGAACGGGCAAAGCTTCTATCGGGCTTCGATAACGCGAATCATCCCGACTCGTGCAGCAAAGTCTAGGAACGCCCTGTCAAGCAAAACCAGCCTCAAGAGTCAAGCCTGTCGACCGGCGTCTCCGCCCCACCACCCCTTGTGCGCTGCATGCCCTCAAACGTCCTGGCCTTGATCAATGTCAATCGTTCAACCTCTTGCGTGCTTTGGCCTAACCGTTGTTTTTTCTCGCTAACAAGAAAAGCGGCCGAGATCGTATTTGGGCGTCAAGCTATGGATGTGGCCCTCTTATCTGCGACATGGTGGTACAGTAAACACCAACTGAATATTTTGGTTTCCGTAATATCAAAGTCATTCAGTGACGGGTTGCCAACGTTTCGTCGTATCCCGTTTCGTACGGCCCGTCTTCATCGAATGGCCATTGACCTTCGCAACCTACCGGTCACGTACGATGTCAGATGTACGACGTACGAAATACATGATACATGATACATGACACTTGCAGCTAGATCAGCAGGGCTTTCCTGCTTTGCCCCGTCATGAATGCTACGGCAATGGACCTTATATGTACTGTACCTTTGCTGCGTCGACTCGGCTTTGTGTACGGGAACTATAAAAGGCTTTTGAACAGGGCAGGCTGGACTGGATCCTCTTATCAGTTATCACTACCTAAAAGAGTTGGATCATGCCCTAGACGTGGGCGTGACAGGGGTGATATCACTGACCTTATTGATCGATTCTACCGATTGACTGACTGTCGTGGTCTGGTGCTGGCTGATCATAATCAAGGCCAGATGCGAGTATCGAATGTCGTGTCAATCGGTTTCCCTTTTTTTTCGACTCTCCCATGTTTCTTCAATGCGCATTAAAACGCAGCGTCGAACAAACTCCACGGTCCTGTTAAAAGCGCGGACTCGTCCACCCACGTCTTCCCTTCTTCCACTTGCCTGGTTCGCCTGAATATGAAATCTTTTAGTGAGACTGACACGGTGGGCGTCTTATCAGAACAAGACCCTCTTTTCTACTTTTGTCATTGCAATCACGACTCCACTAGAGGCCGCGCCGCTTGATCTGCTCTGCTTTACGCTATCATCTCTCGCCTCCCATTGCATGGAACAACCATCACCCCTACCCCTACCTCATAGATTTGGCTTAGGTTTTCCTGATCTTGCCCGCGCCCCACTCAACTCTTCAAGAGCCTGTATCCGCCCTGTACCGGTACCGGTATCCACTACATCCCGCCGACTCGTGCGTGGCTTTGACTTGCGCTGCTGTACGTAGTAGCTCGTCACTTGCACACTCGACTTAGCCGTGATCCTAAATAAAAGCGTTCCATCTCCTCCAGTTTATCCTTTCTTTCCTTCTAGCCTCCTTTCTTGGCAGATCACCAACCGATTCTTATTTTTCGTGCCCCAACCTCAATTTTGCTGCTCTGCAGCAAATTATCGCAACCACTTATACGCCACAGGACGTTATCATGCCGTCCTTCAAACCATTCGCTTCGGTAACGGGGCGTAACTCATATAGTCTCTTTGACATTCGGTAAGGGCACATTCGCTTCCTATTTGGCATCTAGCAAATGACTGAACTCGCTATACAGACTAGACAGCGATTTTATTGTTTTCCGTGGAGGCGAGCATGAATCCTCTGGTCAAATCCTCAACGGCACACTAGTTTTGTGTCTGCAGACATCGCTAAAAATCGAGGATGTTCGATTAAGACTCGTCGGAACTCTGCGTCATGCGTAAGTCTCCTTCACCATCGACACATGTAAATCAAAGCCCCCTTTAGGTCAATGACTAATTACGTATCGTTCAACAGCTGGGCCGATCCCAGAGGAAGCGCTCCCGGCGTTTCAGGTCAAAAGGTTGACAAGTCGACAACGATCCTCGAACACCGATGGGCACCTTTCATAGGTACACACGGCAAGAGCATGACGCTCCCTGCCGGAAACTACGAATGGCCTTTCGAATACATGCTCCCCGGCAACATGGCTGAGAGTGTTGAAGGAATCCCCGAGGCATCCATTACATATAGACTAAGAGCCACTGTCGGGCGTGGAAAGCTTGCATACGATCTACACGCCAACAAGCACCTTCGAATCATCAGGACATTGGAGCCCGGTGCCCTGGAGTTTCTGCACGCCATGAGTGTAGAAAACATCTGGCCTAACAAGGTCGACTACTCGATCATCATTCCCCAAAAGGCCGTTGTCTTTGGTGGTCTGATCACCATGGAGATGCGGTTTACACCCCTTCTAAAAGGACTCGAATTGGGCGATATTACGGCCAGGTTGATGGAGGTTCGCGAGTGTTACGTCCAAGGAACTGGTTCAAATTACGGCACTAAAGAGCACCGAACAGAACGCGAGGTATCAATGTGGAAGTTCTCAGTTTCGAGAGAAGAGCATTGGCAGGATATGATTGAGGACAGTGGCCAAGAAGGTTGGGCACTTACAAAGAAGCTCAACCTCCCCAAGAGGCTGCGCCAGTGCGTGCAAGATTTGAACCACCACGGTATCAAAATCCGCCACAAGATCAAGTTGACTGTTGCGCTCTGCAACCCTGACGGCCACATCTCCGAGGTAAGTTGATTTATCAGGAACCCTCTGGTCACCAAATCGCTAACAACTCCACCACAGCTCCGAGCAACACTCCCTGTGTCTATCTTCATTTCCCCCAACATGCCTCTTGACGAAGAGGGTAATCTCCTTGATCAGTCACCAACCACGCCTACCAATGAGCGAGAGCTCTCGACTATTGCTCCTCCAGGATACGGCGAGCACGTCCTTGACCAGCTTTACGAAGACGTCGACATCAGCGGCTTCCAAACACCAGGGTTCCAAACACCTGGATTCCAGTCGGGCCTCAGCAGTCCTTTTTACGCTCAATCGCGAGCCGGCTCAAACGAAAACCTTGCAGCACTTGCTCACAGCCGACCTGTTGCTCCTGCAGCACTATCGTCTCGACTAGCCGACGTATCACTAGATCCCTCGCAGCGAACTACCTCATCCACGTCGCTCCGCTCACTGGGCTCTGCTGGATTCATGTCACCTACTTCAGCACCACAGGCCCCAGTTCCACGATCGGAGCCTGTAAGTACGGCACTTACCAGGACAAACAGTTCTGAGGACTCGTCGCGCAACTCAGCCGAACATCTCGATCTCGACGCCTCTGATTTGGTTGAATTAAGTAAAGTACCCAGTTACCAAACAGCCGTCAAGACGCCTGCACGTTCACGGGCTGGCACTGGGGATCTACTTCTGCCTGATTATCAAACGGCGCTCAGCGCTCCCCGGACGCCTCCTGCTACAGACCTCCAACCGGATCCCCTTGGCACAATCTCAGAGGATCAAGATGGCGAGGACCGTACTCAACATGTTTCGCGCCCCACCAGCTGGCTTGGTAACGGCCGCGCTTACACGGACGACGTTTCCACGTACCGAAGGATGCAAACCACACAGAACCGCAGCCAGGTTTTCTAGATGAGCGGGTCACTCTCTGTTGTTACAATAATTTTGGAACTATCACATGCGTGTGGATACGAATGAGCCTCAAGGCTTACGATGTTCATATGCTTATATCAGTTATGGAACGGCGTTTAATCGTGGGAATTATAGACATGGCGTAATTGGGGCAACGGACTACTTGGTTCGAACGATATCATTGTTATATCTGGAATAAAATAAGAACAGGACAGACGATGGACGAAGAGAACGACATTTGTATAACTAATCATGTTGAATTATATGATATCGAGGAAGGATGAGAACCATATGAAACATTCAAGACATTTCAATTGTGCCTCTAGTTTCGAGTAAACTGTTCAAGTGAGATAGTAATTCGCGAAAGCTGATATCGTGAAACCACGAGGTGTTTGGTTATCGACAATGACATAAGAGGCGTTTGGTGACGGTGGCGACATATCAAAAAGTGGTCGGCGCTCGGTGACATCCGAATAAAAAAGCCTATTGTTAGCGGGCATCATGGCAACATGAGTGGTTAATTGGTGATGATGGTGGTGGTATGTATGGGATGACCTTGTCGAGCTTTGGTAAAGAAAGGCGTATTTATCGCGTTAATGAATGTTATTTCGCTGAGGACTGGAATGTGTTGGAAGCTCTACTGTCTTTTGACTTGGGAAGAGCAAGTTTTTCCACTCGAGATAACCACAGTAGTAGCTACTAGGTAACATGGAGCCAAGACCAGAGAGGTAGCCAAGTCTTGATGCCTCTAAACCAAGCCTGTCCTAGTGTTGATGTCGGCGCGACACAAAATCAAGGGACCACGCACTCGAGTTTGTTGTAGCTTCGAGACGATTGACGTCATCATTATTTATTCGAGACCGGTCTGGTGATGATTGATGTTGGAGTTTGGCATCTGTACATACGCTACGATCACTAACTACCAAGGCACATGTAAGGTTAATAAGTGGTGAATTGGTTTAGTACAAGAAGTCGGAGATTTATTGCTTGGTATTATCCCACAGGATAACCAAGAAGCTGACAGCTTTTAGACCCTTGAATAGCTGAAAGTGTAGTACTACGCTGTATCCGTATGAATACTCTAGAGTAGATTGCACAAGCACAGTCATGACCTTTTGTTAATACAGCGAATTTGGACTTGTTCTAAAACAAGGATACACTGTGACAGCTGGACATGGGCGCATTGTCCTCACCGACACAGATCGGACACCCAGTTCTGTCAATTGGATCCTGTCTTGATTTAACAACCCCTCACTCACACTACCTAATCAATCACTAATCGACTGGGTTGCCAACTAACTTCGACGTCATCTGGACTCTCCTGGCGATCCCTCAAGACGACGTCAATACTTAAATAAAATACCTCTGCCGGCAAGGAAGGAGCGACATAGTCATCTAGGTCTTTACATAAAACCCACTGATCTCCCACTAAATATAACAACCCTTGCCAAGAAGTGCTGAAAGAAGCTTCAGAACCCTTGACAGTGATACCCCTCTTCGCACCTACCTCCCTGTCCGCCAAGCTTGGACAGATAAATCTAATCTCAACACTACTACCTGCAGTCCCTCGTCTATATCATCATCATCGCCCCCCCCTTTACGAGTACACCAACACCACGAGAACGTCGTGATCGCCCAGCATGTCTACCGCTCCTTCGCCTACAACAACCAACCTGCCCTCAAGGGCCACAACTGGCTTTAGCACCGCCAGCGAAGATGCTATCCCTGAAGTTGATCCCTCAAGCGTATGTCACCCCCTAGCCCGTCTCTGAGCGATGCGTCGTCGCATAGGCAGACGGCTCGTGAACATATTCTGACTAGCATTTTTTGTGAATAGACCGCTGGCTTGCTCGCCGAGCGACTCCAAGCATGGAAGCACGCTGTCGGTTATATCGAGGAATACATGAAGGCCATGGAGAAGATTCATGGCCACCACGCCAAGGAGTATGAGAGAGCTCTCAAGGTAAGCTGCTCTCTAGCATCTGCATCTTCTTATAGACGGGATGTGTAGTAACAAAATGCTCAATAGACCATCAACAATCCTCTCAAAGAAGGCCATCACTTCGACCAGAGCCTTGGCGGTGTTGCAGGCTTCTTCGAAAACATGCGCTCCAACACCCAATCCCTCATCAACACCAACATCGAGACCGAAAAGAGCATAAAGGGTTCCGTTCTCCCCGTCCTCGAGCGTCTACACAAGGAGATCAAGCACAAGTCCAAGGAACTCGCCCACGGCGCCGAGAAGGGAGCTAAGGAAGTTGACAAGGCCCGCAACACTACACAAAAGCAGATTGAACTACTCGGCCAGCACGCCGCTTCGTATGATTCTGCTGGAGGTCACATCAATAGTCACGATGACCCATACGTTGTATACCGTGGTGTTCTGCACCGTCTGAACAGCCAGGTCATTGCCGAGAACAACCACCGCAATGACCTGATTGCTGTCCAGAACAACTTCCAGAGCTTCGAGTCTCACATCATCGAGGTTGTCCAGCAAGCTATGGAGGCATTCACCCAGCTTGCCGGTGGCCAGGCGGATAAGACACGAGCTTTGTACAACGACCAGCTTTCCGCCATCCAGCACGTCACCCCCGACTTCGAGTGGAGAGCCTTCAACGCCCGCAGTGGCGACCGTCTTGTGGACCCTAATGAGCCAGCACGTTCCGTTGAAGCCATTCAGTTCCCCAACATGGATCATGCTGCAACTAGGGCTCTGATCGAGGGTTCTCTGGAACGTAAGTCGCGTAACAAGCTGTCATGGGGCTATACAACCGGCTACTATGTGGTCACACCTTCCAAGTTTCTCCATGAGTTCAAGGACTCGGATAACAACCGCCAGGATCCCAAGCCTGAGCTTTCCATATATCTCCCCGATGCTGTCATCGGCACTGTTCAGGGTGAGAAGTTCAGTGTCAAGGGCAAGGACAAGTCCAAGACCATGAGCAGCAAACTAACAGGCTCCACCGAACTTAACTTCAAGGCCCATACCGCTGCTGACGCTGCGAAGTGGTTCCAGGTTCTCTCGGAATGTGGCAAGACTACAGCACCTTTGAGCACAGGATCCAGCCCAGTTGGCTCTGCGCCTACATCGCCCAACCCCCAGGTCACTGCTGACCCCCTTGACGCCAAGGTCCAGTCTCCAGTTACCCCTGTTGCTGAGCATGGGACTCAAGAGGCTGGTGTTGTAGGCGGCGAGGCTCCTGTAGCAGCTCCTGCTGCGGCTCCTGTTGCTGAGCATGGGACTCAAGAGGCTGGTGTTGTAGGCGGCGAGGCTCCTGTAGCAGCTCCTGCTGCGGCTCCTGTTGCAGCTCCCGTAGCGGCCGAGAAGAAAGAGACCGCCATCTAATTGCCTAAGCGAGGCGGACGAACGTAACAGCCATTGTGTGCATACGCCTGCAGGATTGTTTTGCATGGACGGAGCTTTGTATACCCAGTCCTGCACTTACGGGCAACAAATACGTTTTGATCTCCTGTCTTCGATTGACTGCATTGGCTGTGTTGAAAACAAGGCGAGCGATAGCAATTCTACAGCGTCATGATGGTGGTGCTATACGTGGCCTTGAGTGGTTTGAGAAAGAGAAAGGGATGGATGAAAGTAACAAGTTTGAACCTTTGACCTCGAATTCAACCGAGTTTTCTGTTGTTATAATTACGTTGTCGAAACTTGTTTAGCTGGAAAGAAACGCTTAATGAGGATGTGGCTGTGGCTAGAGTGGTAGCGTTGTTGTGAAGCTGGGCTTACACCTCTGAAATACCTTTATTCAAACATTTTTATTCTTACGTGCCGCTCCCGATATGAAAATCACCGTCTTCGCCGATGATAGAAGCTTGAAAGGAGCATGTTTGGGATGCGATAGATACCAGAGAAGCACCCGAACTACCGAATGGGCGTGAATGCCGATATAGTCTCTCTGCATGTGGCTATGAAACAGATAGCGTGGCTTATGTATGCTTTTATTTATTGGCGGTTCCTTGTGAGAATGGCTTGTAGAGGTGATGTCCGATGGAAATGCGACGAACAAGCAGATGTGACAAACAAGGTACATTAATGACTCCAAAGTACTACGGTAGTTTAATGACCTCAATGATACAAAGTGCAAGTACAGTAAGAAGTGAGGCGAACATTCTCTGGCTTCTTTTCTGGTTCGTTTCAAATCGGAAGATGGTCTAGCACTTTTATGTCTTGGTTGACAACCGTTCTGAGTGTCCGAGACCAATCACGAGCCCTGTGGTCGGCTCTGGAGAGTAAAAGCAGGGCGAGGAGGTGAAGGTGACAGCCCACGCGCTTGGGATGCCTTGCGGCGGGCAGCCAAGGCAATCGAACGAGATACAGGGGTTTGACTCGATCTGTCATCCATCAGGCTCTGGGGAAAGTGAAAGGGGGAAGTGTAAGCAAGAGGTATGAGTTGTTCGTTCAAGGGTTTCGGTTTGTGTGAGCAGTGACTATGGCTAGATACGTATCCTATTGCCTTTTTACTCATCTGCTATCAAATCAGTGACTATGCCATCGATACATTTGCATGGGGGGTTGTGCTGTTGCAGGTGTGATGAGGCTGAAGTTGAGCTGTCTTATGCGACTCTAGACTCTTCTCTTGTCCTCTCTACACCCTCTCATCGAATCTTGGCTCTCTCTCATCGGGCACCTCCAAGGACGCAGCCGTCTCAAGTGCGCCACGAGAATCATGTTGATACAGCGTGTTCGATTGCAGTTATAGTAGGCAGTGGCCACGTTCAGCTTGAAAGACTTGCACAAGTTCGCCCTGCTTTAAACAACTCAAGTAAAGTGCTCCTAGTTTGACTTGTGGCACATATTATCTTATTCCTCTCCGTCTAAGTGTCATCGTATATGCCTTGCTGCGGACGCCTTAAAAAGCCCCCCTCTCGCCTTCATCGTCGCAAACGAGGCTCTAGTAGCCAAAAGTGACTGCGCCCAAGTACCAAACCAGGCTCTGAGCAAAGCAACAACCATGGTTCAGGAGCGGTAAACTTACCCACCCCTTTAACAAATAGCGAGCTCTCCTCTTCTTCTTAGTCTAGCCAGTCTCGTTATTTTGGAAGGATCACAGCACTTCCACTTCCACTTCCACTTCCGCCAGCTTCAACCATAGCACTGCGACAAGATCATAAGACTCAACTCTTAAACCAAACAGGTACACAAAGTTCAAAATCACCCCCAAAGAAAGAAAAGTGTCCAGGGGTTCATTGTTCTACCCCAATGCCCATCGAGACCGCTGCCATTGTTACCGCCTTGATTGTCTCGGGCTGAGAGCAAGAGATCACCAACGCGACGGCAATTCTCTACCCAAGAGCACAAAGCGGACTCAATTCACTTCCCAAGGTCAAAACATTGCAACCGGCTGTAAACATGATGGCCAAGCCCTGGAGTGAGCACCGTGGGACTATCACGAAGCTGTATATCGGGGAGGGGAGGACACTCGAAGACGTACGAAACATCATGAAAGTACAGCACAATTTTGTAGCATCGTGAGTTTCCCGCACTTCCTCTTTTCAATCGCCTGTCATGAAACAGACTTGGCAATGATCCTACTCGAGACTATGCCACAAAAACGAGTCGTTGCTGACATTGACACAGGATCCGTTCTTACCGACAGCACTTTGACAAATGGGAGATTGGCAAGTACAACTGCAAGAAACGCGAGCGGCGTCGTCGTCTATCTCTGAATGATAGCGCGCATTCTCCTCCGTGCTCCCCTCCGGATGCAGGGGTAAAGAGAGAAGACATGAGCTCGCCAGCGTCGTCCTCGAGCTCCATGAGCCGACGCTCGTCGGAGCAGAAACCTCTGCCAGTATTGAAGCAGCCTCCCCTCCTCTATCCAACCTACTTGCAAGACCATTTACGATCGCAAGATGCGTTGTCGGTCAAGGCTGAGAACAGTCGAGGGCCGTTCTCGATGGGGTTGGATATGTTTCGCAACCCTCAAGCTGCTCAAGACATGTTTTCATCGTGCGTATCTCCCTTTTTCGCATCTTTCAGGTCGATGGGTTAACAGGAGCGTGCAGAAGTATGTCCCTCCAGCCCTTCTCAGACTCTGCAGGCTGGCAAGTCCCTCGAGGAGCACCATCATCTTACCTTGTTGGCCCTCCAGCGCCGCTGTATCGACCCTCCTTTCAAGGTGCGGTATCGCGGCGTATCCCTGAGCCATTGCTGTATCCTCATCACGACGGACTCCGGTCAGGACTGCGAGCTCCAGACTTGAAAATTGGAAGAGAACTTGGGGGGGCAGAGGGCATGATACACCCTATGACAGGCTTTCAGAGCGTTGCACAAGGATAAGCTTAACTACAGATGCTTAGGCCATAAGTGTTGGGTCTCCTGGATTAGAACATGACAGGTCCATGAGTAAAGCAATATATCGATGGGTCCACTCTTTTCACGGCAATTGGGCTGAGTACTGGACGTTGGAGTATCGTCTTAAGGAACTTCATATTGAACAAATACGTTGTATATTATCAGATATCCCTTACTAGCTATCTTGACTTACCGGTAGTTTCAGGTTATATTTATCATCGCGCGTGACTGCGAGTACCCGAATGTGATGTTGGCATTGGATCAATCTCATGATGACCGGACATGATACTTATGGTCACTCAAAACTACGGTTGGCACCATTATCGCATGGGCCTGCGTAAAAGCATACGAGGCTATCAGTCGCCATCGTGGATTGTGGTATAGCAAGGAACCTTGAAGTCGGTTAGTGACTTGTTATGTAATCTTTGCAAGTGATGAAAGATGAATATGGGGAATTTTCAGGGTAAAGTGCCTTGTCACAGGCGTTATCGTCAAAGCAATATGGCTACGTTGACCGTCGTGATATTGTAACATCATATAAAGGGTGAATGGGTGAAAAGGTAATGTTGGTACTAACCTGGTAGTGAAGATGATATTGTGTGTGGCACGAAGCAATGTAATGCAGCTGTATACACTTTGGATATGTCAGCTGCTGTCGTTGAAAAGACTGCATCGACATGGCGTGAAGCATCTCAATCAGGTAATAAATGAGTTATCGTCGTAGCGTAAGCTCGGACATATGCTTGTCGTTTTCATTTTGGATCATCACGAGAGATGAATGGGATGCGGATGGCAGGACCAAGTGGTTACTCACGTTATGACTGTCTGATGATCGGTTAGCACAAGTCGCCTAGTGCTTTCAATAAAAGATTGCAAGATGATCGCATGTCAGGTAATGCATGAATGGTATATAAAGGTTGTGTCTGCATCGAAAACTCGGATAAGACTCGTCATCTGATGGTTCATCAGGAAAGCGAGGTGCTGTGTATATAAAAATGAAAAAAAGTACTTACAAAGAGCATGCTAGATCGCGATAAGATGAACACACAAACAAGTGACAAAGCACTAGCACTCGAGGTAGGTTAGCCTCATTGGCTCACAAAGTCATCCAACAAGTGAAGATAGAGCGTGACGAGTCAGTGGGCGAGGTTTTCTAGGCCTGCCGCAAAATGGCTTTTCGTGCTCATGTGGTATGATTCGGAGCCCAGTGCCGCTTCATCATAGAAGTCGAGAGTGTGTCGATGTGTGAAATCGCATACCTTGCTAGTAACTAATCTTTGGTTCATGTTAGCGTGAGCTACACAACGAGTGACAACAATAGTGAATAATGAGTCTCAATCAGAAATAGCCATTTTATATCGTCAAAGAATAACTCAGCCGGTAATTTCCAGCGTATATTGTAAAAGAAAATGATCATCATGTGAGGTGAGGGGAGGTGTCGCGCGATAAGCGACAAGTGCAAACGTACCATTTCAGTCCTTGCTGGACATGGGGAGAAGCTGTAGCATCCTCGCAATGATCCACCGCTTGGTGATGAGAGGGCTATTGATTGGTCAGCGCGTGCTCAAAACTTGCAAGATGCAAAAGCGAATGCGTGATCGTCGTCTTTCAGACTGACGTGTAAATACAAGAGGTTTCATTCCATTTAGGTCAAAGACTCTAGTTTGCGGTATATTCTGTCATCAGGAAGAAGGGGTATAGCAGCGTGCGAATGCTGCGCGTGCTTAAGCTTACCTTAGCTTGATTGTTTGTTTGTTTTGTGTTGTTGATAAAAATGAGAAAGAGCTTGGAGGAGTGCAAGTTTTTGTAGAGAAAAAGCTCGGACAAAAGTTGCAATGTGGGGAGTACGGATGCTCATTCTTCCGCTGCCGGCCCTCCTTGACGATGCAGAACTGTGTTTGGCGACGAGTAAACTGTGGTCCACTTCAAGAAAACTCGGTTCAAATATGGATCTTTTAACGGTATTTAAAATTGGCAAGCGCATGGTTGCAAGGTGACTGTGGGTATGCAGACTTTATCTTACGTATCAAGCTGGTAACCATAGGTGAATAATCCAGAGGCTGGTCACTGGCACTACTTCCAAGTTAATGACGTCACGTGATATCGCGTTTGGGATCGAATACCCTGACGCGCGCCTTTCAAGTCAAGCTGAGTCTCTGACGCCATGAGTTCTCCTTTACTACAGGTACCGTATCTATCATCCGTAGCCCCAATAAATCAATCCTCAACCATTTGCCAAGATGCCTGAGATTGCAGAAGGTCTGTTGCGCCTCAAACGTTATAAAACGAAGGATCAATCACTAAGCTTTCTTTAAAAACAGTTGCACGTATCGTCCATTTCCTTCGTCTTCATGTTGTGGGGAAGCGCATTGTCTCCGCCTCTGCAATAGATGACAAGAATGTATTTGGCAAAGTTGGGACAAGCGGAGAGGAGGTGGAAGCTGCTCTGAAGGGAAAGAAAGTAAGCAAATATTGGCTATCACCAATGTTCAGGTTATTGATTCATCAAAGATCATCTCTGCTGGAAGTCAGGGCAAATACTTCTGGTGAGTTTGCTCTGAAAACTATCCTAGATTGAACTCAGCTCATCAAGAACAGGATTACTTTGGAAAAGCCACCACATCTGGTTATGCACTTTGGGATGACAGGTAACAGGCTTTAAAACTCAAATTTGACGAGCATTCGCTTACAAAACCAGGCTGGATGCATATTAAGGATGAACAAACGGCATATACCAATTACTACAAGAAGATGAAAGAGGGCGAACATGAACAATGGCCACCAAGATTCTGGAAGTTTCAGTTCAAGACCGAGGGATCACCTGGGGCTGAAGTAGCTTTTACAGATTCACGCAGATTCGGCCGTGTACGGCTCGTTGACTGTCCCGGAGACCAAATAAGAAAACACTCTCCTTTGGTGGAGAATGGCCCGGATCCAGTCGTCGACCTCGATCGCTTCACAGAAGACTATTTGCGTAGCAAGATGCGAGCCCGGCATGTTCCTATCAAGGCGCTTTTACTGGACCAGACTACGATCAGTGGCATTGGAAACTGGGTGGCGGATGAGACGCTGTATCAGGCCAAGCTACACCCCGAACAGTACTGCGACCAGTTCAACGATGAGCAGATCACCACTCTCTACAACATGATACGCTACGTCTGCCAAACGGCCATCGATAAGTTGGGGGACTCAGATGAGTTCCCCGAGCACTGGCTCTTCAACTATCGATGGGGCAAGGGCGCTAAGGATGCGGCGACCAAGTTACCCAACGGAGACAAGTTGGCCTTCATCACAGTTGGTGGGCGAACAAGCTGTTATGCGCCTGGCGTGCAGAAGAAGACTGGGCATACGGCTCCTGGGATCAAAAGGGAACCCCTGGAAGTCAAGGCTGGAGCACAGGCTCCGAAGAAGTCAAGGAAGAAGTCCCCAACTGCGAAAGACGAAGATTCGTTGCCCCCGAAGAAGAAGCGAGCAACAGATGTCAAGAAGGAGACAAACGGAGATGCTGTAAAGAAAGAGTCTGATACAGAGGAAGCCAAGGCAGATAGCGGGCGAAGAAGGTCCACTCGTTTGAGGAAGTAGATGTGTAGATTAGATGCACGTTTCGGTGTCTGACTTTTGGTACTGCGATATATCTATAGCCTGATAAAGATGATGGTTTTTGCGTGACCGAAAAGATGCATCATTTCACTATCAAGACTTTGCCTTGTGGTCCAGGGTACACGTAGAGTACAACATAGGTAAGAGACTTTGTGTGTTACTGTCCGAGGATCTCGTTTGAAGACACTAGACAAAGTCATAGGCCAATACAAGGAATTGAGATGGTATATTTTTCGTTTTCTTTTCAACCGCCACTTTTCGAGCGCCATTTGAAACCCAGTCTATGCCAATCAACCTTAGGAATCCAGAAACAGATGCAAGAAATACACGAAGTGATACCAATGGACAACGTCTCGTCAACCATCAGACAGCCATGTGCGCGCGTACATAAATAAATAGAATATCCTGTCACTCGCCGAATTTCCCAACAATTTCACTAAATCGCCTATGCAGATGGCTGTTTAGTTGCCATTAGAGTCAGCACCGTTGGCCTCCAACTTTCCCTCGGTCTTCTCAACGTGGGCAACAAGGTCAGCAATGGTGCAGACCTTCAATCCCCACTTTCGAGCGAAAATGATACAGTCCTCGCCTCTCAACATGCCATGGTTTTGGCGGAGGGCTTGCCCGGGGGTTTCCTCGCCGTCATCGACAATCTCGCAAATAGCCGCAGCTTGAACTTTGCCAGCAAGTCGACAGAACTCAATAGCAGCCTCGGTGTGGCCTGGTCGCTGTCGAACGCCGCCAGGGCGCGATTTCAACGGGAGGACATGGCCGGGGCGGCGAAAGCTGTCTGGGCGGGCACTGGGGTCGGCGAGAGTTCGGCAGGCGAGAGCGCGATCACGAGCGCTGATTCCGGTCGAGACAGAGGGGTCGGCTGAGTCGACAGTGATAGTGTAGGCGGTGCCTCGGAGGTCCTGGTTGTTGGGGACCATCTGAGGGAGATCGAGAGCGGTGGTGAGTTCGGGAGCGAGAGGAGCGCAAACGTAGCCAGAGGAGTGGCGGATGAGGAAGCCCATCTTCTCAGTTGTCACATCTTCAGCGGCAATGATCAGATCGGCTTCGTTTTCGCGTGAAGGGTCGTCAAGGACGACTAGGAACTCTCCATTGCCTATCACAGACTGTCAGCATGTGTCATACCAGATACCGGACTGTAAGTCACATACGGAAAGCCTCAATCGACTCGGGGATTGAGTCAAACTTGTTCTGGGCGATTGTTGCAGGCATGTTGGAGATAGGGTATCGTAATGGAGGAGAAATTGAGCAGCGTAACGTATGTAAATGTACAACAACAGCAGTGGTAGCAATTAGCTTTCTTGCAGTGGAAGGGCTTGGCTCTTCGACCTCGGCTTGTGACTGTGCGAATGCGACAGTCGCAAACGGGACGCACGAGGAGAGCGGGTTCGGAGGCGGAAGCGGAAGCGGTAGCGGGGTGAAGGAAGGAGGGGAACTTTTTCTTCCGGGGACTTGATAGTTGATGGACAAGACGGGGCCCGATTTGGTGATTGCCACGCACAGAGTTGAACGAAAATAGAGCAATGAACTGGAAGGATAGTTGATTATAAAAGTAAAAAGTTGAGGGAAATCCAAGCATCAGGCATCTGTAGAATATGGCGGGACATGGATTCTCGCATCGCATGATTCATATAAACCTTTTTCGTTCTCCGGTCTTCATCACAACCGCGCGGCGAATTTCCCGCTCTGCTACATCCCATGCCCGGCTTATCCGGTCTAAGTAAGCCATGACCCATGTGCCATGGCTGTTCCCGATACCGAGTAAGTTTATCCTCGGAATCATTGGTTCTTTTGCCGCGTTGCATCGGCGTTGAGCTCACATGCCAACTGGAATTGATGAGCAAAAAGAAGGGTCTTTACTTGATCAGGCAATTCCTTGATCAGGATTGGTCAAAGCTGAATCGGTGATTATGTAAGCTTTATTAAGACGAACTTCGACTAAGGAATTGCGAAGCATCAGTCAGCGAAGGAATCGGAACGAGACAGAACGAATTCTGGAACAACAACGTAGCAGTGGAACCGATGGCGGGCCTGTCTAATAATTCTCTTTAATCTAATATTACAGCTTGCTTAATCAACTTGAAGTCTCTCTAAGGATCCATCTTAACTTCTCTTGGTTTGCAGCCATGCTTCTCATAAGAAATAACTGGAGCACCTGCGAGAAAACACCATAACGCCGTTTCGAGCAACCAATATCACGCACGCACTCTTGTGTGGTGCAAATAATCTTTTCAAGACTTCGTTATCGACGAACTTTATACAACGGCACTGAGAGCCATCATGCCTGCAATGGCAACCACTAAGCCTGCATTGGGTGGGTTGAAGGCTGCAGCGTCAGGTGTTTCGGTTGCTGTATAAATACCAGTCATGTCTGATGTGGTGCTGGGGTCTGTCGTGGATGTTGTCGGTTCTTCGGTTTTCTCGACCAACGACGGCCAGTCTTCCTTTGAGGAATATAGTATGCCGTTGATAACAATACCCTTATCGTCGTTGAGTAGCTCCTTAGCATCGTTGTCACATGAACTCCCGAAGTTGCGGATGTAGCACGTGGGCTTTAACTGTTTAGGTAAGTCATCAGTGTGCGTGGCATTGGCATCGCCCGTAGTATTGTACGTGGTGGCATCGATATCCTTGCCAGTGGAAACAGAAGTACCCAAGATGACGCGGGCAAAGATTTGAAAAGCTGTCTCTGGCTGGTAAGAGGCCACAGCATGCCCAGCTTGATAGACACGACTGAAAGACAGGTTGCCAAACTGACGGACAACACCACCAATGTATGAACCATTGACTATGATGGGTGCGTATCCAGCCTCAGGGAACTGACTGGTATACTCGCCGCCTGCTTCTGTAGCAAGACTATGAGAGACGGCCTCTCCTCCAAGCCAATTGCAAATGTAGTCGCGGTCTCCGTAGACAAGGGCAATACGTACTCCTTGATTGAGAAGAGCAGCCAGTCGCTGTATGTTCCCACCGCGCGCCTGGTCACCCAATTCCTGAAACTCGGCAGTAACTAGGGAACTGGTTAATGTGTAATTGATAGGGGAACCAATATCATGTAACACGCTCTCTTGGTTGAGGTATTCCAAGAAGGTCAGAGGTGGAAAGGGGTCGGCTAATGGGGCAGCAATATCGTACAAACCACGATCTGCAGCTGTGTAGGCGTCTTGGATCTCGGCACAGCTATTGAGAGCCTGATAGCAAGTATAGTTGATGTCTCCTTTGTCCCCTTTACCTTCGGGGTCTCCAAACGAAGCATCGGCAGCGCATTTCTCCAGAAGTTCGCGACAACCGCCGGTAGCAGAAAATTTGTCTAGGTAGAACTTGGCATCGCTGGAAGATAAAGCCTCATAACCATATGTGTTTTTATTGGCAAAGATAGGGTAGTAAGGCACTTGGGTTACCATATCCACGCATCCATTGATAATGCCCAAAGATCTTAGATGAACATCGATGGTCACGTTGCGTGGTAGTTCGCCGCTCTCACGACGGGCATTTTGCTCCATAAAGGTTTCCGCAAAGACAGGGCCATAGCGACCACCATAACTCTCGGCAAAAAGATTGATGCCAAGTGAGCCATTGCCGGGCGATGAAGGCTGGTATTGAGGAAAGGTGGTCAAGAAACCCTGAATCATGTGCCAGACAGCCATGGCAGCCGTCTCAGTCGTATTGGCAGTAAAATTTCCATTGTTGGAGCTGAATGTGCCGTTCTGTACAAGCCAATCTGGCGCCCAAGGAGTGGCATTCAAAGGTACGACTTGGTTGTTGTAAAAGTCGAGCTTGCTATTCGTGGGTATATCATATGAAAAGCCGACTTGGTTAGGCTAACGAAGGCATATGTAAGTTCGTTCTCGCGGCGGTGGTGGATGACAATAACCGAGGGTTACATACCTGGTCAATGAAGAGCATGTTGGAAGCTCGATCCCATCCCCATTCACGCACAAGCGTCTCATATTCATTTAGTCCCTTTTCGACGACTTCGCAAGGGCCGTTGCCGGTGAAGAAACCATAGAGCGAACTGGATCCTGGTCCACCATTGAGCCAGATAGTGAGGCTATCAGTTTGCTCACGAGCTTCAACAAACCAGAAGAACAAGTTGGTTGGGTAGTCGCCAGGAACTGATACCCAGCCTGTGTATTGTTTTTGAGAATCAAAAGCTGTGGTGCACACGTTTTCGGGTGTTTTATAAGAGACAGTAACATTCCGATTTGCAGGTGAGCGTACAACTGTGAGGTTACGCGTCCTAGCATCGGAGCCGGGAATGAATTGTGAGGAAGACAGGGATATCAATGCGGAAACAAGAAGAAATCGTATATAAACAAGAGAATGGAAGAGGCGAGAAGCCGCCATACTGACGGGAAGAATATAGTGAGGTCTGACAATCAATAATCAATGAGTCTGTATTTCAAGACCTGCGGGAGGGGGGTTTCAACAGTGGGTGTGAGATGACAGTCAGGCACAGTGTTTGTGGCGCCGTTATTCTTCTATTATTAGTACAGATCCTCATGGTGTACAGGCAGTCGCAGTCTTCTACACTATTCCTTCCAAAGCATGATTCCAATACCGTTCCATTTCAAACTTTTCTATTAGGTAGGTACTAATGATATCACATCCAGGCTGTTGTCCACTACAGTAGCCTTCCAGCCACATCGTCTTGCGGGCGGGGCCCTATTGAAAACACCCTAGGGAGTAGTGAGAGGGTATCTTATCTTTGTCATCCGCCCAGTGGTCCTCGCATCATCCACACTTTACCCATTTCACCACCCTACACCAACCATTACCTCCTCCCCGAGCTCTCGAATATGCCGGCTCCGTCCCGGCCAGCGGGCGCCCTCTTCCGCAACCTCGCCCGACCAAGTCGGCGGCCATTGACCCTCCCGTTGCCCGCAAGCCGCACCATCATAAGCTCTATCACAACATCGCCTACTTCACGCTGGCACTCTACCACATCTTCACCCGGAAACTCGTCGCAAAACTTCTCCTCCGTCAATCCTGATGAGGTGTCGCACTTCAATGCCCTGGCCGCCGACTGGTGGGATCCTCATGGCTCCTCCCGACTCCTTCACCTCATGAATCCTCTGCGCCATGACTTCATCCGTGCCTGTCATCGCACCGACCCCGATTCACCCGCTCGAGATCTAAAATTCCTCGATATTGGCTGCGGTGGCGGTATCTTTGCTGAAAGTGCTGCCCGTTTACCGACGACACGCCATGTTACAGCTATAGACCCAACTCCCGAAGTCCTTGCCATAGCACGCGCGCACGCTCGCAAAGATCCCAGTCTTCGATCGAAACTTGAATATCGCCAGACATCCATCGAGAACCTACCAATTCCTAAAACCCCACAAGAGGCTTATGATGTGGTCTCTTTGTTTGAGGTTATTGAGCATATTGATGCTCCAGGCGCATTCCTGGAAAGAGTGCGTCCATTTGTCAAGCCTGGTGGTTGGCTTGTCATGAGCACGATTGCGCGGACTTGGATGAGCTGGTTCACCACCAACTTTATGGCTGAGGATGTTCTGGGTATCGTTCCCAAGGGAACGCACGACTGGAATAAGTATCTCAACGAGGAAGAGCTACGGACTTTCCTTGCAGGTCGAGGTTGGAGTCACCCGATGGTGCAGGGTGTGATATACGTCCCTGGACTGGGGTGGAAGCAGGTCGACGGCAGTGAGAAGGTCGGAAACTACTTCTTCGCCGTGCAAAGAAAGGAGTCTTAATGGGCTTGTTTGATACATATATGATTTATGTGGCTTTTACCAGTAGAGGAGAGCAAAAGGTTCAATTGTAATCTAGTGTAACAATAAGGAATGAACTTGACCGGTATACTGGCCTGGCGAAGAATAGAGAAGGGCTGGCACTTGGCTGTATATTTATGTTGGTATCAACTCACTGGGAGTTCTGATAGCATCTGTATGAGGGACACGTCAGAGCAACACCAGCGCAGTCCGCAACGCAAGCAGTACATATGTCGGTAAGGTCACTTTTTTTTTCTAGCTACCTGCCTACATCAAATTAAAGGCTTATCTCAAGGTACGGGGGTAACCTCCATATATACTCTGTTCAATGGCATACAGGGAAAGGGGAATCATATAGCCGCCTCAGTGAAGTTCATCAGTATGCCCGATCATCGAAGGCCCATCTATGGCGGGGTATCATTTCATCATCTATTCATAGTGTACAAGACAGGGCGGGCTCTCTCCCACGAGGCCAACCTCCATCCATGCTCATACTCCTCCGACATCGCATCATGCAATGATCATGATCCCCTTCTCTCCTTCTTGGGTACTCTTCCGGGGACGGCTTGCTGGCCTCTAACTGTCACATCGTCATCCCCATCGGCGTCATCGTCGTCCTCTTCCATTTCTTGCTGTTCTTGTGCCTGGCGAACTCGCTTGATACGGCGTACCATGGCTTGATCGTTGAAGAATTCTTGATCGAATCTCGCACGGGAGAAAGTCTACGGTTCATGTTAGTCATCTTTCCATAGCAAATCGGAGGTAAACGAACCTGTGAGCAGCCTGCCTGTGGACACTGGGATTCTCCACGCATTGGCAGATATTCGAGCAGTGCAGACTTTTCAAAAGTATGTTTACAGTTCCGGTTGGTATATGGATCTTTCATAGGCTGTAACGTCAGGGGGCAGTTGATGCTGATAACTTCGCGGGCAACAGCAATGTCGTCGTCGTCATCATCATGCCCGGCACCCATGCCTGATACAGCTCCATACATAACAGGTTCTCCATCTTGGGTAAACCATCGCGACGCATCTGGTAGTGGGGGGCCTTCTTCGCCAGCCACGGCATCGTGCCAGAGCTTCTTGAAACCAGCATAGTCGTTATGAACAGCGTACCGCTGGTAGGCTGACATACTCTTGTACTCGGACTCCTGCTTCGCGCGTAGGTCCTTGTAAATCGCTATAACACTCGATGCGGCAAGCTGTTCTCTTTCTCCTTCTTCCCCGTCTTCTTGCGCCTCTGCACGTTGTCTTTGTTCATCAGCCTCCGCGGTGACTGTATCGTATACACCTCGAATTATACCGTCTTCATCTTCCAATTCAGCTCTCCGATCGATCAAATCACGAACAGCCTTCTCCGATGATTCGGTTAATGCGTTTACGCGCTCCTCAAACTCAACGAGATGTTCTTCAAGGCGTTGTTCCTCTTCAGATCTTGCGGTTCCTTTGTCTTCCCTCCTTGCTTTATGGGCCGCAAGAGCCTCACGCTGTGTTCGCAGACGCTCGTGTATGTCGCTGACACTAAAACCGAGGAGCCGGATGGATTCGTTGATTTGTTGTTGATATACGGCAGTTGGGCGGGTGTTTGATAGATCGTTCAGGCTGCGGCGGGCAGCGTCGGTGAGGGAGCATACTGGTGGTTCGTACTTGGGCAACGCTATATCAAAGTTTGATGAAGCACCTGAGCGATTGAGTGTTCTTCGGGACATGGCGAAGTAGCTGGGCGGAAGCTACCTGTAGAAGTGGTAGGAGGTTGTCGTGATCGTGGAGTGTAGTTCGTTCTTTACGTTCGACGCGCCACGCGTAAAGTGGCCAGACGCGAGCTGCTGTGGAAGTGGGTCATCATTTTACTAGCATCCTACCCTGTACCCCCCATCATTTGTTCTACAATCTTTAGAGATATGCATATTCTATTTGTACCTAGTTGCTGCTATTTGTGTATGGTCTGCGCCCTGCGTCGATAGTATTCTCAGTGATCTTGGACTTTCAGCTGGATTGTTTTAAGCCGGAAATAATCAGCGGCCGTAAGTTTCCCCGAAAAAAGCATCCATCTCGATGCAATATCGAAGACGTTATAATGACACAATGTGGACGAATCAGAAGACAGTAAGCGTCCAAGCACAGCAAGCGTGTGCCGATCGCAGAATATGGTGAAATCGACGTCAATCAGGGTCCCTCGTTTGCAGCCGTCGTCATTGATATTTTGATTGGTTTTGGTTATGGATAGTAAGGTAAGCAGTGGTTTAAAAGAAGAACACCGAGAAGTGTGTGAAATGAGAAGACCAATATTGTATCAAGACTGAATGATGGTGCTAGAGGTAAAGAAGGGGGAAAATGCATTCGCAGCGCATTGTTCACCAAGCGTCACTAAAGAGACTGTGATGTTGGGTTGGTCTGAGCCCGGAGTCGGAGTCTAAAGTCAGGAACAACGAACAGTTGTAGAATGAGGTGAGGGGAGTGGGGCTTGTGTCAAATCAAATTCAGCTCAGACGTTTTTTATTATGATTTATTTATCGGGGACAGAAACAGGAGATCCAATTTTGGCATTTCCCCATCAGCGATTCCTCGATATCCGTTTCGATGGGGGCGACCAAGATCGGGCCGTGTTTGTCACATCGTGTCGCAACACCAATTCTAACCATCATCAATCGTGCATCGACTTCAGCATCGTGATGCATGGCAATATTATGTGCTGTTTGCCTTAAGCGAGGAAGTCTAGACTCTCCAACAGATGCTGCGGATAAGAAAACCTGCCTCTGGGCAACAATATCGTCGATGCAGTTAAACGGGATCGTGATGGCACTAAAGGCAGTTATAGCAACAGCAACAAAAAACATGATTTTTTACAGCTGATAATCATTTTTGGCGACAAAAAGAATGGGAAACAAGTGTATTGCCATTGGTCTTTATCTAAAACATCAAACATCAAAAATACAAACACAAATGCTCAATAGCAATAGGAAACCAACTGCCGATTGAACGACAACAGTAACGATTGCGTCGATCTAGAGAGACGGTCCATTGTATCCGAAGATCTGAGCAAGACTAGCTGGCATCATCTGGCCAATAAACATACCCTATTCCAGGCTGTAGTGGAGAATCTTCGATCCGCTTCTTTGGGGACGGTTCCCTGCGATCTCTCTAACTGTTCGGGGAACGTACGAATCGAAGTTTTGAGCCAATCAATCTTTTTTTGAGTTTCTTCCCCCCTGTCCAGCGTTCTCTGATGCTGCATACACTCCCCAAGGCTGCTTCGTGCAGTCTCTTCAGCAAAGATGGATTTGATATTACAAGCCTCGAAGCACAAATCATAAAAACAACAAATTGACTTAGATCTAGAGGAGGACGCTCTTATATACTACCTTTAAATGCATGCATATAATCAAATTGGGTGCATCCACCTGTAAATGCTGTCAAACCGCGACCAAGGAGCCGTTGAACGTGCACCATGGCTGACAAACATCTAACGACACGCCCCAGCATCACTCATCATCGCTTCATCGCTCCATCGCCTCAGGGTCCATCGCGATTTCCTCTGCCTTTGAAAGGCTTCAAAGCTCCTGCTCCAGTTCCAGTTCCGGCCCCCCAGCTGCACCTGCTCCTGGGATAACTACCAACTCCAACCGCATCCTCAGTCTCTTCGTTTACTCAACCTTTCCCTGACTGCCTGCATTTACCGACTTCACGACCCTCTTCGATTGATACCTTACGACTCCAACATCCTCTACAGCTTAATACGACGCCGCTCTCTCCTTGGCTGATTTGTTCCGTCATAACCATATACCTTGTCGACCACGTTTACACACTTGCTTGGCCCTCCGCGCCCACACCAGTTCCATCTCACCTCTATCTCTATATATCTCCTCACCTCAACTCAATAAATCTCTTCTCTTCTTCAACATGACAGCTTCAATGCGCACCATCTCCGCACAACTACCCCAGGGCTTTTCACCATCTCGATCACCTTCACCTCACTATTCCCCTATGGTGTCAAGAACAGTTCCCGCCATGAACCCCTGGGAGGTCGATGCTCTAAACGTAAGGCTCCCCATTTATCACATGTCACATTCTACCCCACGAAAGAAAGAGAAAAGAGGAGGGAGAAAAGAAGCAAAGAACAATTATTAACTTTCAATAGTACGAGTTCCCAGAAGAGGGCTCTTTCAACGTTGATGGCACTGTAAACCCTGCTGGCACATGGCGTCAGGTTCAGGACCCCGTCATCTATCCTGGTCTCTATGCTCCCAGCGGCATTGATATTATGTCCATCTTGGTGAGTTACTGTACACATTGCTATCGTAACTTCATTCACTAACCATGCTCAGTTCCGTGTTATGGGTCGGCCAAACCCCCAAGTTGTCCTTGGCCCTGTCGATTGCTCTGTCGCCATGGTTGTTTGCGATATGGGACGCGCCGATGCTCCCGTTGTCTATGTCTCTGATTCTTTCTCCGAGCTCACTGGATACTCTCCTCGCGAAACTCTAGGTCGAAACTGCCGTTTTCTGCAATCACCTCCCGGACAAGAACGTCACTCCAACAGGAAGGGCTCGGATAAGGTTGCCTCGCACCGCATGCACCAGGCTGTCATCGCAGGAAGGGAGATTCAGACCCCCGTCACCAATTACAAGAAGTTTGGTCAGGCCTTCAACAACATGCTCACCATCATCCCAGTGCCTGTTGACAACACCGGAATTCCGTACTGCATTGGCTTTTTGTGCGAGATGGATTAAGGCAACAAGTGACTGGTGATACTGCCACACCCGACGACAACTTACGACAGCAAGCCTACGACATAGACTCATGTCTTGATCGTTCAACACTTCACGACACGTGCCACACCCCAATATTGACGCACGAATATCGACTCGGAATTTTCTCGCTTCATTCCCTTTCGATATGTATTCTTTCCAAAGAGAACATCTTCTTAGAGTTCGGGATATTACTTTCTTTTGGTATCTCACCTCGTTGCTTTAAGGCATTTACGAACATTTACGATACCCTTGCATGGCATGACATTTTGCCTTCTTCAAAAATGGTTTACAGCTCATCATACCGGAAGCACTTCAAGGTGTTGGTGTTACGTTTCCTTTTACAACAAACGGTTAAGCGTTGTTATCATCCTGCGCGTTACCTTTTGTATCTTCTTTTCATGTCATAATTTGATGATTAACGCCCCATGTAAGACTTTATGGATTTGAGATTTTGAGATTTTGCTCAGCTGGAAGTCAAGCTCGGGCTTGGAAAGTACAGCGAAATGGTTTGGGAATAGATATTGCTTTCAGGCATATGCATATTTTGCTAGGCGCTCATGGAGTTATGTTTTCTTTTCCTTTGACCCCCTGTGTCTTATCTGAGCACAAGGTACAAGTTGGTCATGAGGTCGGACCAAGATGGAAATAAGATGGCTGACACATGGATGGATTGCCGAGTTAGGCCGAGAATCTCTTGCCAAACTGAATGGCTTGGCAGTGTCAGATCAGATCATATAATATACACAAATTTGTCACGATAGTCTTTCTTCCCTGTTCCATCGCACCCGGCATTTGTGGCTGGCTCACGACTCATGCCGTTCCGCATCTGCAGCGACAACCCTTGCCCTCGATCTTCGTGCCTCCCTGTCCTACCCTGCGATCGGGTCAAGGCTTCAACCTGACAAAGGCCAATTACTGATACACACCGTGCATAGATGTTTGAAGTGCCAAAACAACCCATGGGCCGTAATTAGGTTCGAACCGTTACCTGTCATAGCTGAATTGAGTAAAGAACTAAAAAGAAAAGCCTTGGGCAAGAATTCGATGGTTGTTTCATGATCAATTTGCCATGATCGGCCAAGTTGCTCATGAGAACTATTTTGTCAATATTGCCCAACACTGAGATATTCGTAACGGTTAATTAAGCGGTGAGCCAGTAAATGATAGGCCACTCGCATTGGAAGATGTGCTACGATGGAATCAATGAGTTCAACTGGATTACCTCGAGTACAAATGGCCTTGACACAAACTTGAGACAGCAATTTAGTGGCCCAAGAAGAAGATTTACAACCTGGGACAGTATCGACAGTATCGGCACTAAAAGCTCCCATAGGCGCATATATACGCCTAGGTAGGGAGAGCCTCTTATTGCTTGGTGTCTATACTCTGAAGTTATCGATCATTTGTCATTCTTCCTTTTCCTCTTATTGTTTTTCTGTTCAGGCCCAGAAGTAGATATAAGAGCATCCCCAAGGGCATGGTCGAAACATATTGTACAATCTTTGCCGACTGCTCCGGAAGGGTGAGCACATCGTGTGTGAACTGGCAAAGGGGTCGTCAAATGACTGCGTTCTGGGGATCTAGGTCTTTTGTCCAATGCCAGGCGGTGGTTATCTTCGTTTTCCTCATTTGATCCAACCTATATGTCTAGATGAGCTTCTGAAGACTTATTTGGCATCGCCCCCTGGGAGGATGATAGATCGTTTGGAAGGAGACCAAAGGTAATCTCCAAGCTGCTGTGAAGACGAGCAATTGGAGGAGGCGTTGCGGGCGCAATATTGGCAGATAAAACCGTCTGAGGTGTCCTGGAATCCCAACTCTGGCTTCTAGCAGATGCGTCCTGCCGAGAAGACTGGGGATTACTTGCTTGACTCGGACTGGATTTAACCAGGTCATACGTTCGAGACCCGGCTGCTTCATTCAAGGGAGACTTGAACAAATCCTGTTGAGGCTCTGCTTGGCCCTGTTGAAAAGGTTGTTCCTGAGCTTGAGACCGTGATTGACGTTGGGACGAATCACTAGGAGTATCCTGATCGTAAGATACATGAATGGGGGTAAGTATAGTCTTTGGAGAAACATTAGAGTCTCTTCTGGGTATGGATCTGGGATTTGCTGAGGGTTTCCATGGATCGGTAAAGTCGATATCAGGGTTGATATCGATGATGGGTCCGCCAGTATCTGGGTCGATCATGAATGAACCGTAACGGGACATTCGTTCAGCACCAAGTGGCGGCTGCTGATAAGGGCGACGCGTATTCACAATAAAGCCTTGAGCTGACTGAGCTGGAGTAGGTAGTAATTGCTGCTGGTGAGGGAGACCTATTGAATCAAGATTTGGGTGACTGAAGCCAGGTGGCGGTTGTTGTTCGTAAGGAGAGAGATGATGGTCGATAAACCCTTGACCTGGAGTATTGAAATTCGGCTGATAATATGGGGGACTAAAAAAAGGACCCGGACTCATGGTGTTCGTCGCTAGATGCCCAAAATCGTTGAACGAAAGAACCGGAGCTTCCTCGATGTACTCGCCTTCTGCATCTTCGTCAACAACTTTGGGATTTCTGGGATTCTCTGGCGGCGCCATGTTAGGACGTCGTTTTTATGTGAATGCTGAACTGACAGTATTGAGGTGGATAAAAGACAGCCGGTGCATGAAGAAAGGAAACTGATGAGAGAAAGCTGAAGAGACAATGCAATGATTTGTATTGCTTTTCTTTGTGTGCGTGTATTGTGGCTATTGAGGAGATTGTGTCAAGGAAGAAAGAGCTGGCCGATATTTATTCTCGGTCTGGAAGGTTATTTGGACCATATTGTTTCTCGTTTTGGCTCTCATTATGACAGCCCAAACCTTCTTGACAAGGTATCATGTCCCAATGCACTCACAGGGACCTATTTGTCCTTTTAACCTTCTGAGTCAAAGTATGTTGTTTTGGGCTTGTTGCGAGTCGTCATCATATGGGCTTATATTGCAATTGGAAAACCTGGGAGAGATCAAGGGGGTGTTGATACTGATAAATCGGTTTAACGAAAGTGAACCAAGACGATGATAAATGTTCTTGCCTGATTGAATGTGGGAGTTGTCAAGTACAATATTCGAGTGGCTGCCGGATTTCGACATTGAAAGTAGTGCGTATGTGCAAGAAGAGGAACAGGAAAGTGATGCCCATCGGCCAGAGACCAGGTAGTTAGGCAATACCTAAGAAGGAGATGATGCCACTCCTAAACGTACTCACCTTTCCTGCCTTATTGAGATGCCCCTACCTACAAGGAATCTGGGAAATCACCTCCCGAAAATCGAGGAACGTTCTTCCCAACACAGGCACCATCTTAGTCACATATCTATTACCTAGGTACCTAGTGGTAGGTACTAGATTCAAGCCCCAGGAAGACCCAAGTCAAGAACAATATAGAAGGGATAGGGGACATCCGCGCTCTGGCAAATCTCACCACTATACATATGTGGCTGATAGTTTTCCTTAAGTTCTCTGATTTCGCACATCTGTAAATCTACCAAAACAACTCATGTACGCCCCAGCTGAATGGAATATCTAGAAACCTAATAGTGGCAGCCCGTCCCCTTAAAGCTGGCGGAAGACGCGTTCAATAAGAGCCATACCAGATGCCAAACTGTCACTCCATCATTGTTATAACACATATTCGAGATGCCTCATGTTTTTGTAGTTCCAATATTCCACCATCGACATCTCACATCCTCCAGCTCTGTCATTTATGCCATGAAATCATCCTCGATATTGCCTCGTCCACTGGGTTGGTTGAGGTCGAGTCTTTCAGTACCCTCTACAATATCGTTGGCCACCTGCTCTCCTGGCGCAGCCGTGCTCGAGCGGACCTGCACCTTGACTTCGCCCTGGATGCCGTCAACTCTAATTGTTGACACAGTTGTACCGCCTGGTGCAGGACGTAGGTTCGGTGGCGGCGAAAGGTTAACAAGCTCCCGGAAGAAGTTGTTAGCAGCCTCACAGCCATCCAGTAGCCACTTAAGGCAAATCGTTACCCGTTCCTTGGCAAAGGGGTTGTGGTCGTCGTAGGCGCAACAGTTTAGCAAAGGTACGATTCCATTATACTTGACCATCTGCATCTGCACATCAGGATTACCTGGGCTGCTCTGACCGGGAGGTGGTTGCAGCAATGTGGCCACGATGGTGAAGATTTGACCCTTGATTCCAGACCAGGGGAACTTGTGCGCTGGCTCCTGCATAGGAGGAGGCGGCGGCGATGGAGGGAGACCATCGTCTCCAGCTGCGTAAGGGCGCTCAACCATGGGGTTGCCGCTATTCTCACCATGTGGCGATCGCTTGGGAAGCTCAATCAGAGGTTTCTTTGGCACACCAGCCTCCAACCCGCTCAAGATAGTGATAAGATCATAGACAGCCTCCCACTCAATGAGTTTTGCCCGAGTGTCCATCATCTCGGCAACAGTCGTTAGGAAATCGAGGTATTGAGCCAGGCCATCCTTGGCGCGCTCCATATCCCAGCTATCGACCGGAAATTCTGAGGGGTCACAGTTTTCTTCTCGAATTTGAGCCTGGAGATGCATGAGGGCAGCGCATTCCGGAACGATGCGGCTTCGGAAGAAGCTCAAGAAGAAATGCACAAGCTTGATGTCGCGAGCATTGTCCTTAGTTTCCTGGGAGGATGAGTTGTTAACTCGGGCTCTGAACATGTGATTGACGAGTCGCAGCAGAACAGTCTGTGCTGGTGAAATGATATCCTTCGGGATACGCAACGAGTTCCATGCGTATGGGATCAAAGCGCTATGATGAAGAGCTTCCACAATTTGAGTCGTCACCTGGAAGATGAGTGACTGCTCATCCTTCTCCCAGACAGCGATAAAGACGAGCATTTCTCGTAATAGGCTCTTTCCACAATCGAGCGCCAGGAACATGCGACATCGCGTCTTTTGGAGGTTCTCGCCCGCGCGAGTCAATCCCGAGCCAGCATTGTCCAATATGCATGACTTGACTATCATGTGTAGAGCCTCAATCTGCTTGGGATCCAGAATATTTGGCACTTCAGTTAGCAAGCCGGTCAATGGCCCCTCTCCATAAGATTCGTCATCGTCAGCGTCTTCGTCGTCCATGATGTCCTCCACATAGTCGTGAGCATACTCATGATCATGGTGATGGTGGTGGTGATGATGGTCGTGATCGTGATCGTGCTCATGATCATGGTCATGCTCGTGATCACATTCGCACTCGCATTCATGATCATCTTCGTGGCTGTGGTCGTGGTCGTGGTCATGTTCGTGGCCATGGTTACATTCGTGGTGGTGTTCATGATGGTGGTGATGGTCGTGGTCATGGGTGTCGTGTTCGCAGTGGTGACAATGCTCATGATCCGAAAGCTCTTCCTCTTCAACAACCCCTGGAGGTGGAGAATGATCTGTCCCGCAAGAATGAGCGTATCGATGGACGAGGTTGTTTCGGCAGTGCTCCAGACGGCTCTGGGCAAACTCCACAGACGGCATCATGACGAACCAGTCCTCGTAGTTTGGATCGCGAGCGTTTAGCCACCAGGTATCGACCTCTCTCGAAACGCGACCGTAAGCGCGATCCTGTTCGAACTTGTCCGTTTCATCCGGCTTCCACACTGGGTTGATCTTATCCTCAGTGTTAGCCACATCTCCAGGGACATCCACTGAACCGTCGGGGAGCCAGTTCCAAGCCAGCGGTCGAATCGGAGCCAGGTTTCCAGGTGGCTTGTCGGCTCTATTCTGTGCATAATCCTTGAGAAGATTACGTGCGGTGTCGCACAGTCTGGAGTTCCGGTCCAGCCAGTGTTGAACCTGTCTTTTCGCCACATCTGGTCGGAAACCTGAACCATCGCCTAGGGTCTCTTCTGGGCTTGTGAGTGCGCCGTCATCGTCAAATAGAACATCGAACCAGAACGACATTTTGTTTCGGTCATGCTTAGCTGTCCAGTTATGAGCTTGCTGTAGTGATGTCACAAGCAGCTTTTTGTCTAGAATATGTCAGCCAGCACCTCGCAGCGAGCCTCGAGTCATGGATGGTACTTACATAGTTCTGTGACATCACCCAGTTTCAATCTCTGCGTCTCATCAAGTATCTCTCCATCATAGCCCTTGCTCGTAACGTTCACACAAAGAATGATGGTTTGGTAAACCATCTGATCGAAATGAACCGCCGCGCAGATATCTTGTGGTACCTCGGGCTCGGCATTGACGAGGAGGTTCCGCGCGATATGCATAAGCTTAATAAGAGTCCCTAGGTCTTCCTTTATCGAAGCATGGTTCATCACAATCAAAGCCGTGCTCTCTTGTGGAGTGACACCCTTGTCTGGGTCGTTGAGACTTGACAGAGGCCCTACAGATCTTGTAGTGAGGCTGGGTATGGCTGCCGCGAAAATTCTGGTAAGCCAGATCCAAATCGCCACATTTCTCGAGATTGCTTCACTGCTCGGTGGTCAGCGAGGAACCCGAACGCATTCGAACAGGGCTTACCGAGCTTTACGGAGCGTATGTGTCTTTTCCAGCGTTTTTGTGATCATCGAGCTCACTCTTGCTGCTGTCTGCGGTCCCATGGGCGGGGACTGAGTGTAGTGGCCTTCAAGGCAAACGAGGGCAGCGGAGAAGCACCGCTCCTCAATAGTTTCGTCGAGACCATCTTCTTGGACCTCACTCAACAGGCTGTCATTATCTGGAAGTCGCGTCATTTCGTCCTCTTGTGTCATGACATGCACAAATGGCCGATGCGATGCAAACCGTGGTGGCTATACTAAATTGATAAGGTTGTGGTGGGCTAAGTTTTGGCGGAGCTCGGAAAATTTTGGCCGGCTTGGTCAGCACCTGGAGTTGGGGGAGGCGAGTTGATAGTTTAAGGGTTGGAGAATGAAACAGCGTCATTCAGTGAGAAACCATACGAATATGCACTTCTGGTGGTGTTTATGGACGATTGGGTTGGAATATTCTGTTGTTGGGGTGATATTTTGGAAACATTTGAGAATAGTGCTCGTGAAAGACAAAATTCAACCCCACCATGACATTTTAAATAACACATAGCTTTTCTTTTTACATGTACAATTATAGCCTAGCAGATGGGATACATATGAGTGAAGACGGTTAAAATGGCAGAGAAAATATCATTGATTCATCTAAGTAAGACGAGGTTTGTTGCGATGAGACGCTGGTGTTGAGTACGCAACAAGCGAACTCTGATAGACCGGTTACTGTGTTATTCTGGCAATGGGTAAGTCAATAATGCCTCCTATTGTTGAAACTGCAATGTTGACACTGATCTTATTCACTCAAAAGAGCCAGAATTATATCAAATCTACGCAAATTTGGTCTTTGAAAACTCTGCTTACTGAGCCAAGGCAATGTCGAGCTAGTTCCATAGCAGAGACATGGGTCACCATCTTGGGCTCAAGGCAGTAAGACACAACGATGGCAGCGATAGATCGCATTATTGAGCTTTCTTGTACCATCTATCCGAGTCCAAAATTAACCGCGTTTGCCATATAAGGACGAAAAACCTCACGTTATCACCACCCAAGTTATAGAAAGTTGAATACCCCCAAGCCGTCTGACCAATAACAGAACTCACAAGGGTCCACGACCCCTCCATCATGAGATAACCAAGCTTCCGTGCTTGGTCATGGCGGGGTAGTCACTCTGAGGTTTCTTACGCCGGGCGCGAGAAATTCTTCCAAGCAACGGCGACAACTCTGCCTCTCACCAACCTTCCTGACTTTCGCTCCAATAAATCTCAGCTTCAATTCACCAACATGGGTGACCTACCAACCACATTTGACAGTATGAAATTCTCTTGTCAAGCCGGGGCTAGCCGAAACGTTCAGGCGCAATGCTAATTCTTTACCCTCATAGAGCCCGTCCATATCGCCGTCATTGGCGGTACTGGTCTTGGTCAACTCGAAGGCTTCGAGCCTGTTGCTGCCCTTACCCCCATGACGCCTTGGGGTGCTCCCGCTTCGCCGATCCAGATCCTCTCCCATAAAGGTGGTTACGTTGCCTTCCTTGCCCGCCATGGTGTTCACCATCAGTTTGCCCCCCACGAAGTCCCTAACCGCGCCAACATTGCTGCTCTACGACACATTGGTGTGCGATCCATCATCGCCTTTTCCGCTGTTGGTTCGCTGCAAGAAGAGATCAAGCCCATGGACTTTGTGGTCCCCGACCAGGTCATCGATCGCACAAAGGGCGTCCGTCCCTTTACCTTCTTCGAGGGCGGCGTGGTGGGACACGTTGGTTTCGCTGATCCTTTCGATGCAGGTCTAGCCAAGGTGGTCAAGGCTTGTGCAGCTCATATGGATGGCGAGGGTGTTGTTTTGCACGAGAAGGGCACAGTCGTTGTGATGGGTAAGATATCAACTGCAGCAAAAGAAATCTGAGCATGATCTGACTCGTATTCTAGAGGGACCTCAGTTCTCAACCCGCGCTGAGTCGCACATGTACCGATCGTGGGGCGGATCGGTCATTAACATGTCGACACTTCCCGAAGCCAAGCTCGCCCGTGAGGCTGAGCTGGCATACCAGGTGATTGCCATGGCGACTGACTATGACTGCTGGCACTCCTTTGAGGATGTCAACGTTGAGTTGGTCATCAGGTACATGAAGTCCAATAACGAGAATGCTAAGCGCTTGGTAGTTGGTGTGCTTGATCGACTTGCTGAGCTTGAGAACAGCGACCTAGTTCAGGCCAAGCACTTAGCTGGTGCCTCCCAAGGAGCTGTCAAGTTTATGACCAAGCCCGCAGGTCGCGACCCTGAGGCCATGAAAAAGATTGAGTACCTCTTCCCAGGTTTCTGGGAGGAGTGATGAGACGGTTAAAGAGGTGGATATTTCAAGGTTAAGCAAGTCTAGGCAGACAGTCATTTCGTCAGTGATAGAGGCGTTGTTTCAAAGCGGCAGAGTAGCCATTGCTGAAGTCTTCATGAAAAATGAATCCATCCGTCTGCTTGGCTTTTGTCAGCATAAGGAGGACAGTGCAACCATTGCCATACGATGCAACCCAGTCTCCATCTGATTGCTGCAGGCTTTCAAGACTCCAAACATCGATTGCTGTTTGCCAAACTTTTCTGATAGGTGATGGCTTTGGCGACGTCACAGTCCCACAACTTAAGAATTGAAGGGTGTTATTGACCCCTGGTCCCTGACAAGGGTTCTGCTGCGGCACTATTCACACCTGAGGTAAATGGCTGAATATGAATTTTTGTGGCAGTCGGTTTTTGGTGTCGTGCCTTGACGTCGTCTTTTCTCCTCTGTTTTCTCAGACCCTGCATATGCCAGTTGATGTGGCAAAAAAGCGGCTCTTATATGTGTTGTTAAGGCCCACTATGTTGCATGTATCAAGTGTTCTCTTCTCTTGTGCATTTGTTATGAAGCGTTGAGACACTGAAGCCTAGAAGTCAATCCCAATCATATACAGGTGCCCAATGGCTTCTCATGCTGCAAGAACAGCTCATCAGACGCAGGTTGTAAGTCTGTGGAGTTGTGACTAGTTTTGGAGTACTTTTATGGCAACAGTGAATCATGAATCGGCAACGGCCCGTTCGTAGAGGGCAGACAACGGCCAGGATCCTGGTCAAATGCTGCTTGGCATTTCTTGCAGCTCGCTAGTGTTGCATTGCAGATGTTCGGGACAGCCATGACGGTTTCCGGCTATAATCAAGCAGCTTCGTTTCCCTCCTTTTGCACACCTCTATCATGAGCCATAAAATCCTTGTATTCGGGCGTATACCAGTCAATTGGGCGTCCGCCTCGGTCACCCGTTGACCATTTCACGCAGAGTTGTGTAAAGTTCGGGAGACATGCTCGAGACAAGGTATATAACACAGGGCAGGGCCATGGTTTCCCTTACACCCTCTTTGCTGCGCGCCCTTTACACGCAGACGCCGTCTGACTGCATCTTGAAAGAAGCTCGATCACCAAGATTCATCTCGGCCGGGCCACTGGTGCAGAGTCCTGTCATAATTTATGCAATGCCGGCTCCGACTCCGCGATCCCTGGGAGATTCTTGTCGTCTCAGTTGTTTTCTCTCTGAACCAGATTTTATGCATCCTGATTGGTAGGCTAAGAATCAAGCATTGGCATCTCAAGAGCGGTACGTCTCGGTTGTAGTTGAGACCCAGCACCAAGGGGTGCCTGTTGGATGACGCAGCTTTAGGCGGTTGACAAATTTCTCTGCTTAGATTCGACATTTGGCGACAACTGACTTGGTGTGGCACATTGAGGTGCGTAGGGCATAGCCAAGAGAGTAGAATGTAATATGCTCATGGTCCGGACATGCAAATTGGCCTTTAAAAATGCCCGTTATCGTTAGCGGGATGCTTTGAACACGATCTCTAGTGAACCATACGTCTATCCTCCATCCCTCGACCCCTATGCGCGCCGGCATCGGCGAGTAGTCTCTGATGGCAACGTAGGAACAAGGAATGCTACCCGGACCTGTCGACCCGAAGTTGATCAATGTTCGTGCCGTGAGGCCCTTTCAACCGGAGCGCCATTGCAAAAGATTGGTACGGGGCGTAAGGCCCTCCGTCCACGTCGTCCTTGTCACGGCCGGAGCACAGGCCCCCGGCGCGGAATAGTGGAGTAGTTCGAGCTAACCAGAGTTTGGTCAAGCTTGCGGTTATGAAGGCGCATATCTGCCGTTGCTAATGTCTGATGCATGGTTTATGGCGCATTGATTTGGTGTCTGCCGATGCAGTTTACTGACTGGAGTCCACAAGCCCACGTTCTCCACAACCATCAGTTGCGACATGCGATGCTTGCTTTGGTGCTGTGTTTCTCGTTCTAGCCGCTCTCACATGTATCAAACATCGCTTAGTCTCGTTCCCCACCACAGGTTCAAGACAAAAAGGTGCGTTGAGCTTGAGTGGGCGCATGCAAAACTGTACCGGTCATTGCACTTACTGCTATGATCTTGAGCAGTATGTCCGCTCCATGGAGAATTGTACTCGCTGCGAGGTTGGCTGATAGTGTATATGTTCATGGCTTGACTCGCGTGTGCACTGATTTGCGCTGCTTGCTACCCTTGGCTCGAAGTTGTTCGTTACTGGGCCAAGCATGCGTCTCTCATTGACTGACACCCTGGAGCTGCATGACCAAGCGCTGTCAAAGCGTGAGCCTGCAGGCACGAAATGCCGCGGGGTCGGTTCCCATCTACCGGTCTCACAGTGACAACGAGCTATGGGTGGATAAGAATGGCAACGGGTGCTACGTCAGCGGTCGTCGGGCCTGCCTCCGAAGAGGGTTGATGATCCTTCACGGGTTCTGCAAACTCGTTGTTCCTGGGCCCAGATCCATTGTGAGGCGGTTGATTGCCGCATGGAAGCGCTTGATATCATGACAGTGTACTAGGTTAGTAAATTGAGGATATAACACTCCGCAGTTTGGCTAATGATCGACCAGCGCCAGTAAATCTGTCTCCCTAGTGGACGTTAGCCATCAATCCCACGTGGCTGCATGTGACAGCCGGGGAAAAAAGCAAAAATGAGAACGAAGTTGACGCCTTAAACGGGGATTGTCAGTCGGCTGAGGTCGTACTAGAGCGTTTGGATCACTTTCCGCATCTGTGAAACCAGCATCCAGGAATGTTGCGAGTCAAGCAGGCGATGGCGCCGTGGCTTGCTTGTCAGGTATCCTCAAGTACTGGGAAATCCATTGCACTGTGGTGAATATGTCTTTTCATTTGTCCATCATAAATGACAGAAATGCACCATCGAAAGCCACGGAGCTTCCAAAGAAGAGCGGGCTCGCTTCCGCTCGAATGGCTGTGTAAGTAATGGTTCAAGCATGGATGACTGTTGGCGAATGTCTTGAATATCGGATCACACTTAACTCAGCCGTGCTCCTGTGATTGGTCCTCGGTCTCGGCTCATAACGATTTAGCAACCACGATCATCAGCTCCTGCTGTTTCCGTTTTAGGCCCTCGAATCATTAAGTCTTGGCGCCTGAGTTATCATTATCACAGAGTATTACCCGTGCCGTGTCTTGCTGTCAGAGTCGAGTTTTCATGCTCAAGACAAGGATCTCTATGTCCAATATGGATGATCAGTGCTGTTATCGTTTTCCTTTACTGGCGGTAAGCGGGAATATTCAAGCTTAGTTACCTGTCCCTCATCGTGTGGTCATGGCAGTGTGAGAACAGGATCGTAGTAGCTGCTGCATTTTATTATTGACTTTTTTTTGAGGCTCTCATGGTGGCGTGTGTTCAACTCGGACGGCATTATTCTTTTGAGATCTGAGCTTGAACTAGGCCAAAACTCAATATAGGAGCCTGTCCGGGAATAAGCTCACCAAAAGTGCATCTTCAGGTTCTTGATCTGAATGTAAGAGCTAGTGAGGCGTCTTCGTGTCGTGTGTCGACCCCCCTGTTCATGGACCTGGCTCCTTTGCTTGATGGTTGCGTTAAGGCAGTCAACTGATAACTCACGTTTGGAAGACGAGTTGAGAGGTGGCTACACGGGCCGGATAGGGCCATCCATTGGGACAACTGATTACGGCATTACCAGTCTGTCGGGAGTGGCAAATCATTTGAAGGGGGCCTTTGACTGCTCGATCATCCTTCTGAACCTGAAGGCCAACAGGAAATAACAGTTCAGGGTACCATACCAGCAATGTCAGCACCAGATTTCTCGGTAGTGCCACACCATTATTGCTTCCCCAACCCCAATCGCGATCTATCAGACCCAGCCCAGGCCCCGGAATGTGATCAACCACTAGACACCATCCTCTCTCAAGAACGTCCGGGCGTCTGAATTCGTATACGGTTTTTAGATTTGCTAATGGTATGATTGTATCTGAACAGACCACACCCAGTCTTAGCAGCAGTCGGAAAAGGCTTGCTGTAGACGCTCCGACAGACTCTGTATCCGCCATAAGGCTGTGAATGTGGTGATATGATTATGGGCGACCCTCCACCAGCTCGAAGGGGTGTCTGTAGGCAAACCTGCCGATCGAAGTGGTGCATGAATCCACTCTGCAACCATGTAGGAGGTAGGTGTTCTCGTAGCAGCATTGATAGCGTTCATTGCCGACTAATGAGAGGCTGTAATCTGATATTTGTCCGTAATGGACGTCTCGGCCAACTATGCTATTCTGCCAAATTGGGAAGCGACTAAGCCGGGTTGATAGCGACGCAAGTTCAACTTTCCCTCATTGCATCTAGTACCGCAAGCTAGGGTATAGACGTGTCTGAATTGAGTTCATGGGTTGGCGGCTAAGGTACCAGGGGGTGGCTTCAATTGCGAGCCACCCAACGGTGCAACGTCACTAGAAAGCCTCCAGATACATTAATCTAACACTGCTCCATTGATCCAATATAAATCGACTGCATATGTGGGTGGACGATAAAACAAAAGACCCATAAGCGACAGAAGCTACGGGAATGGGTTTTCTCTAAAATTAGAAGACAACCAAGACATATAATCCATGGTTACGTCCGTCTGACGACTCACGAGGACCAACACACATGCTGATAGTCCAACTGTCTTACATAGACACTCTAGAGGTCATCCAAGCGTTGAGCCACGATATTATTCGGCTGAGTTCCTCCAGGCATCGCTTCAATGACCGTTTTGCGGGTCCATGAGACATAACTTTAGAAGTCAACCCTTAGCACTTTTAGTATCACGGGAGTTCCCTTGCTTGCCGCTGGCCAAAGTTTAAAGCTTGTATTGATACACGTACATCGAGTATCTAGGTTTAGTGGCCCTTTAAAAAAGCTGGAGCTTGCTATTCCGGTCAAGTCAAGACAGTTCACTCATCATCATGTTATATAATACCTAAGCCGGGGTTGGGCAGACGAGTACAAATAAATGGATGGATGCCGGATGTCATGGCCCCCCTCAAAACTCAGAGTTCACAAACCCCTGTAATAATCTAACGGCAGACTATTTTTCTGCATCTCACTCTTGCAGCACACCTCCACTTACAACCGCGTTAAACCAAAGTAGTTAGTGCCTACCTGCTAGGTAGGGGATAGGGGGGACTAACAAAGCTTGGCTATAGGTATCTGAGAAACACAAACAGAAATATAGACGCATATGTAAACACAGCCTCTTATGCAAAGTCCTCGGCTATGCAGAATCCATCTCTGCCAAAACTCTGCAGCATTCTACACAAGGCCATACATACAGTGAGCGTCCCCCAGAGAGTTTGCATATTGGGTGTAGAAGCAGACGTAGAAGTAGAAGTAGAAACATCCTTGACAGGCACAGGTACGCGTCCTCGTCCCCCCACCGCCTCCATGTGACAGACCTTTGAGAATGCAACAATGATCTGTGCCGCGGTGGAACGGGGCAGAGATGGGGCCGAGCCTGGTCAACAAGACAAGAGAATATGCTCTGTTGATGTTAGACCAACAGGCGGTCAAGGTGCTGATATTTGGCAAGAGTCGCTTATGTACATGGCTTGTGATTCACGGCATCTCAGGCGATTTGCATCAAGGGTTCTGGAATAGAACTGGTTATTGGGCCAGGAACCGTAGTCAAAAAACCACCGAGGATCAATAACGCCATTGCCATCGTCTTACCCACAGAATCAGATATCACGCCTTCAGTTCAAGTAGCGAGTAGGGCACACCTTGAGCTCCAGGGCCAATGAGGTCAGATCCGAAAACCACGCTATCTTCCCCGTCTGTCACATTTCATGCTGCTTGTCTCTAGCTCGGTTGGGATTCGTCTTGAACCATGACGTGCATCTGTCTGCTTCTGCTGCTGCCTCTGTAACCGTCCAGGACCGGGGGTTGGTCTGGAGGCGACTAAGTGCAATGCGGTGCACCACTTGATAGAATCGAATCAAATCAAACCAAATCAAACAAATCCCCAATGTTCTTTTTCTTGAGCCAATATGACAAGTCACTTTGTCAAATTTTACTACCGACCTCTCCTGACAATTGAGAAGCGGGCACCGTGACGACACCACTCTACCCAACCAAGTAGGTAAGTATAGTAGATACTAGATAATTAACTTCTTAACGCCCGAGGCGCGGATGGACAAATAGCGCCCGGCACGGCAAAAGCGGGTGAAGGCGGGTCCCGTGGGGACAAGGACGGTGCTAGTGAATTGACTGTTGGCGAGAACAAAGAGAAGGAAAGGAAAGGACAGGAAAGGAAAGCCGCAAGTTTGTAGCTACAAGTAGGTAGTAAGCTTGTGTCTCTCTTTTTTACGAGTTGTAACACGTACGTTCTCTGACGGTGGAGGGGGACAAAGGCCCCAAATGCCTAAATGGGTTCTGATTTCTCACCACATCCTGGAGCCTCATTAGCGCTTGTACAGGGGCACAACCCAGGCACCGTACCGCGAGGGTTACGATCAAGTTCGAACTAGATCGTTGGACTACGACGTGAAACAAACACAACTCACAAGAGGCTTACACACAAGTAACACGGCATGTGAAACAAACAACAAAGAGCATTGGGTTTACTTAGACTACCAAGGGGGAAAAGCAGAACAAAATGCGCTACAAAGAATGTAAAACAAGGGTCTTGCTTGATATCTTCCCCAGTACATGACGGAACGCCCCCCCATGTCTCGTGGTGGAGAGAGGTCATGGTTGAAGCATGGAATGTTACCCTCCACGATTCCAACCTAATGTAGGATGAACCGCTTCGGGTCAGGACCGGCCATGGCCAAGATCCGTCCCATTTTACTATACCACTTTACGCATGCAAATGCACTCAAGTACTGGGTGCTGGGGTATAGGAATGGCTATGGGTCTGTTTGTGGGTGTGTTATCAGCCGCAGGAGGAGGAGTTACCGCGTTGCAGCGCACTGATACTGGCTGACATGGAGCTGTCAACTCGGCACCTCTGGGGGAGGGGAAAAAATTCGAAGAAGAAAAAAATGCACTGCTTTGTTCATTGAGGGGCAATTGTCGTTCAACCTACGCGCAGGATCCACGGCTGCGTTTCTCTTCCTGAATCCCTTCAAATCAGATCACGGGGCAGCGTATCTTTTTTTCTTTTTTTTTTTGCCTGGCAGCTTCCTGCCGCCGCCGAGCGCCTGTCAACGGGTCTTCATCGATCCCCTGGGCAGGCTCCATTGAGCAGTGCCAGTGGTAGTCACCGTGACAGTAACTGGCATTGCTGGGCTTTTTGACAGGAGCCAGCTGGGCTGCCGGTCCAGTGCCAGGGTATAAGAATCATCCGGCGCAGACTTTCGATCGCAACCTCTTCCTCCTTCACTCGCTAGTATCGAGTTGACCTCGACGATTTCGACCACCAACATTCAAAACTGTCGTTGCAGACGCCGCTGCCATATCTTGCCGTGTCCTGTCGTTTCACAACGCGTCCCTTGTGTGTTTTCAAGTGATACCCTGCAGGCCCTGAGCTGTGGCATTGATTGCCCATAAAAGGTTCTGGTCAATAAATTCCACATCGTCTCGATTTTGGATAACGGTTTTAGCCGTACAATCTCTTGGTTTCCAACTTATGGGCCGCAACCATCATTATGGATCTCAAGAATATTACTCCTGCCCATGGAGCTGTCGTCGATATCGGCGGTAGCGACATGTATGACGATGTTGCTGAAAGACTCGAAGAGGCCCTTATGACACCGTCTTCGTCAACAAACAAGCCAACACTCCCCGATGAACTGCTTTATGATGATGTGGGTTTGCCGATTTGGAATCAGATCATCTTTACCCCCGAATTCTATCAGACTCACGATGAGATCGCGCTCTTTGATAAGCACGGTGCCGATGTTGCTGAGCGCTGCCAAGCTGGTGTCACCATTGTCGATCTAGGAGCAGGGTTAGTTTATTCTTTTGCCCCCGCACTCTGCCCACCCTCGCTGGGTAGTGGCCGTAAGCTTACCCTGTTCAGACTAACACCTTCTTCAGTGACACACGCAAGGTCGGCCATCTCCTCCGTGCTTTTGATAAAGCCAATATTTCTGCCAAGTACCTGGCATTAGACATCTCCAGATCGTCGCTGAACCAAAACGTCAAATATCTTGCAGAACAGTATCCGAGTCCCCAGTCCTCAGTGACTTGCGCAGGCATCTGGGGAACCTTTGGCGATGGCATGAACTATGCTCGAAAGATCCAGACACCGCGTCTCTTTCTTTCGCTCGGTTCCGTGCTCTGCAACGATCCATGGCCCGAGGCGCTGTCCCATCTCAAATTCTGGGCAGATGCTCTGCGACCTGACGATCTCCTTCTTATAGGAATGGATGGTCACATTCTTCCTGATAACAAGGACAAGATCTGGAACGCCTATCACTCCTGTGACGAACTTTACCGCAAGTTTTTCCTCAACGGCTTCAAACATGCCAATCGGTTGGCCGACGAGAATTGGTTTCGTGAGGAGGATTGGGAGTTCCTTGCGCAATTAGAGGAGGAGCCCACCACTCGCCATCGATTCTTCTTTCGAGCCAAGAAGGACGTAAAGCTTGAGAAGATGGGGCGAATCATCCAGAAGGGCGAGGAGTTTGACTGGTTCGATTCTCACAAGTATGGAGAAGATAATGTTCGCCTCATGTGCTATAAGGCAGGACTGAGTGTGATCGACGCCTGGCAGGCGCCTAGCTCAGAATTTCGTAAGTATCCCCTTATTTTTATAGCGTTTCTGTTCGTTTTTGTTTTCTCTGCTTGTTTTTGTTTTTCCTTTCTGTTTTCTTTTACGATTATCATACTAATGGGGTAAATCAGGTCAATATCTTGTACGCCGAAAAGACGGCAAAGACCAACGCGACGACGCTGACAGTGCCGTCTCAGGAGTCAGTTAATCTGTCTCCACGGCCGAGCGTCTTCTCACCCTATCAATTCCTAAAAGAATTTTCATCAAAAGGTGGGCAACTAGTGCTGCAATTATCTGCTACCATCGTGGGTACCGAAACCCAGATGTGGATGAGAAAATGGGCGAGTTCGTCAGGTCAAGCATAAGGTTTCCGATTCCTTTTCGAAGACCTTTGCGACGAGGTGTTCCCACCAAGGATACCTCCGGCCGATGGATTTGGGGAGACTAATAGGATCGGTTGGGATTTCAACATCGCTGTCAATCCATTCCCAGATGCCTTTGAGCGCGTCATACAGCGGAGGGACGCTCTGAGATGGTTGTTAGCACCCTAATTCTGTACTAGAATAATTTGCGGTAGACTTGAGTAGGGGCAGAGCCAGCCTGCCTCGTGTCATAGATAACCAAAATGGGAGGACTGCGCTTCTTTTTGTTTCTTGCACTTACACTGCGAACTGGAGTTTGCACGACCTTGTCAAACCACGCTTTTGATACATTTTTGTGCCTGGAATCGGTCGCAAGCAGGCCTAAGAAGAATACCGGCAATAGGGGGGCTTGAGCTGTAAAGTGCGATCCCGATGTCGGCATAATACGTATACACTTAGAAAGGTCTTCTAAATTAGCAAGAACCTCGGGGTGGTTGCGAGGTAGCCTAAAAGCTGGGTTAGCGTTCGTGCCTCAGTAGGTAGCTTGTTGTGAGTTTTGGAGTGAGGAAGCTGTGGAAGGGGAAGGAAGCAAGATAGCAGATGCACCATCGTCAAGCTTTTCCTTCCCTGCCCGAGTACCCACACCCTCTGCACATTTCCATACCTCAAAAGACGGCATTGAAAATATATAATCGCTGCAATCCTCCACGCTTCAGCTGTAACATCCGTCATGTCCTGGTTCGAGTCGATGATTACGTCGTCCGCCTTTTTGCGTACCCATTCTATCGTCTGCGGTACCTTCTGAGCCTCCTTCCAATCGTTTCCCTCACTACTCCATTGGCGCATGTCTGATAATTCGCGTAGTAAAAATTTCGCCGTGATTGGTACAATAGTGCTTTCAGGCTCTTGCTGAAGACGGGCGGCGCAGTATGTCACTTGACTGAAGGTGTGCAATAGTTTCTTGGAGAAACCACATCCGCCATGGATCTCAAACATCTCTGTTTCCGTTCCATAAAGCAGCCAGCTGAATCTGCTCGCTTCGGCCTCGGGGTTCATCGTCGCTGGTGATGGAAGAGCCATCATTGGCTGAGCAAGAATCACCGCTCGACCAACGATGATGGATTGGGAGATACGGAGCTGGTCGTACTGCACGTTCTGGTTGTTCCAATATCGTCCGCCAGGATCCGTCTCTTGCAAGAAGTACTCGCCCTGCTTGAAACCCTCTAGCCATCGTGGTTGATAGGGCTTCTTACGGCGCCGCTCAGTCAAAACGATCTGCAAATCAGTCAGATTATGTTTGCCCCAAAACGACAAGATAAAACGAAACATAAACAACGGCAGCAGAACAAAGGTGGCGATACGTACGTCCTGCATTGAAAGAAGCACAGCCATGGTGATAACTTCTTTTCCTTCCCCAAGTACGCTACTCTCGGGGGCGTTGAGAAGTTTGCAGAAATACTGATCCGCCATGACATATCTCTGGTTTATTCGTTGTCGAATACGCTCGTCGGCCAAATAGTCATAGATATAAACGCCGGCTAGACTCTGAATGGCGTATAAGATGCCCTCGTTCTTGTGCATTGGGGCCAAATCCTTCAGCCACAAGTTTGTGTTGCTGAGCACACTTCTTCCAGGGCACCAGTTTTTGGTATCTGTTAAATACTGTCAGCTGAAGCTTGACAGACACAGGAATCCGACAAGTGGTTGTCAGGATGCCAAGTTCGTTCGGCCTTACAAAACTCGAATAATCGTCTGTCAATATTATCCATCTTGGCCTGGAACCCAAATTGTGGTGGTAGCATTTTCGGATCACCTGCAGTCCCAGTTTGCGACAACAGCTCTTGAGGGGAAGCTGGTGAGTTAATCATTACCATTGATGAAGCACTTGACCATGCTCCATCGTTACCTTTAGGAGACGCAGTTCCATTCCCAACGGCATATATCGCAGGCACATGGCCAACAAAATTCGACATGCTAGAACTGAAATCAAAAGTCGGTGACCGCGTCACGTTTGGTGTTATGTCTTCCACGTCATCCTCCAAAGACATCGGTACCTGGCCGGAAGGCCGCCTTGACGTGTTTCGCGAGGGCCAGTTGAACTTAACGTATCCGTTCACCTGGCCATTTTCAGGGCGAGCGTAACGGGGGCAAGTGGTCACAGTCAACCGATCTTCCTTCGCGGTGAAAGGACTAGCAATAAGTCGGCCTACAGCTGTCGCATCTTTCTTTGAGTTTTGAGGTTCGACGTTTCGCTCTGGTGAAGTCTCTGTTACCGCAGGTAAGAGCCGGGGCAAGCGCTGTTGTGTTTGAGAACGAGGCAGCTGAGATTGAGGCGTTGTAGCTGTACTAATATCCAATGGCGAAGACTGGTTTGCTGCATGAAACGTCAGTTTACGGACTCGATTGTCAACCATGGCATGGTTCAGCCGAAAGTGTTTTTGGCCTCTTTCCATTCTGTGATGACACAATGTTGGTGACAAGATGGACGGAGGACCAGCTGAGTCGGATGGTGTAACGTTTTGGTGTGGGAGTGGGCTTGAGGGCGGGTGCAGTATGTTCTCCGCCGTCCTTGCTCGTGATTACACCTCTTTCACTAAAACCCATCTCATTTCAAGACCTCCCACTGGGGTTTCGACCGATAGCATGATCGAAGATGAATTGAATACGGAAGAATAAAAAGCGGGAATAGGAGAGCAAGAGAGGTTGATGGCTACTGGGAGAAGGACAAATCAGCTTCCTTACCTGTGAATGTCGGGGTCCAAGGGGTGCCAAGGTCCTCAGGAAGGTTGAAGAGTACCTGCGAAGGAGACGACAAATCTGTCGTGAGGGCCCACGGATTGTCAAACATTGGGACGTCGGTACCCAAAGGCCCGCCTATACTTTCTGGAGCCCTTATATCTGATGCGGTTATATCCACTGGGATTGTGTCGTCCTGTTGCACGTATTTGACGCGCTTCAAAGGACGAACTGACTCTGACGGACTTTCCATCTGAGGGGCTCGCCGCTTTCAAGACAAGTACGCCGGAGGGAGGTCCGATGCACTTGCGCGCTGCGTTTAGTGGTAGGGAGAAATGAGAGAACAAGGCGGCAATGCCGTTTCGGAGTCAACCGGATCAGAACACCAAGGACGGCCAGCAGCGGTGGGGAGCGGTATCAGGAAGCGATCCCAGATGTTTGAATACCAGTGCCGCCGGGCCCGGGGCAACGCACAAACGCTGCGGCGCGTCGATTCGAAAGGCTATTGATGAAATACCAGCAGAGTGGTTCGCTTCAAGGCAAAAAAACCACACCTAAGAGAGTGGGTTTTTAGAAGGGCGAACCACCAGGATAGCGGGGACAGAAAGGGACAACAAGAAGCGAAGAGGGAACAACACAATCAAAGGGCCAGCGGAGGGGTGTTAAAGCAGAGTCAAGAAGAGCCTTAGGTCATGGCGTGAGTCTGGGGAGAGTACCTGCATTAAAAGGTTGACCAGGTGCAACTCTCTCTGTCTTAGGCCCGTGTAGAACTTGGACTGAGAAGTCTCTAGAGCTGTCAGACAAGATTAAGGTCGATGGTTGGATTGCAGCCCTCCCCCCACTTAGGACGACGGGAGCTTAAGGGCTTAACACCAAGGGACGAAATGCTGCTCCAATGGCTAGCAGTACGCCGCCTCACGATATCAGATACATTGCCGCCTAGTTACGATCGGTAAGGCGGGCAACCTGAAGGCAAATCTCACCCACCATTGCCTCACACGCCTTACGCGCCTGTTGCCGCCGTTGAGCCATAGCTCGAGGGCCCAGGAGCTGGTACCTAGCGTGGCGGCCCACCGGTGTGATGGGCTTGCAAGGACAGGGGACGACATACGAAAAGACCTAACATGGGCTTCTAGCGACAGGGGGAAAAAGCCATGGCGCACCTCCCGGTCTAACCACCCGCCCCTTGCTTCTTCAGGGTCAGTGGCAGAGTGGGTATCCAGCCGACCCAGTCATCATTACCTTGACCAAATGCACAAACAACGGTGTTGCGACGTCCAGTCCAGTGCCAACAATACTACAGACGGTGTCTGGTACAACCTGTGAGACGGGTTGCGGCAACCCCCAAACGCATTAGCGTTACCTAGGCTCAGTTGTCTCTTCCCTCATGGGTTTGTTGCCTCTTGTCTCGTTACTTGTTGCTCACGCAAAAAAGCTGTGCTTGTGCCCGAGACCGCGTGTCTTGCCTCTCTACCGGCCTCATAAGGAGCAAGTTCCAAGAGACTGACCGAAAAGACCACAGCATTTACATTGTCGACCCCGACGTTGGGGTATTGCCGTCGTCCTCCTCCGCGGGTCCAAGACGCAGGACGCTCACCGAGCACCTACTGTGACTTCCACCTTTCACCTCTCAGCACCGGCTTTCAGGCCAGAGTACCACGCAAAACCGGCCTATGGGTATTCTCCAACGGTTACGCTACATCCTGCCCTCCTTCGCTCGACGCATGCGCATCTCTTTCTTTTTTTCTGTCTTAGCAGCGCGATCGCAAAACTCTACTACGTAGTAGGTGAACGGGTACAGTTTCTAATCGCCTTTTCCCCTCTCCTCGGTCGCCCCAAATTTTTACCTTCCCGGCGCCGTCGCCGCCGCCGCGCCGTGCCGGTCCGGACCCCTTCATTAGCTTCCGTGCCACAACTTGCAACACGCTACTGCTAGGTCCCGTGTGGTTGGTCGGAGTACATAGTGCATACTCACATATCGACGCTAGTCTACAGCGAATACAGTACAATAGTATCAAGAGACGTACAGATACTGCCATCATGTCAATTCCCTCAGCGGCACTTGTCTTTGAATCAGGGATAAACGCAATGCCGAACAATCCCCTGGAACCTAATTCTCTTGATGCCCTAGTCCGGCACCAGTTGGAAGAGGTTTCTAGAGAGCTAGCATCAAAGACCAAATTCAACAATGCTGATTCATCCAATGAACAGCGTCAAAATATTATCAGCGACGTGGGAGAATATCTTACTCAAACTGCCCAGATATGGCGTCAATTAACGGAAAAATTGGTCGAAGGACCACATGTAACGTTCGCTGCTGAGGAAGCACATGAGCTGTCCTACAGCAAGACTCACATGGCGGATCTACGGCCTATGGCAACTATGGATATGAATATCAGCAAGCTTGGGTAAGTCTCTGATCCATGTAACCGGATGTAATATACCATGGCTCACAATCTTCACAGTAAGATCCGCGATCTGGCGGAGAAGTTCTCTGACGACGTTCAAGAAATCTGGCGGCGGACGCCTGAGCCTGGAGTAGTGGTATCTGCACCAACTTACCAGACCGCCTCTTCGTTTCCTACTATCAAATCTGAGCCTACAAATTGGAATCAGTCCTCCTTCGCAGGAAACGATGTCGATGCTGGCATTCGTGGTCAGAGAACTCTGCTAGCATCTCAGACCACGGATGACATGCTATCATCTGGCGGCAACGGATCCGCTTCGGATGATTCGGGAGAAGATGAGGATGAACAGTTCAGCAAAATCGATATGGACGCTCTCAAACAAAGAGGCAAAGGCTCTTACTACTGCCCACTGGGACGTCGATGCGATAAGGGCGGAGTTGACAAGGAGGGAAAGCTTGTGCTTTTCGATCGGAATTCATCTTTCGCGTATGCTTGATATTTTGAATTGCTGGCTTTTACTAACCCTGGCCATAGACAACACTGTAACAAACATCGGAAACCTTGGCGATGCGACGTCCCTGGGTGCCCAAACCCTCCCAAGAAACGCAAATTCGCCCGCAGAGATGGGCTTGAGAGGCACAAATTAACGGTCAAGCATCGCGTCATCACATCTTGAGGCCATAGTCACGAGTTCATTGTTGTGCAGCTGCTGTTTATGGGTGCGTGACCTCGACCGGTCAACTCCCTTACATTTGGGGAGCATTATTTGATTGGGGGAGTGCCGGCCGGTGAAAGTGAACCCATGCGGCTCATAGTAACCCAAGCTGCCCAAAAGCCACATGGGCCAATGACGACGCGCCAAGAGATTGTCTTGTGAAAGACCAAGCCCAACTGTCAACGATTCGAAGTTGCCAGCGTCATGAAAATTGATTTGGGCTCAAGCATAGCCTTTGAGGCAGTATGCAAGATACAAAGCGACCGTGGCCCGTCTCTACAGTAAGACAATCCATTGGTGCATAATTCGGTCTTGAACGACTCGAAAGACAGTTATTCGGAAATATTTTGTTTATCGGTCACCATTTTGGGGGTTTAACCGGTAAAATACGGGTTTTGTAGAGGACAACTCATCTTGTCTCTGAATAGGAATGATGCAATGACCTGCAACCTGCGCATCACCGGTCAGAACGACAAAACAAACAATCGCTACACATGCAGCTAGCCTTCGGGCAGCATGCAAGTAAAATTTACACAGCAATCGCAGGGGTGTCATTCACGAGTCGGTCAGTCCCTAATTAAAAGTTCATATTGAGCAGTCGAGATGGATACGGAAGGCCTCAACGACTCAGCAAAGGTCAAGGCGGACAGCGACATGGAGAGAGTGGAAAATGGATATCGGAACCTGACGTTTAATTTGCACGGATCCGCTGATTGTTGATAAGTCGTGCGACGGAACCGTACATCCAGGTTATTCGAGAAAAGGAAGCACAGCCACATCTGAAAGTGAAACAAATTGGAGTCTCACAATAGTAATAGTTAGTGGAACAAGCCACAAGCTGCCAGCTCCCGCACGCAAGCAGTGCATGAGGCAGTGGGGTTATGGGGAGTTTGCTAGAGGGCGATTGCACAATACAGTATGTACTTGATCGACTGCGAGAAACGGGTGGCTTTCCCAAACTTGTGGGAAGATGGTCATTAGCCTCCTCTCAGCAAGACATGTATGACTTGCAGACATACGATCTCACACTGCAGCAATGTGACATTTCAATTTCAGGGTGCTTAGACACAAACTGGGAGAAGGAAGAAGTGAGTATCATGTTTTTTCTTCTTCTTCTTTCAAACAGGCTTGAGCGATGGTCCTGGGCACTAGGGCCATTACTTGGGTCTGTACCCTGACGATCAAGAATATGAACCAGCCAGTTGGAACCAGCGATTGTGAGAAATCATATGTACGGTGAATGACTCCTGCACCATTATCCCACGCTAGTAGCAATTGTGAAAATGGGGACATGGTATTTTACGCGAATGAAGATGGCCATCCAGTTGATTCTTTACCCAATATCATGACCGGACCTCAATCAGCCAATACTGTCAGATCTCAATGGCAAATATGTCATTTCCCCACAAACAAGAAGTTTCCGTTCCCCTATCTCAAGGCGAGAAACAAAAGACAAACGGGCTCCGCGCACAGCACTTAGTGGCGCACGTGGCTTCTTAACGGTGCGGGACTAGGACGTTAGCACCTGAAAACTTGCATGGATTGTGTGAGGGGGAGCTTTCACCCCTAAGCATGGATTGATGAACTAGGAGACGCGACGAGACGACACGAGGCGAGGCGAGACGGAAGGAAAAGAGGAGAGGAAAGAAGAAAAAAACTCCAAGAGGAGAGATGAGAGGAGAGAAAACAAAAGAAACATGGATGAGCGGTGTGTTCCGGAGACGGCGGAAAGGAAATTGATTCATTCAGAGCGTAAACTTCAGTTTGAGTTGTCAATTGTTCAACTCTACCCATCTTTGGTGCATCAGCCACGACGAAGTATAAGCCATAGTCAAGGTTTTGAAGTCAATTGCAGAGCAGAGGAGAGGAGGAGAGAGCAAAGCGGAGCGCGCTTTGTGTTATACCTGTCAGATCCAGATCCAGGATACTTACGTACCCAGCGCTTGGGGACTTATATGCAGTACCCAGACCAGTAAGGCAGATCTTGTGGAGATTCTGACATGCTTATAATGGTGATGCATGGCGTCCATTTTGATTTTATTCATGAGCAAGTTGCATAAACGCATCTAATTCTAGCCCGATAGTGTATGTCAAGTTTACTAACCACAGATGCAGAGAATAATCTATGAAAGTAGTCAATGGTTGTGGATGCTTGACCTTGATATTGTTTACTTTTACTTTTTCCGACTGTTTCGTTGAGTTCGGGGGGGGGAGTGGAGATTACGATGAGAGGAAAGAGCATACCTGGACTAGCATCTCCTCTTCTTTCCTCACTCCTCAATAGAAGTAACCAAGGATCGCCGGGGTTAACAGGGGCCAATTCCCTTGGGGAAAGTACGACACAACCAGCTGTTCGGGTGCCTCCTCTCATATCGTTCGGTGTTTTTCATTCTTCTCTTTCGTGATACGCTCCATACACGCCCCCATGCAGCCAATGGCGCGCTCTCCTGGGCTGAACTTGAGCAGTTGTCAAGTTTTCTTTTTGGGTTGTTTCTCTTTTCTTTTCTCTTCATTTCACTCCTGCTCTGACTTTTCTTTTGATCAACGCCCCCCTTGCCGAAGCCGTCAAAATGAGACAACTCCCTTGGCAAGTGCCCACGTCAGTAAATCAATCGTTGCATACAACACAAGAAGTGTGAAACTAGGTAGGTAGGTAGGCGGAAGGAGATGGGACCAAGGATCATGTATCCATCCTGCAGCTGATTCTACACTACCAGTACCTGGCTCTATACAGATGCGCTACGGCTACGCTGCGCTACAGTCTTGTACTGTATGGAATTAACACCACTCATTGGCTGGTAGGGCGCCTTGTCCTAGCCTTACCTTGCGTATGCAGACGTGACGGTCAGTACTCTATGTACACTACACTTACACTGACCTGACCTGACCTGACCTGACCGGCAATTGTCTTTGCTCAACGGTTACTAGTTTCGGGTTGCTGGTGTCTGTGAGTCGACCGCTTTTTTGACATTGGCCTACATAGTACAGTTCCCGGCCCGGCCACAGGCTTGGGAGCGTAAAGTTTGCAATATAAAGTTGCAGCGCGCGCCCATTACCGCTGGGAAGACGCCATCAAAGTCTCACTTTTTTATATATACCATTAACCCAACACTACAATTATTCTACTGCGCATTGACTCCAAGACTTGAATTGAATACAACAATAATCAATCAACCATGGCCATTCCTTCCGTCCTCATCATTGGGGCCGGCAACTTTGGCGCTGCGACTGCACTCTCCCTCCTCAAGAAGGGCAACGTCAAGGTTACCATCGTTGACACGGCCCATTACCCCAATCCCAGAGCCGCATCCCATGACATCAACAAGATCGTCCGCGATGACTATCCCGACAGGCTCTACATGCGCCTGCTGAAGAAGGCTATGCCTCTCTGGAGGGAAGATGACTTGTACAAGACTTGGTACCACGAGGTTGGCATGCTTCGTGCCGACTCGACATCATTCGGCCAGGAGAGCATTGACTCTTACCGCGAGATGGGGATCCCCAACAAGTCAGAGCTCTTGCCAGTGGACGAGGTGCGCCGTCGTTGGAACGGCGCCTTTGAGACAGCTGACTTCAAGGGCGTGGACAAGGTTCTCTGGAACCCTGACGTAGGGTTCGCTGAGGCGGACAAGGCTCTCGGGGCGGTGGTGCAGGCTGCTGTCGATCTCGGAGCCGAGTACGTCGTAGGTGAGGTTACGACAATTGAGTTTGGGTCCGAAGATCAATGCACAGGTGTCGCGCTCAAGGATGGCACAACGCTACATGCTGATAAGATTCTTTTGGCTGCCGGAGCTCGAACCGCTTCTCTACTTGCCCAGAGTGCACCCGAAAAGCCACTACTCCATGCCGGCGAACGACTGTTGGCCACAGGTGCCGTGAGCTTCTACGCGAAGTTGCATGGCGCGCAGAAGGACAAGTTCTCAACAATTCCTGTTCTCAAGAACTGTTTGCCACAGGTAAAGGGTACGTTACTAAGGAATGAGCCGGGTGTTATCGGTTTACAGCTAACAATACATGTAGGTGAGGGCATGTCAATACTCGAAGATGGAACTATCAAATTCAACTGCGACCTATGTTTTACCAACTACCAGGTTTTCCCGCCGACCGGTGAGGCCATGTCAGTGGTGCCAGACCAGTCCATGTACAACACGTGGACGGGACCTCGTTTCCTCAAGTTCTTTGAGGATCGGGCGCGACGGACGTTTAATGGCCTATACGGCAAGGAAGTCCAGAATGTCAAGATTGAGGCCTACCGGATGTGTTGGTAAGCAAGGCCACCCACTGTAATGACTGCCAAAGTAGTTGAGCTGACCGGTCCATGCCACAGGGACGCATCAACACCAACGCATGACTTCCTCATATCTCCGCACCCGCAATGCGACAAGCTCTATGTCGCTACCGGAGGTTCATTTCACGGCTGGAAGTTCCTGCCCGTCATTGGCGACTACGTCGTGGATATGATGCAGGGATCCCTTGACAGCGATTTAGCGGACCGATGGGCCTGGGACAGGAAGGGCGGCGATGGCCATTCGGCAAATCCTACATATCAGATTGTCGGGGACCTGCAAGACTGGACCCGTGGCTGGGCGAACTAAGCGATAGCACGTTTCCCCCCCTTTTTTTTTTCTCCTGATGTGCCCTCGAGGAGCAACAGGAGTCGAGAAACGATAGCCAATGCTCCAACCTCAAAGATGCGTTGGAGGATCGAAACCAAGATTACCCTAGCCTAACCCGACCCAACAGGGGGCCGTGACAGCAACCCGCGACCAGGGATGTGACAAGGGCTGCCAAGACTGTGGCAGGGATGAGACACGAGCGATGGATTACCCCATGTCTAGCATTGGGTCGTCGCCGAGTGTGGAAACTTGGCAGGCCAATACCCAACTACAGACGACCAAGTACAGAACAGTACAGGATGGCTATCACAGTCATGAACGAGCTGGACCGAACCGGCAGCATGGAAACAACGCTTGTTAATGACAGATGATGAACCTCTGGGATTTGACTTTACGCAGCCAGGACAACTTATTTTTGTCTCTTGTTGTACCTTTTTTTTTTTTTTCTATACTTTTTACTTATTTACTTTTGCTTTGGGCTACACAGCATGGACGGCATGAACATGGACAGACGAGGAGGAGTCTATGGTAGCTTTGGACCTGCTCTTGTTTTTATTGCGATATCCATTGGCATTTTTTGTTTTTTTTTTTACTTTTCATGCCTTGCCTTTTCTCCATTCTTGTCGCCACAGCTTATCTCGGTCTTGTTTTCTCGTGTTCTAATTGAATAGAGGTATTGTAACATATTACATTTCACTCGTCTCGGGCTGTCTATTGTTTCTGCTTGTTATCAAATCCATATTTGAGAAATTTGCTCATCCGATTATTTCATGGTGGATATTGAGGTTACACAATTTACATATCCTTTAAATTTACAAAGAAGATCGTGGGGGTTTATTGAAAGACAATGCAAGTGTTCGCACACGCATACCACATAAATATATTTTATCATCATTCTTGGCAAGATAATTTGGCGTCCCGGGTCCCGTCCGGTAGGTAGGTAATATCATAGCTGAAGCAATTGGCTGTCGGAGAATTTCAACCATGATTGATAATATGTGATAAGATGATGAGAATTGGCGAGAAAACCAAGGCAACGAGCGGTAAGGGGCATGAGTGACTCGTCGTGTACATGTTTGTTCATTTTACCAGAAAATAAAGTATTGCAAGGTATCAGTACTCTATACAGTATATGATCCGATACATATCAGGATCATGAGGACCCTAGCATCGGTAGTTAATGATCCTTGTCGAGCTGTTTCGGTTAAACGGAATATGGGTTCAGTGCACGATCTAGAAGCAGAGTAGAGAGAATCCTTCTTTTCTCGTCTGGAGAGCTGAAGACAGGGGTAATGCAGATCATCGCCTTGACCCTCTCCAGTTATGATGAATGGTCGTGCTCATGTTCATGTGCATGTGGATATGGATATGGATGTGAGACAGTGAGATGTCAGAGAGCAAAGGCGAAAATACTACAGTTGATATGTGATATTTTCATGACGGCTTTGAGGTTACAGCTATAACAGTGATACGCATTTGATTGCCTCATCTGATATGTCATCTCAACACGCGGTCCTTGCATCTTCTTGTCGCTACGCACTTGGGGTGGGAAATTGATCCCAAGTACGCCAGGGTATGCATGTATTACATGTGCATGCTGTATGCATCTCAACGAGATGAGATCCCCATACCGGTCTGTAATATTTGTTTAGATACTTTGTTGACTGCTCGATATGGACCTTGAACTGGGAGGGAAACAGTACAGTGCAAAGAAAAGTCCGAGCTGATTGCAGATGTTCTTCTTTTTCTTCTCTTCTTCGACTACCTACCTACTACAGTCTGTGCGTAGCTTTGAGTTGTTCCCCTATTAAAAAATAAAAAAAGGACTGTAAAAGCGCGGGCCCGGGCTGGGGCGTGTTGTTGTCTCTGTGATAGCGTCGTGGTAACTATAATAGGCTTTCTCATCCATTGTGGCTTTGGCGAACCTGGATCAATGTAACCAGTCAATTGGGTTCTCTGCCGCGCCTTACTCTTACGTGAATATGACGCGAGTATTCCATATAAAGTTCCACGAGTGCATGAGCTATACCAGCAGAAAAAAAGAAAGAAGAAAAAAGCAAAGACGCCTGTCATGGTAAATTCAGAGTTCAACAGTTGAGCAGTGGCAGATTTGTTCTGTTGGTTACAGCCTCACATAAGTTGTCGCCTTTTGTCATACCCATGTCGTCGATCTGTGTATGTGACAGACCAAGCTCTCCGTATTCCAGCCAGTTGGCGTTATGCAAGCAATTACACTGTGCTGTAGGGGGCGACGAACACCTGCATCGGTGAGATCTTGATCAGGATCTTGATTAGGCTCTCGCCGTACGGTTTCATTCATTTTTATTTTTATTTCCCAGCTGCGGGCAGCCTCATCCGGTCGTCTCCCTAAGGGGGCTCAGGAGGTTCAATACCTTTGGTCTTGGCGGAGTGATGGGTAGCGCTGTTGCTCCTTTCTTTTTCCTTCTCGATTAACCCGAAACCGCATGATTTGATATATATTTGCTTCTTTGACCCGGGTCACTGCATGCAAACGACTATCGATGTACTCCGTGTGCAGTCTTGGCAACACGTACATGTGTGTTGGGTGAGCTCATGTCCCGGCGGGATCCGATCGGTGCCGCCCCCTTTTTTTCTGTTGCAAATGCAATATCGAAATACGATACTGATCGTGGGAGATCGATGAGGGGGTCGTACCGTGGCTATGGATAACAAACACATGTGGATGGTTTCTGTGCCAAGAGGGACTTAGGGTAGGCAGTTTGCCATGCATGTTTGCGTTGGTAGGAAATGTTTGATGCGACTATGTAGTCAAGTATCATTCATAGTAATATAGCTTATATTGGGAGAGAATTTTAACAATTACTGATTACCTGATATTTTGCAGAAACTATGGTGCTTGGGGTCATACAGATGTTTGTCAATAGCATAAACATTTGTTGTTTAGGAATATCTAGGTACCTCGTGAGTGTCAGAATGTGGTTGCCAAGCAGAGACCACACTATGACGGCAGGACCTCATAAAATGACACTCAAACAGCAGTATGTAGGCACTCAGTACAGGAGGATATACTCAAAGCTTGCTGCAATAGAGCAATCAGCTTGGTGAGCCTTCCATTGCCAACTTGCTGCAACATGTATCTCATGCATAATCAAATATATATTGATTTTACAAACTTCTCGAACAGTTAACTCATCCCCTGTGGCTTAGTTGGCTAAAGCGTCCGACTGTTATTCATAGACAATCGGGAGATCGGAAGTTCGAGCCTTCCCGGGGGAGATGCACAAAATTTCGCTTGTGTTTTTTGCCATTTCGAATCAACATTTCCCTATCAGAGGAAGCATCTTCATTTTTCAAAGTGATTTTGTTTTTTTTGTTACACATGATCTCGCACTCCACAGTCTCAGGCAGTCTAGACAGTCCAACATTTCCTTGACGCATTTGCCGCGAATAACTTTAAATGCCTCAACGTTCAATCACACCTTCGGATTGCCTGTTCCGTGTCGATATATTCCAGGAAATATTGGTCTAGTCCAAAGAAATCAGGCCATTTAATTACGAAACTACACTTGCAACTGACCCTCTGACTTTCTATATTTGAATGGTTTTCCAGCTCCCTGGTTGATCGAGTACAGGGTTGAATAAACCACGCTTCCAAGACGGAGCACACACGCCTAATCGTTGCCAGATCGAGCTGTTCTACCTTGTCTTTCGTACATAAGTCCAATCCTCGCTTCCAATTTCCAGCCTGTACACAGACCAAGCAAGATCTTACCCGAAGCCAAGATTAGAGATGCGGCACGGGCAATGTCGAACTATAGATACAGATGACTTATCATATATTTAATCTATCTCGTTTGCATGTGTATGTAGCACGTGCATTAAGAGAGAAGCTGGGCAGATTATCCCGCTTCCCAGCTGCTGGAATTCACCGTCATATCGAAGGATGGATTTGATAGTGGCTTCTGTAGAGCATCATTGGTACATATTAACCATCCAAATACCCTTTCCATGGCCTCGAAACAGGCCAAAAAGGCTACCATCGGCTTCATCATCTTCTTGACCGGTCGCTGAAACCCCCAAAAAGATCAGCCGTCAGCTGCAACCCCGGATAACTCTTTTCAGTGTCACACCCATGCACTGTGATCTGAATACCACAACATCGAATCTCCGCGGCTACCCAACCCCCCCTTTCCTCCCTCTCTAAGCAAAAAAAAACCTTTTTTCTTCGCGTGAGCAACATTGGGCCTTGACCGGTCAGGCCTCAACTAGGGTTGCTGCCCAAAGCGATCTGCGGAGTTATACGGTTCTGGGGACAAAAAGAAAGGAAAAAAAAAACGATAATGCTATGCTCGGACTTCCTTTTCGGTTTGTACCGCGGCGGAACCGTAACTCGTTTGGTGGCTAGTCGGTTTCAATGCGCTGATATTTGCTTTTCTCTTAGGATGATCCCGTGGTCTAGACTGATACTTGTTGCAACCGAGATGACCCTCCCAACGGCTTGAATTTATTGTTAAGGCGGGTAACATTTTTGTGATCCAGAAGATTTACCGGTAGTCGCGCGTGTAAGTGTCCAATGCCTTGGGTATCGGTCGTGAGACAGGAGATTGGTAAACCAAGGCTGGAGAAACTCCGACCTGTTGCTTGTCTTTGAGTGGCCACCGAGGACAGAGGCTAGAAGTTTTCGCAAGGAGATAAATGGGGGCGATTGAGTATAGTGAAACATCTAGAGGCGAGTTTCGAGGTCACTGTATGCGATAATCAGACCTTCTTCATGGCGGCCTAAAGTTATATGTCAACTGTGACTTAGTCCAGAGATGCCAGGAGAGACAGGTCGACGGACAAGTAGACAAAGAGATAGACAGGACACAACAAATGATTGACCGAATTACGCGGTTCTATTCAAACGCTCCAATGCTCTCTATGCTACCCTAAGCACCATTTTTGACACGATTCGTAACAAGTGCGCGCATCATCTAGTAAACCTCTAGGACATATCGTCCCTCCTCCTTGAGCTTCTCAATCTCCTTGCGAGGATCAATCTTCTTGCCAGCCGCCTTGGCCTCATGGGCGATAGCCTCCTCGAGAACCTTGGTCACATCAGGCACAGGCCATGTAGGACCACACAAGTAGAAGCTGCCCTCGTCCTGGACATAGGCCTTGGCAATCTCCTTGAGAGTTTGGCGCATACGGTCCTGGATGTAGATCTTCTGAGGCTGATCACGGGAAAAGGCAGATCCGATAAGGGTTACGACACCAGCAGCCAAATAGGCCTCCCATTCCTCACCGTAGAGATATTCCTCACGCTGGTGACGGGATCCAAGGTACAAGAGAATGGAGCCAATCTCCTTACCCTGGGCCTTCTGCATAGCACGGTACTGGACAAAGGCACGGAAAGGAGCGAGACCCGTTCCGAGACCGGCCATGATCAGAGGCGCAGTATCCTTGGTAGGAAGTTTCATGACAGAGGGCTTCACCGAGGCAGTGACCTTGGCGCCGACTGGCAGACGGCTGAGGTAGCGTGTAGCATGTCCATATCGGGTGCGGCCGCGAGGGTCGACCCAATCAACGACAACAATCATGAGAGACACAGAGTTGGGAGTGACGGCCTGGGCAGAGGCAATAGAGTACTCTCGGCGCTTCGCCGGGCTGATAATCCTGACAAGGTCATTGAAGCCAGGGCGAGCTGACTTGAACTCCTCCAAGATATCGACGTACGTAGCAGTGTCAACTTCTGTGCGGCGCTTCAACTCCTCAGCGCCAGTGGGACTAGCGAGAGCCTCGAGCTGCTGCTTCTCGGTTTCATCAGTGGCAAACTCGGCAAGTGCCTCGTAGAAACGCTTGGGAGGTTTGCCGAGGACATCGACGTTTTGGACGAGAGCTTGGAAGACAGTACGGGTCTCAAGAAGAGCCGGGTCTTCACGAGCAGGAACCTGAACCAACTCGGCAGGGTTGAGGCCGTAGAACTCGATGAATTGGTTGACCTCATCGACGTCGTTTTCGGCGTGAATACCCAGAGCCTCACCGATCTTGTAGGTGAGGCCAGAGTCGCCGAGATCGAACTCAATGTGAAAGATGTTACGGTCATAGTCCTGAGGAGTGAGACGACGATTCTCCTTAACGGTGATGGTCGAGGTCTTGACAGACAACTCTGGTCGCAGAACGTTCTTGGTACCATAGGCCTCCTTGAAAGCAAGGGACTTGGCAGCAGCCTGCCAATCGCGGAGTCCAAAGACCTCCTCGACCTCCTCCTTGTCGTGGATGACAAAGCTGTTGCTTTGGATAGTGGCAGGAAGGTTGGGGTCAGCAAAGTCAGCATCAACCTCAGCCCAGGTAGCGGGGACCTCGAATTGGCGAAGGCAGAGACCGACAGCATCGATGGCCTCCTCCAGGGTGGGAGGGTGACCCTCGGCAAGAATGTACTTGCCAATCTCCTCAGGTGAGTAGTCGGGAAGAGCAACCTTCAAGAAAGCCAGCTCGACAAGGAGCTTGGAGAAGAGAGGGTCCTTCTCAAAAGCAGGAGAGTAAGTAGAGTCAAGGATAAAAAGCTCAGCAGCTCTCTCCTGGATTCCCTTTCGGAAAGCGACAGGAAGACGTTTCTCGACCTCATCATCCTTGAAGTTGGAAAGCTTGACGATGACCTTGCCACCGTCAGCCAAACCCTTAAGGACGTCAATTTCCTTGAGAATCTTCTCATCGCCAACGACGATGGTGTTAGCATCGTCGATATCGTAGGGAGCCTCGAGAGCCTTCTTGGAGGATCGAAGGTCACTGCGGACGACACCGCCCTGTGTAAGGTTGTCAAAGACCTCGTTAACGTAGATGTTGGAGGCAGACTGCTTGGAAAGAATGTTGCCGATCACGCTGGGAGAGTTGAGGGCAGACGAGCTGTCGAGGTCCCAGAAAGTGAATTGCTGAGCCTGGACAAGAGAAGGCAGCCTCTTTGCCTCACCCTCGTTGCCGAAAATCTTGTGCAGAGTGTTGACCAGACCCTGAGGAGTGAAAGTCTGGGCAGGGGTGTACTTGATGTCAAGAACCTCAGGTTCACGATCAAACTTGCCGGAGAAGGTGACCGCAGTAAGAACATCACTGTAAAGAGCGGACTGAGTAGCCTCATCCTCAACAGCGAGCTCGTCCTTGACCTGTCCGAGGACAGCAACAGTGCGAGCAGAAGCAGGGATTGCCTTGAGGAAAGCCTCCTCAATGAAGGGGCGGTAAATTCGTACATTGATCACACCGACCTTGGCACCGTCAGTGGAGATCTTAGCCAGAACCTCCTTGGCAACCTGCGACTCGACGCTGCCAAAGGCAACGAGGACAACATCAGGGGTCTCATGACCATGGTACTCGAAAGGCTCATAGACGGTACCGAGCTCATCGTTGAAAAGCTTGAGAAGCTCAACAACCTTGCCAGCGGTATCAAGACGGGTGTTGAGCTTACCGGCCTCGGCAGAAAGCTTGCTGTACAGGTCGGCAACACCGTTCTCACTCAGAGCATCAACAACGCGGAGAGTCTCACGAGCAACGCGGACACCGTCATAGATGTGAAGAGTGGGCAGAAGGGTAGCAAGGAGAGTGGCAAAGATGGACATGTGCTGGGCTTCATAGGTGGAAGTGCTGGCAACAAGACCAAGGCCGAGGTCTTCGGCAAGACGAAGAGCAGTGTCGTAGTTGGAAACTAGGCCCTTGCTGTCAGAGTAGTCGAGAGCGGCGACATGGGCAACGAAGGGACTGGAGACGCCGTAGAGAAGAGAAAGCTGGTCGAGAGTACCGCGCAGTTGCTGGAGACTGCCCGAGGGCGCGACCAGGGACTGGGGAATGTGGCGCTTGGTAACATCGAAATCGGGAGAGAAGATGTAGCCGAGAGCAAGAGCACCAGCGCCAATTCGAGTCTGGAGGGGAAGAACTTCAGTTGAGTATCCGTGTACGTTCTTCTCGTTATTGGAGGCCCATTCCTTGAGTGCGATATCGAGGTCGAAGGTCTCGGGAGAGTACGAAAAAATCTTGTCGGACAGCTTGTAGGCGATCTGCTGAACGAGCAATTGTGCAGTCACATAGGTCGGTCCGGAGATGGATGACAGGGAAACCTGCTGGCCGAAGGGGAGACTGGACGACAACTTTGTGAAGTCGGCCGAGTTGGTCTTGGCCACAGGGGCCGACTCTTGATGAGGCATATTGAGAGAAAGGACGAGACCCGGCGGTTGACCTGCGACTCCAAAGTCGAAAGGATGATAGTCTGGTCTGGTCTACCGACTGAAAGTCACGTCGCTGGCTCTAAAGCGAAGTGAGATGCTTTCAGGGTGATGTGAGGAGAACTGAGAAGGAGAGAGAAGATGAAGGCGGAGGTGAAGGAGAAGAACCATTCAAGAGGCGACTCAACGGAGGCGGGTTTGTAACGGTAACGAACTCCATGGCGTCGATTGCTCTATTTTCCCCCTGTCGCTGCCCTTGACTTGACGGATGTTGCTCGGTCTTGAGAATTGTTGATGCTTTGACAGAATCACGCAATTGAGCTAGGCCGACTTCGGAAAAGACTTCGATGTCGCAAGATGGGAAAGTGGGATGACAAAATTCACAGTAGCAGTTTGCACCTAAAAACTCCTGCCACTATGCTGCTATTATTCTGCTCACTACCCCACATGAGAGCGAGTCTCAATGGAGACCCCGAAATCCCGATGCTCCTGCTAGGGATAACTTTTTCTTCTAGCGCCCCGATGGCCCGACCGGCACTCGGCGGTGTCGCCTTCGGTTGCCGTCGTATACTGGAGTAGATATTTTGAGGCGAATATCGCAAAAGTATAAGGTATATGTAACCAATCACGTCACGGTTTTTAGTATTGTGTCCCATGATATTAGGAACATACCATCAATGTCAAATTCAGGATTATTTTATTGTATTGACTACCTAAGCTGGGTCACCTCTCGAATAGGTAGTTCCTCACGGGAGTCTTTAGTAGGCCAATATCCACAAGACCATCACCTGGTCATATATGGGTTATGTCAGCCGTCCATCTATATTTCGGTCCCTGGCTCAGAGATGGCAACGATTTGAATTGATGTAGGACGATAATATCGGTATTTATAGGCTATTATACCATGAACAAAGCTCGATCAATCAGCGAAATACGCAACACTCTTCGAGTTTGCCTTATGGAGTAAAGCGAAGACAAATTCAGCTGCTTTATACATGGCACATGATGAATTTCCAAGGTAGTTGTTCTATGTGAACATATCTTCTGCGAAGAAGGTATCAGGGATATCCTTGGTCAACCTTATTCACATCTGGTGAAGCAACAAACTGTCTCACAGGCCGACATACATGACTCGTGACATTAGCTATGGCTTTTGAGGCCATTGACTCGTGAATGATTACTGAACTTTTACGAATGGAATGCAGATTTTCAGAATTCGCTGAATTTCAGAACTGGCTAGAAGCTTTCCAGGCAAGTCAAGTCCGGAGAGTATGTGGTTCGGTTCAGCAATAAACTGTCAGCGGCTACTACTCCTCAATGAAGAGCTAACTCCTCATCTGCCGATAAAGAACGGCGCCTATTTTGTAAACAATGACGTTCGAAATACGCCATGATTGTGTGACGAAACCGAAGGCTTCAAGGTTTTGAGTTTAATGGTGTAGCCTTCTAGAAACAATCCAAATTGAGGCGTTTATGTATTGGCACATAATTCCAGATACGCTATTTACGCCACGGCTTCAATTGACAGCAAGCCTTTGCCGACGGTTGAGACATGTATCGAGAGTGACACAATATTCATAGAATTATTTGCATGCCTCGAAACCGTCCTCTGGCGTATAAGTTGCGCGGCTTGACTTCCAGCCAGCGCCGTTGTCGCTGTGAACACTAGCCTAGACAGGAACATCATGGCGGCCTAGAATACCTAATGATTTCTCATGACGCGTCTATGACAGTGTCAGGAATAATACGGAGATATTGGATAGGATCTAAAGATGTTCGCTTTCTGATTTGAGTATTCGATGCGTTGAATGACCAAACCAAATACCCACAGCCGAACCCCTTCCTACTAAACGGTTATTTGTATTGTGGAAAAGGTAAATATGACGTCGATGATATATAGAGAACATCGGACATGGCTATTCTGTTCAAGGTTTCAACTGCGTCTCTCGGTAAATGGAAGTTGCTGTGATTGAAATGCCTATTTGGTGCTAAGAGGCTTTTGAACCTCCGCGCAACTTCGGTAATATCAGCCACCATGCTCATAACTGTATCGAATATTACCAGAAAGCTGGATATCGAAACGACCGGAGAATTTTGATCCGGGAGAAAGTGGTCGTGCTCGATGTGTGAGTGGAGGAATGCGGCTCAAATGTCTCGACCAGATCGTCGGGGCGGCCAACTTAAACCTCGAGCTTATACCATTTCCGGACCGCACAGTCACTTCTGATTGGATCGCCGTCAAGATTTATGTTAATGAGCCTCTCCCGAGAAGAGACGGAGGCTATGCAGGTCCGAGCTGGCCGATTTACGGCTCGGGGCCTCCACCGAACAATTCATGAGCCAGGTTATCTGTGTTCCTGCATTCCGTACGTCAAACAACTTGCTTGCTAGACCTATTCGAGCGTGACATTTCGTCCCTGAGGACGCCATCGCGTGGGAATCCAATGTTCACTTTGCCTATAGTGGAAATGTTTGGCCCGTTAGCGCCGGCCTGATGCTACCTCCACACGATGGAAGCATTCTCCGGTTCCTTGGAACATTGTTCCTGCATCAAATCTTCCATGTGGCGGTACCTCCGGCCTGTGGCCACCAAGAGGCGTAATCCTCAGCCGGGAAGCTGGTAATGAGAATAACGCTAATCCAGGGTCTCGTCCCGACAATTACACACGGGTTATGGGTCTAGCATACCGATGAGAAGGTCTTGATGCCGTTTCCTTTTTGTATATAAGTATGAAACGAGAACGCCTTGAGTAGAACTTGTCTCCTCATCATCCAACACTCTCATCACCAACACAACTCTCCAACACACTCATATCTCCTTCTATATTACCATTTACACCATGGTTTACTTCAAGACTTTTGCAGTTACTGCAATCACTCTATTTGGCTGCACATTAGCAGCCCCCACAAGCTCTTCTGGTGTCGACAGTGCTATCCCCGGTAGCTATATCATTACCCTCAAGTCCGAGATCGAGGAACTCGATGTCAAGTCCCACATGAAATGGATCGACAACGTCCACAAGCGAAGCCTCGAAAAGCGAGATGGCGACAATGGCATTGAGAAGGTCTACGAGACTGAAGCTGGCTTCCGTGGGTACTCCGGCACTTTCGACCCCACAACAATCAACCAGATCAAGAACAGCCCTGAGGTAAGACACCAGTTGTTGGAGTATATACCCAGTATCTAACTCAGTTAATATAGGTTGCAAATGTCGAGCCTGATCTCCGAGTCGAGCTGACATGGGCTCCCCACAAGCGTGAGACTCAAGCCTCAGAACAGCCCGCTAAGCCATCAAGCCAAAGCGAAGAGCCCAGCAATGGACAGGAAGGCGATAGCGATCTTGAGAAGAGGGGCGAACTGGATCAGAAGAACAGCACATGGGGCCTTGCATCTATCTCGCACCGCAAGAAGGGTTTCTCAAACTATATCTACAACAAGCAGAGCGGAGCCAGCTCCTACGCCTACGTTGTCGACAGTGGTGTCCGTATCACTCACCAGGAGTTCCAGGGCCGTGCCAAGAATGGCTGGACCGCCTTCAAGAAGGATTACACTGACAGACTGGGCCACGGAACTCACGTCGCTGGCATTCTGATTGGCAAGACCTTCGGAGTCGCCAAGAGGTCCAAGGTCATCTCCGTCAAAGTCTTCCAAGGCAACTCTGCCGACCTGTCCGTCATTATGAGCGGTATTGAGTGGGCCATCAACGACATCATCAGCAAGAAGAGACAGGAGTTCTCTGTGATCAACCTCTCTCTGGGCATCGATGGCACTTCTACTGCCTTGAACAACATGATCGAGAACGCTGCCAAGCAGGGCGTCATCTGTGTCGTCGCTGCCGGCAACCAAGGAAAGCCTGCTAGCTCTACTTCTCCTGCATCTGCACCAAAGGCCATCACTGTTGGAGCCATCAACAGGAACTGGAACATGCCCACCTGGTCCAACTACGGCAGCACTGTCGACATCCTGGCTCCTGGTGTCGGTATCACCTCTGCCTCGTGGCAGAGCGACACTGGTACTTATGTCGAGGACGGTACCTCTATGGCCACCCCTCACGTTTCTGGTCTCGTGCTGTACGTGCAGTCAGTCTACGGCATCGTCGGTGTTGAGAAGACGACAAAGTTCCTCAAGAAGTACGCCACTACCAAGAAGGTTACGGGTGACCGCCGAGGATCGCCCAACCGCGTCGCCAACAACAACAACATTGCGCAAAGCAAGTAATTGTTTACATTTACACAGTTCCATTTAGATTAGAATAAGGGATTACATAGAACAGCGAATGATTAAGCATGGTGTTGGGGAAATATAGAGGGATAGATCTGCTTTATATTAGAATTATAGATTTCATACAGCTTTTATCACCATCAATACCGATACCATTTATCTAAGCCTGTGTTCGAATGTTCAAATATCGTCATAGCTGATAATAGTGCCTAGCATCAGCCAGTAAGTCAAGCGCAACATGGCTTACGTAGAAAAGCAGGTGATTCAGGTACTGAACCAATTGAGGCAAAGTCTCAGCTCATTTAAACTCTTGAAGCTAATGGTCAAACTCCGCAACCCATGCAAGACAAGAGACGTCTCCGCCCTAACTCCGATCGGGCCTTGTCATGGAGATAGGCCATATCTCCCGGTTTTAGACATGTTATTTTGACTATTTAGGAGATTGTTTCTTAACTCTAGTTTAGGTTTCTGGAAATACGCAAACCTTATCAAACTAGTTATGCATCTCATTCTTACTGGGGCCACTGGCCTAGTCGGCTCCGGTGTTCTGGATGCCATGCTCAAGTCGAAGAGTATCACCAAGATTTCAATCCTGAGCCGTAGACCAGTACCTCTGGCTTCAGGTGACCCAAAAGTCAATGTCATACTTCATCAAGACTTTGAGAAATACGAGCACCAAGTTATCGACCAGCTACAGGGGGCTAGTGGAGTAGTCTGGGCGTTGGGTGTCAGTCAACTAAAAGTATCAAAAGAGTCAGTTAACCATTGTCTTCTTATACCACATCATTTCTGGAACTGATGAATTGGAATAGGGAATATGTCACCATCACTAAAGACTTCCCTCTGGCTGCTGCCAAAGCCTTTTCCAAGCTACCATCGACCACCGAGCCTTTCCGCTTTATTTACGTTTCGGGCCATGGCACGTCTATCAACCCTACCTACTTCACTCCTTACTTTGGGAAGGTAAAGGGAGAAGCTGAAAGGGAATTATCCGAGCTTCGCACACCACAGTTTCATATTGAGTCTGTACGTCCCGCTGGCGTCGACCCCAGCAACCACGATGCCATCAAGCCGTATGTCCCCAGCCGTGGCATGATATTGGATGCAACGAGTTTTCTCTTGTTACCGCTCATGCGAACAGTGCTGTACTCTTTACATAGCCCTACCGAGCAGCTTGGACCTTTCCTAGCCGATATGGCGATGGGAAAGTATGATAAGCAGTTGGATGCTAGTGGTGAAGGTATTGAGAATCTGAATGGGTTGAGAATACTAGAGAATGTGGCGTTCCGAAGGTTATATCAAGGGCGAGCGGCCATTTGATCGAGAGATGTACTTCTTCTACTCACCAAACTATGGGGAGTTTTCGTTTTTGATGGCTGCTTTCTCGGTCTACTTGTGTCATGACCGCCCGGTACCGGAGGGCCGGTATGTTTGATGACCCGGCCGTTGGAGGAAACGCTGTCATTTTTAGTAGCACGTAAAATTGCATTCGTTTAATCTGGAGAAATTCCACGGATTTCAGCCAAATTATATTTGTTCAATTCTTGATGAACACGGAACTTATCGTCGCCCAGTTATCCACTAGCTCTGTCGATATGGATGACTGCGCCGCCTGTTCCATGACGGTCTAGAAGCAATCGGGAATTGAGAGAACGGGAACAAGATTAACAAGATAAGGTAAGTAAGGGTCGATTTTTGTTACCTACCTAATTAGACTTGGTGCGTATCAAGTTCACGTCACTACTAATATGTCTCTCGCGCCCTCGTATCTTTGGCCAAGACCTGGTCCTTTTAACTCCTTCTTCTCGTATTTTTCTACCTTTGCCGTACTCCCCGCTGAACATCGGTCCCCAGTGTCATGGTTCAGCAGGATTTACGCTGGTGGTTAAATACTCACGACATCGTATTACCTACCATTTGAGCTCTCTTGACGGGTTTTTAAAGCACTTACGATGAGTCGTTCCTTCGCCAAGCACCTACTTTCCCTTTGCAACATGGATCTCGCCATTTTTCGAGACCAAGCTTTCTGCGCATCCGCACCTTCCCTGTCGACATATTCTTGGCCTAAGTCACCTTGTCACATTGAGCCAAAGCCTTGGAACAAAATTGTTACTCATTCCAGCGATAATGATTGACTCAAATTCTTCAGCTACTCTACCAGAGTCTTCTAAAATGACAACGCTGCAACGCTATATAATTGTGTCCTCGCTTATGCTCAAACCTTGTTGGAAGCATCACTCTCCCTCGCAAAAGATTCCTGCGCATCTTGCTCGATAACCTCAGGCGGATCTTCAATCCCGGTCATCTTAAAGATGATCATAGACGCGAACAAATCTCCAGAAACGTTAACAGCGGTACGGAAGCGGTCAAGAAACCAGTCAATAGCCACGATGACAGCGTACATCTCAGTCAGCTCGACGTTGACGGAGCGGGCGATCATAATTGACAGGACGAGCGAGGCCGAGGGGATAGGAGACACGCCAATCGAAGCCAAAGTCGACAGCAATGCAACAATTACATAATCGGCTGGTCCCAGAGTCTTGCCTTGAGTGGAAGCCATGAAGACAACAGCAGCGGGAAGGTAGATGGCAGTGCTGTCATCAGGTTAGTCTTGCGTTCTGAAAGCGGAAATGAGGCAACAACTTACCCGTCCATGTTGATCAAACAGCCAAGCGGGCAAGTGAACTTGTAGATGGTAGAGGGGATACCACGATCTTTGGCACACTTGAGAGTGACCGACAAGGTGGCAGCAGAAGAGGCAGATCCCCATGCAGTGATCCAGGCCGGAGAGATCTTAAGCCAGTACGAATATGCGTTCATCCTGGTAAAGCCGAAGAAGATCAAGGGAACGATGACCAGAATGTGGATAAGCATGGTGGAAAGAGTACCACCGATGAGAAGGCCCAGATTCGTACCAATCAAGCCAATGTCGAGCTTCATCAGGTTGGGTAGAATCAGGAAAAAAACACCGATCGGGGCGACCGCGATCAGGAAGGTGATGACCTTGGTAATCATACGCTCAATCTCCTCCGTGACACGAACGATAGGCGAGCGAGGGGACTCGATAAGGTATCCAACGATGATAGCAGTGATGATGACGGCGAGCAGTTCATCGTTGGCCAGAGCGTAGACGATGTTTGAAGGAATCAAAGAGAAAAACATGCTTTCGACCACCCTATAAACGGGCCGCTCTGTTGTGTCGGGGAGCGAATCTTTGCTATCATCCCCAAGTAGCACCTTGGGTACTTCGGTGTATTGCTTGGACCAGAGGAGGCCCTGCAAGATACAAGAGAGGCAGATCGAGACGAGAGTGGTGATGATATAGTACCCGACGGTCCATTTAGCAAGCAACGAACCCCCATTGGACATCTCCCGAAGCCTGGTAATAGCAAGCAACATGGAACAGACAATCAACGGAAGGACTATCAACTTGTCAGCAAGAACTCTTGAATAGAGCGATTGTTTTCGACTTCATATATCCGGAACTTACCGACTGCTTTGAGGGCCCTCAACCACATGTTACCAATAATACCGATGAGGACAGGGACAGCGGGAGGAATACTGTCGACCTGTGTAGCAACGACTACACCAATGATGATGGCAAGTATAGCGGCGCAGATAATTTGAAGAGCTGAACCGGGCTCCTTGATACTGTGCCACCATGGCCTCTTGATCATCTCTTCCTCGGCATGATCGTGAGGAACGTCGTTGCTAGAGTTGGTAGGCACCTGTACCGGGTGTGCCTCAGGTACTTCCTTGATCTCTTTGGCAGCCATTGCAACAACAGAAGCTCGGCTTGAGTCTGAAGGGCGAACGACAAGAGAGAGTTGCTACAGAGCTTAACAAGAGACGAAAGGAGAGGCAAGGACTGGTAATGGGATTCCTAGGCAAATCTGGAGCATGACCTTCAGGTTTTATATCTCACATCACTCCCCCCCTCGCCAAGCCAAGTTCGCTACATGGGAACAGGTATTATGGAGCATCAAGAGATTCTGTCAACAGAGTATCACCAGGACATGGACGGAGTGCCCAGAGAAACATACACCGGAACCAGCAAAGATGCTGCACATCGTGGGAAACGTTCAAGCTTGGCCTCGCTGGAAGGAGAAGGTCAGCATTACGAAATTCTTTCTCCAGCGCCAAGCCGACAAGCATCAACTCCTTGGTATTGATAACCTGGTGCCACGGGTAGGCCGACCTGCCGACCCAGAGTCGCCCGTTCCATGGCAAACATTGTGGAGAAATTAAGGAGCAGCCGTTGATTGAGAATTGGAATTTGCCCGAGGAGGCGACGATGCCAAGAGAAAGCGCGAGCAAACGAGTCGTTGGGGAAAATAGCCAAGAGGGCCAAGCAGTCGAGGCACTATTCTAACCCGTAACATGTCGTACATCCTCCCCAAGCCAAGCCGCCGCACACGACACAGTACCATGCGTTACGGGGATGAGCCCCACGCTGCAAAGATGGCGATTGAAAAGACGGGCCCGAATGTTTGTGTTATCTGGCCAAGCTCCTAGTGCATGCGCAGATGTTGCCTTTACGAAATACCAAGAGGTGATAACGCAGCGCCGAGTCCTTTTCAGCTCCCGCGTATCTGAATCAGAGATAAGAATCCAAGGATCAAATGCAAGAGGTTACTGGAGATGTTATCATGCTTGTAGCAAACTTGACGCCTGGGAAGCATCACGTCAAACGACAAAATAAACAGTGGTATGCTAGGCTATCCGACTAGCGTCTTTTCCAATATGGCTCAGCTACAGGATACAGTTCTCACATTTCAGGCTGGCAAGCAGTCCGCCTTGCCATCACGCAGTCTTGACCAAATAACACACCACCTTGGACTTCTCCAAGGATGTGGAAGACCCTTTCAAGCAGTGGGATTGAGCAGTGAGTGGTTGCCGAGTGCCACAAGTTGTAGCCGCAGCTTCAGCATAGCAGGCTTTTCTTTTACTCCCTCAAAGTACCAACTCGCCGATTTGAGGCAACGCTCCCCAAAAAGCCTGCGATATTGATGCCTCCACCTCTCGAGGAACAAGGGTCTCGATATGCCTATCCCTGTTACCCCCTGGGGGTGGAACTCTACCCTAAATCCCTGGCACCGTCTCCCTGCAACGAATACTGGGGTTTCCTGTCGCTCGTTTTTGCTCGTACCGCGCTCTTACGGGATACCAGGAGATTGCTTAATACCTCTCGAAGTGACCTTGCAGCTAATCTTTCGGACCCAGTAACAACATGTCGAGCATCACACCGCAACATTGCATTCGATGGCTTTCTTGTGGACATAGCTTCTGACCGATGAATCCTCTTGGCTGGCTGTGCATTATGACCACGCGCATAATTGCTACGCTTCATCAAAACCCCATTTTCACCTGCCTCGATACGATCTTTTTGCTTGGTAACAGGACTTTTCGGTTCTGTCTTTCGCCTCAAGGAGTGCATGACAATACATGGCATTTCAAAGGGAAACTTGAAGCAGGCGATGTCGGGAGATAACTAATCAGGATCATCCCCAAATGGCCGCGGCTCAGCGCGACTGGGTCAAGAGTCCGAACGGACTACTGCAGAGGCGGCCGGCCTGTTCGAGAATAGGCAATCTGCATGCTACGCGCTTAACAGCCCGTTTAAGATAGATTCAGGGCAGTGTCTTAGTACCCCAAAAACTTCTGGAACTTTATTCAGAACGCTAGGTATGTCGTTTGTGTCAACAATTGGGGGTGATCACCCAAATGCTTGCTTAATTTATAAGCAGGGATCTTGGTCAGCATGCGACATTAGGAAGTTTCCTTACTGCTAAGAACGACCACCGTCAAGAGCTGCTTTGGTTTCTAACATTTCGTTAGAGTACGAGTATAATATTCATCAAAACGAGGGATATTTGAATGTGGCCACAGTTGGCAAAACGTAACCATCCGCAGTTCAAACAGTCGCACGTCCACCCCGCGGAGTATCGAGTTATTACGTTTGAATATCCACCTCTGCCCACTGAATAAAGTAGTAAGTAAAGAAGGTTACGTGCTTGACTCGCCGCATTGGACCACCCAAGAACATCGCCAAATTGCGCACTGGCGCTCCTCTTGTTTCTACCAGCGAGATAATGTCTCTAGGTTGATCCTGATGCAGGCTGACGGATGAGACCTTGAACCTACAAAGCACTATAGGATTACAAGAGGGCTGATAGTAGCAAGTGCACTATGCCGTAATCTCATCTGCGGGCGTCATGTTGCTTGGCAAGTAGTGAGATGGCGAGCTGATTATTCCGTAAAAGGCATGTGGAAAAGTCTTGGAAAAGTCTTGGAATTTCGATGGAAGGGTGATCAAGGCGAATGGTCGGAGAAGGGAGGGTTAGTAGGCAGCCTTGGCACTGGGGCTAGAAGTCTGACGAGGGACGCAAGTTGCTATCAATCCGTTCATAGCCGTCTCTGGCCTTTGTATTTACGTTTCCGGGTTGCCCCTCCCCCAGACGAAAGCCAAGATAGCGTCGAGTTGCTGATTGGACCCTCCACAACACAAGAAGGCTTCTTTATTCCTGTTGAGACGGTAAGTTGGCGCTGTACGTAATGAAATGGTAAGTATCAGCAACTTCTCCGCAATTTCTCGGAGTTGAGAAAGCTTGGGCATATGGAGGACATGTGCCGGATACTTGTCAGACGTCGTTCAAGTTTATGACAAATATCATGCCCGTTGATGTATAAAGACGATATAGTAAGTAGCTTAGGCGTACGGAGGAAGTCCTCGAGGAAGGGCCCATTGAAGGAGCTGGACAGGGCGGCAACTATGTTCCGATCCTGGGTCCCCGGTGAGGCCCTGACTAGGCTTATTGTACCGTTGTCCAACCAGCGTTCAATACTGATTTTAAAGATCACGCGTGCTTTAGGTAGTTGAGCTTTGGCCAGGCGCGGGAAAGGATTAGAAAGAGAAATAAGAATGACTCCACGCGGGCGCCCTTTTAATCTGGCAGTCGTGCCGATGGAGAGTTGGTCGTGCCATGCTAATACTTAATTTTGGTCATGTATTCAGCTAATGGTTTCCGTCACAAAGTCTTGGCTAAAACATAGGTAGTTTGAGTTCTGCTGTTTCTGTTCTTCACCAAATCTCGACGTGGCCCAGTCATGAAGTTTACGGCTGTAGTCAACACCAACAACGCATGATAGATGCATTTGGATATCATGATGGCTTGGTAGAGATTTGGGGAAGCGTCTCGGTATGTGTGTGTATCTCTGCGCTATTGAGGGGTTCCCCTTTTCTCTCTTTAGTTATGGCTCAGGCAGCAGAGAAGGTCAAATCATCACTCGCCGTTGAGTAATTACCTGCCTGGCAAGTATATCACGATTGATTGTAGTTACTACTGATTGAACTGTCTACAAAGTGGAAGCGCACAGTCGACGCAGGTGGCTGCAGCCCGCACAAACCGCTCAGGAGCACTTTACCCAATTAGAGTTAGTGGCAGATACTATTATCTTAGCGTGGTTTGGCACCTGCATCTTCATTACTTCCACGAAATATTGTCTTGCCTGCGAGGAAAACATAGCCAAACTCTGATACAAACTCTCCTTCACTGTATCGTTCTCTCTTTTAACTCTAAAGTCAAATGTTCAGCCTGACCTCCAATGTGATCAAATAAAGAGTTTTGCGATGTGTACATCGCTGACCGACCGTGCGTTAGTGATGGGGAAACCTTTGTGGTGATAGAGTCATCATTTGCGACATTTGTGCGGTTTTTGGCCACGACCAAGGGATATTAAATACGGGCTCTGGAAACGACCTGCAACGAGTAGAAACCTCCAACAATTCACTTTCAATTATATCTAATCGTTTCCCGTCACGTACATTACCCAACAGTGCCTACAGTGCAATAACTTGTGCTCGTTCATCGATCAACCAGGGTGAATCATTCTTCACTGAGCGCATCTCGACTTTTATCATCCACCTACACATCCCTCTACTGTGACGAGAATCGCCAACATGGCGTCCGTAGATTCCGTCGTCACAACTTCATACCTTCTGGGCAACCTTCACTGCCCAACGTGCGTTACCTTGATCCGCTCCCTCTTACACGATACTTTTGGCGACAATGTGCTCTGGGTTTCTCCAAACCTCGTGACTTCTGTTGTCACCATCGAGCACAAAGAAAACTCCTCGGCGTCTGTCTGCAGCATGCAAAGGGTTCTCCAAGACGCCGGTTTCGAAGTATGCGGTCTCAACACTACTGCTAACTCTGCAGATGATCTCTATCGCAGCTCTCAAGTCAATGGGGAAAGCAGCCGCATCGCTGAATACCCTGATGGATGGCTAAACTCCTTCTTCCATTTTTGGCGCCCCCAGGTCTCACCCATGGCTATCGAGACAGCTCGTGCGGCTCATCTCGAGAATTGTGAAGCATGCAAATCCGAGAAAATCCATCAAGGGTCATCACCATCAAATGACAAGCGACACTTGGCCCGAGTCTCATCCAACATATCCGATTCCTCTACAAGGCGTTCTTCCCTACCTTACCCCCTACAGCAAGTCGTCACAGATACGGCGCCAACCTCCAAGTGGCGAGTGACACTCTCTGTAGGCGGCATGACATGTGCTGTCTGCGTCAACACAATCACTCAGGAGCTCGAAAAGTATTCTTGGATCACAAAAGTAGCCGTCAACCTCGTCTCCAACAGTGCAGCAATCGAATACGTCGATGGGGACCGGGCCCAGGAGATTGCTGATGCAATTGAGGATCTGGGATACGAGGCTGTAATTGATCAGGTCACCAACCTCAAAGAGCAGAAGGCGTTGGTCAACGAGCGTGAGGTCGAGGTCCGTGTTGATGGTATATTTTGCCCACGATGTCCGGAACGAATCACCACAACCCTTAAGAGCCTCGCTCCAGGTCGGCTTCAGATCTTTCAAGAACCTACTATTCCAAATCCCATCCTGAGGCTTCGATATACTCCTGAAGCTCCTAATTTCACCATCAGACACGTTCTACGAGCTATCGAAGCAGCCGACGAGTCTCTAAAAGCCTCTATCTACCATCCTCCAACCCTCGAGGAGCGGTCTCGAACCATCAGGGCCAAGCACCAGCGAGCTCTTTTGTACCGTGAGATCCTCACCATCATATTCACGATACCTACCTTCATTCTTGGTATAGTATACATGAGCCTGTTGCCCGACTCCAACCACGGAAAGATGTTCCTCATGAAACCTTGGGTTTCCGGACTCAGCCGCCTCGACATTGCTCTTTTCATCCTCGCCACCCCAGTCTACTTCTTTGCCGCCGATGTATTTCATATTCGAGCAATCAAAGAAGTACGAACGATGTGGCGATCGGGAAGCCGCATGCCCATCATGCAACGTTTTTACCGATTTGGTAGTATGAATATGCTTGTGTCGTTAGGAACCAGTATCGCCTATCTATCTTCGGTTTCACAGATGATTGCCGCAGGGGCATCCAGGCGAAATCATCGTGGTTCTGGAGCTGAGATGTACTTTGACTCGGTTGTCTTCCTGACTCTGTTTCTACTGGCCGGCAGACTTATTGAGGCGTACAGCAAGTCTAAGACTGGCGATGCAGTAGAAATGTTGGGGAAGCTTCGTCCTACAACAGCCCTTCTTGTAGAGGAGGATAAGGCGGGAGGCCAGATCACTAGCACTGTATACTTTGACCAACTTGACTCTGGAGATATGGTCCGCGTGCCTCATGGCGCATCTCCGGCTGCTGACGGTATAGTTACCAGTGGAGAGACCAACTTTGATGAGTCGAGCCTGACCGGCGAGTCACGCCTTATCAAGAAGACAGAGGGGGACCAGGTTTTTGCTGGAACCATCAACAAAGCATCTGCCATTACCATGTGTGTTACTGGTACCTCTGGACGTTCGATGCTCGACCAAATCGTTCAAGTTGTTCGAGAGGGTCAGACAAAACGAGCACCCATTGAGCAGATTGCCGATCTATTGACCACATATTTCGTACCCGTCATCACGCTTGTGGCAGTACTTACTTGGGCTATCTGGATAGTTATCGGCTTTTTCGGTGTTGTTCCGGACCACGAGGTAAGTTCCTCAGGCGGCTGGGTTGTCTTTGCCCTTCAATTTGCCATTGCCGTTTTTGTCGTCGCATGCCCCTGTGGTCTGGCCCTCGCAGCGCCCACGGCCATCTTTGTAGGCGGAGGAATCGCGGCTAAGCACGGAATTCTTGCCAAAGGCGGCGGCGAGGCGTTTGAGAAGGCGAGCAAGATTGACTGCGTTGTGTTTGATAAGACGGGTACCCTCACTGAAGGTGGGGAGCCGCGAATTACTGACTCCATCCTTTTCCCCGACATGGAATCAACTGAAAAAGAACACCAGGTTCTCCTTTCGTCACTGAAGAGTGTTGAAGAAAACAGCAGCCATCCTATCGCCAAAGCCATTATCTCCTTCTGTGGCGATGCCGCAGCTACCAGCGTTGATGGTTTGGAGGAGCTGGCCGGAAGAGGTATGAAGGCTTCATTTAAAGGCGCGGACAGCCAAATGATGGACATCATTGTTGGCAATGAACTTCTCATGCGAGATCATTCGGTCGCTCTGTCATCGCAGATTTGCTCTCTCCTTGAAACTTGGAAAAGCGAAGCCAAGTCCGTTGCTCTGGTGGCCACGAAACCATCATCTACGGCATCTTGGACTCTAGCCGCCGCGCTCTCTATATCCGACCCCATCCGCCGTGAAACGATTCCCGTCATCAAATCTTTGCTCTCCCGTGGCATTCAAGTCTGGATGCTGTCTGGTGACAATGCCACGACCGCCCGCGCGGTGGCGCAGCGCATAGGCATACCCTCGTCTAATGTCCTAGCTGAGGTACTCCCTTCGGACAAGGCAGCTAAGATCTCGTCACTCCAAGCCTCTCTCCACGCAAGCGGCTCGACGACGAAACGCGCAACTATTGCCATGGTCGGCGACGGAATCAATGATTCTCCCGCGCTCACGACAGCCGATGTGGGCATCGCCATAGGAACGGGAAGCGACGTGGCCATTAGCAGTGCGGCTTTTGTTCTTGCAACGTCACAGCTGACGGCTGTGGTCACGCTCTTGGACCTCAGCCGCGCTGTTTTTCGACGGATCCGTGTCAACTTTGCCTGGGCCCTGGTGTACAACATGATTGCCGTGCCCGTTGCGGCTGGGTGTTTCTATCCGATAGTGACTTCGGGCGGAGAACATGTTAAGCTGGATCCCGTGTGGGCGGCTCTCGCGATGGCATTGTCAAGCATCAGCGTAGTATTGAGCAGTTTAAGCCTGCGGGCTAGAATTCCCGGTGTCGGATTTCGGTACTGCAAGGTCGAGATTGATACGGAATAGGCCAACGTTTAGATAGTATGGGCTCAGCCCCCAAAAAGCCCAAACTGGAGTAGTAAACCAGGGTCTCTTAATCCATGAATGTGCGGCTTACATGCCTCGTACTACGTATACGTACTTTAGTTCTCGAGCATCTTACACGCCTATGCCATGCATGCGCATATGCCATCGTGTCGATCTTGACGTAGTGACCAATGATGGGATTCTCGTAATCACCACTTCTCGAGAGACTTCCCTAATCGATGCTCGTCCGGCGCCGACGGAAAGTGCAACAGTATTACTAGCGTCGCACACAATCTTACTACAGGGCGACGGTTTGAAAGACTCGCTTTTCGCCCGAGGGATCCGTGATGACTTCACAGCCACCATCAATCTCGTCCGGTTGAATGTTTGTTTGCGCATGACATGAGAAAGTTGCATTACTTTATAGCGTACGGCGTATGTGTATATCAAACAACAAAACATGCATGAGATAGGTAGCCGACAAACTAAAAATACAAGCAATCAAAACACGTTTCAATTGGGAATGAAACATTACGCTGTTCATGCAAAGATCAACCTCGTATCAAGTAAACGCAAACTCCATAAAACAAGCTCAACCCCCGTATTGGCCCTTTGCCCGCCACCCGCATACGCAACCATGTGCGTTATCAGACCCCGTTGAACCCGCCAACAAGTTTTTTGGTTTATTTTTGAATTTTTTTCTGGGCCACTGTAGATAACATCTCATCATAACACATATTGAGTCGGGTAGTGAAGATCTCAACCGTCATGATCTCCAGTTTTGTTACTTTGCACTCATTTCCTGCTTACTCCTCGGACTGGTGAGATCACCAGCGAATGCGAAGGATTTTGACTGTTTGCGGTAGATGCGACTACAGGATTGGCTGTAAGAGCAGGGCCCTTGTCAGCCTACCTACCGATCTTGGCAAATACGTTAGAAGCCTAACGGCAAGGAAAACCCCTGTAAATTCTCCACAGGCGGACAGTCAGGCTGTAAGAAAGGCTTATTCTAAGGCATTGTATTGTTTAATAACATCCACTTCTCCATTGAGGATACAATGTCACATGAGACAGAGAGGCGTTTTTATGATTTCAAAGAAGAGTGTATCTAGGCGATTCGCCCGATCTATATTTGAGATATACTAATGTATCAGGCATCTTACTGATCTGGCCTGTTCTTAATTTATGTTTCCCAATTAACTCCGTATATCCCTAGAAAGTGAGGCAGTGTATACTCCTGATGCTGATATCATGTTTCCATCGAATCCCGTCCCAGCCTATTTCCCAACCGTGGAGCGCAATACTTTGTAAGGCCGTGAGTCAACATTGGTAGTGCGTAATGCTACCCAAAACAAAAAACAGAAGCCAGCCACCCATACCAGCCCGATTGTGATGCTACACACGCCCCTTGTCCTTAGGGAGCGGCTATCTTTCATGCAAACCCCAACGCCGGTTTTCCAACAGGAAAACGATAAGACCAAAAGGCGACGAGTAAAACAAAGGAAATGAGGCTGGGTGACATGTATGCCAGTCCCAGTGTGTGTTTGGTGTTCTCAAAATAATATGTTGTAAATAAAAAGAAATCAAGCATTTGACGCCATGCGGAAATTCTTTTTCGATGCCAAATGATGTGCAAAGGACGAAATGGTGCCCAAAAATTGGTCCGTGTAAACGCCAAGTCTATGCATTAAGTATCAAAGCTTGTGTCCGATTATGAGCGTTCATCGAACAGCGACACTACCACCAAGAAGACGGCCCCACATACCACGTCTTGAACGCTGTTGTTGTTGGTGGTGCTGCTTCTTGGAGGAGGTCTCGTGAAGTTGCTGGTACTGTTGGTACTCGTCGGCAGTGATCTCGTAAGGGAGCATGCGGCTGCTAGGCATGTGAGCCTTGGGGTAATCAACATCGGGTACGATCTGCACAGGCGAATCGTAAAGGCTGCCCTGCTGCGATTCGTAGTACTGAGGCTCATGCTCGGAAGTCTCTAAAGGTGTAGTGACTTGAGAGTAAGCGCGGCCAGAAGAGACAGATGAGGCGTAAGAGCTGGAAGAACTGCTGTAGCTGAGACCAGGAGGAGTGCCAGATGCAGACAGGTTTCGTGTGTGCTCCGGAGTTGATCCTCGAGATCGGGGTTGGCGATGAGAGGAAGCGGGACTGTTGTATCGAGCTGATGCGGCGTAGATCTCCTTCTGCTGTCGCCTCTCCTCGCGATGTCGCATCTTCCAGGCATGTCGCTCGGCAATCTTGTGACGAAGAGGCTCAAGGAAGTCGTCGAGGTCTCGGTAAAGGTCATTCGCACTAATGCCAAGGTCCCACTCAAGAAGGAAGAGTAGCTGCTTCTCCATCAGGTTGACCTCTGTGCGACTGAAACCAAAGTTGTAGCCCTCTGTAGTGATGTGGCTGTAGTTGGCCCAGTGCTTGTTCTTTGGTGAGCTGTCGTTGAGGTACTTGGCGGAGAGAATGAGGGCAGCGAGGAAAATGCGATGGGCTGTACATCGAAGACCGCGAGCCATGGGCTGGAGCTTGGACTTGAGACGGCCAAGGTAGACGAGAGTAGACATGAGGGTAGGGACCTGGACATTGGAAGAAACAACTAGTTGTGTGATGAACTCCTCAAGGCTAGGTAGAGCTCCATCTTCGGATCGAACGGTTCGGGGCTCGGGACTCCTGGGAGGAGTCGGGATGTTATGACGAGGCTCTGCGGGAGCGGGAGGCATGAGAGTTGGGTCGCAGGCGATGACGTTGTGGGCGGCTTGAGCGAGGTATGCGATCATATCACGGCCGACAGGCTGGTAGACAAACTGTTCCAGCGCAGTCTTGTTGAGCTCCTCCATGGTGAGGTATCTTGTTGTTGATGTTGAAGCCATTGTGTGTGTGATGGAGAGATGTGTAAGTGAGGAGGAGGATAGAGTATATAACACGGCGATGGGGACCGTGTGTAAGTGAAAGTGGGGTGAGATGAGACGGAAGCAGGCCTAACTCGAAAGGTTGCTAAATCTTAGACCTTGGAACTCGACTTGGCTTTTTGCGAAAGCAAAGCAAAAGCAAAAGATAGCGAAAGCGTGATTAATGTTTAGAGTGAATGTGACTGGAAACTAAAACCAGGGGTGATATGAGGTGCGTAGTGCTTGATATATCAAGAGGCAATGGGCTCATGTGAGGAGGATGGACCCTAGAGAAAAAGACTGGAACTTGACTTCGTAAGTAATGGAGCTAAAGGTGACGTTTTTGGGTGTGGCGGGGGCGTGTCATTTGGAGGCTGAGCGCCGCGTTGCTGTCTCTCATGTCCTGTCCTGTGAGGTGAGTCTGAGACTCTGAGACCTCTGAGTCTTAGGCGGACAGGGGTACATGAAGTGCCACAAGCGGGCTGGGCTTAGGTTGGACTGGGCTGGGGCGTGCAGGGGGGTAGGGATAGCGTGTTTTTGGTGGTCGGTTTTAGTTTTGGTGTTGGGGGGTCACTTACTGGGCCTTACAGGGGGATTTGTGGTTGTCGGCGACGCCTCGAGACTTGATCAGGTCCACTGATACTGGATAGAACCGTCTTAACAGTTAATGGAGCTGTAGCTGGAGCGGTCTGGCCGTGGGGATAAATGTTTTAGTTGGATGCCTTCAGCTTAGCTAGATGCCACTGAATTGAAGCAAAGCGCTGAATAGTTTTTAGGCGGTCTTGGCCTTGGATAATGGATCTTGGTGGCAAAGCGAGAGCGGTCTGTGGCTTGTACTGTAGGAAACCTCAACAGTAGCCAAGAAGAGTCAGGATCCTTGCGGTGCGTTGCGTTGCAGATGCGGCGTAGCAAGAATATCAATGTCTCGCGCGTTGCTATGCTGTGCTGCGCGCGTTTCGGTATTGAACAATGTATGTCTCAGTTTTCACTCTAATGACACAACGAGATTGTATTGTCCTTTGTCGTTTGCTTTCAGAATGACAAGTACCCGTTAGTCCTTGTTCGGCTTGATTTGATATTAATTAAAATACCAAGACAATCTTTCCCAACAAAGTCCAGATTTAATGGTGCGATACCCGGGACAGGACAAGGCGGTCGAGGCCTTCGTTTGGGTAGTTTAGCTTGCGGCAGCAGCGAAAAAGAATGAGGCTTTTCCCAAGACGACCAGGAACAAGATTTAGACGGGAATAAAGATGAAGCGATTTAAACTCTGTAACTGTGACTGTGGCTTGAAGCTCGGCCGTAATTGAGGAGCTTGTGGGGGAGGCGTTGAAAGCCAGTGAGCAAGCTTCAGTGCAATCGGAATGGTGGTTAAAGTGAAAATGAGGAAGAATTCCCAATATTTGAAATAGATGACGTGAGTGGGAGATGCGAGAGACAAGGTTGGTCGGTTTGAATCGAGTCTTGAAGATCGGCCAAGTAAGTTGTTGATGATGATGATGATGATGCTGATGCTGATTGACGAGAGAAACCAAAATGGGTGAAGAATTGCAAGAGTTATATAACCAATGTTGGTATCAAGACCGGCTTGACAAGGGAAGTAATATTGGTTCGTGTTCTTGATTAATAGTGAGGGTTGGAGTTCGGACTGGAATTTTAAAATTGCATACAAAGGGAGAGTCTTGCTCATCCACAGAGTATTGGAAGGGTGAAGATGGTTTTGGTGGTTGGCGTCCTGCACCGGGAGAGAAATCGATAGCGCGGGAATTAATGATGCGAACGGTGAATCGTCAAGACTCTGCAGTACCAAAAGTAGATCGGTAATTATTGTTGTCCAAGGGATGAGAGTGTGTACCTGCCAGAGGTATGCGGGATGCGTCGAAACGTGGCAAACAAGAAACAGTAAGCTCGACCTTGAGAATTCCAGTCCAAGAGGCACAAAGGCTGAGAGGGGAGAGGGAAGAGGAGGAGGAAGAGGAAGAGGAGGATGGGATGAAGATGATGTAGAAAAAACTCACAAGATGAAACAGCAGTGATGGGCATCAATTAATAGTGATGGTCGTGACTGCCAAATTACCTATTCTAGGACTGCGGCCCGTAGGTTGTGTGCAGTAACCTTGTCCATCCTTCCTTCCTGCTCTACTTTGCATTGCCTTGCTTGGCGACAACGAAACGCAGCGCAGCAGAATAACCAGAAATGATGATATTCATTGGCTGTAGTATCATGATTACACCAAAGAATGGATCCTCGAATCTCTTGTTCTTTCGCGCTGGGCCACGAATAGAAGCACAACTAAGCACTCGATTCGAGGAGTCCAATCTCGTCCAACCAAGCAGCATGAATCTGCAATCCTCAAAGAGAGCAGAACCGCCCAACCCCATCCATGTAGACTGCGAGAGAGTTTTTAGAAACAATGTAAACTCCAACCACTCACGTCCATACCCTCTAGACGCTGGGAAAGCCACAGGCCCTGGATATAGCCACAGGGGTCAGGGGGCCTTGTCTTGTCGATCAGTGATTGGCTCACGGGAATGTCAAACACACGAAACGGGTTACAGGCCGTCGGTTGAGCGGCTCTGGGCTGCACGATTGGCTGAGGGGCTGCTTGACATGAAACCAGCCTGTCTGATGCAAAACTGGGGCTATTGAGGGGGAGGCGAAGAATGGTACATGTATTCTCAACACTTGAAGAGAAAGAAAGATCAACAGACGGAGGAGAAACTAGTTGAGTAGGACCCTGCATTTCAACTCCAAGAACGCGTACCACGAGTGAGGGATCTGCACAGCAAACCCCTCAGTTGGAGTTGCAATCACTATCACGGACGTGGCCATATCATAGACAGTGGTGGGCAAGAGTACAAACCACTTTAACATGATGCCTTGCTTAATCTAATACTTAGATGTAGATGAATGATAAATTGAGAGTGGCATAAAGCTGCATGATCTAGCGATAGGTTTACTGTGGGATTTGCAGTACAGTTTAATTGCCCAGTTGTTGGAACTTTTGCAATGGACTGTACCTACAAACAGCACGGCCGTTGAACAAAGCATTGACAGTATCGACGACGGGCCGCTCTCTCAGGCCTCCTCCAGTTGAGAGTGAGTGGTACAGTCGTGGCGGTTTACTCTCTCGTCCCGCCTCGTGCAGCGCTCGTACAAGCACAAACGTGAACACAAAAGGTACAAAGACATGGTCATCTCGCTCCAGGAGCCGCTGTATCTTGCATTTCGCATCTGTGTATCCGTATCGCTTACGCGTTTCACCTATAGTAGCCCTCAGGCTAAAGACTTGATATATCTTTGTACCTGGTCTATAACTGTGGCTTTTTTCTGTATGTACCTGCCTGGCCTGGCTAAGGCATGTGAAGCTTCAAGGTCGACCCCCGACCCTGCATTAGGTGAAAGATAGTACCTATCGACCAGATAAAAGAACATTGGCTGATACTGGTTGATTGTTATGTGTGATCGACCGAGATTAATGTAAAAAGCTACCCTACGTGAATCAAACAAAACATAATAAGCACCGTTAAACAATTACCCCAAGTTCTACTCCGTATCAACAAACGAAACGCGCAGAAGCAACGAGATGTGAGACGCCAAGAGGAGCTGAGTTGCGACAATTGACGAGATCTTAGCAGCCCCTCCTGTGTTACAGGGCCCCATCATCCTGAAGCGAAGCCACCAGAAACACAAACGCAAACGCCAGCAGTGTTTTTCGGTTATCATCTGGTCGGAGATAAGTCAGCAAAAGGTTGGCTAGCGCTGTGTCCACGTTGTTGGGCCTGGTCAGTGTGTAAGTTGTTGGTGAATGTTTATCTTGGTTATCAGACCACGGTTGATCTGCCTTACTACGATATTTCAAATACAAGCTCGGTCATCAAAGTCTCTACGGAACCGAACCCTTGGGTTCAAGATTAAGATCAAGATCAAGCCAAGCAAGTCGAGCCCCGTAACGGAAAGCGGACGGGGGCTTGAGTTTTAGTGGGCGCCCAGCACGTCGTCTTCCACCGAGTCACATTCCTGTGCCTGTCCATCACCGACCATTGCTTTTTCTTTGTTCGCTGTCTCTTCACGATGCTTCATTCTAAGGGCCGACGGCGTTCGGCGAATCAGCCACTCAAGATAATCATGAATTATGAGAAATGCTGCATTATTCAAGAGCCCTCTCGGCCAACCTCGAGATGCTTGTTGACTGTATCGTGAGTGGGCTTGGCAGAAGCCATGAGGCCAACCCGCAATAGACTCGCCTCGTCTCATATGCAGGGCCTCCCATCATATTGTGCATGTGCATTCCGAGCCGAGACTGTCTTTGGCAGTTAACCATCAACTGCGGGGAACGGATTGATCATCATGACCTTCAAGCAGCCACCATCACCATCCCTTGCTGATGCATGTACAGTAAACCCCAGGCCAGGGAACTCTTCTGTGGTGATAGTCATCAACCACCGACCTCCTTCACCTGACGCTATCAGGCCGCCCAACCCACAAAAACGAACCCGTTTCATCCCTGGGCCCGTCTAGCGGTCCATTGTAGTGAAGATCAAACACCAATTCACAGCCCGTATTGCCATGTGTCTCAGTCCTTGCAAATAGTTCCCCCAATCCCCTCCCACACCCGGAGCAAACACTAAAACATCCCCTGTACTTGATTGATAGAGTGTGTGCGGGCTGCAACCAAAACGAAGCACCAGACACTGGCACTGACTGACAGAGCTGATCCCGTCCGTCAGTCGGCAGACGCCACTAGCTTGAATGGTTCGGGAGCAGCCCGTTTGAGGAATGCACACGACATGCGCATGCACCAAAAAGGGTGGACATGACCTTTGATGGTTGGCTCACCTCACACGAGGGAGAATATCGACTCGATAACCAATTGATCAGCAAATCTTGCCCTGGCTACGATAAAACCCAATCGACCCTGAACTTGCACTTGTTCAGGGCCATAGATCAAGATCGATAGGTCCCAAAACTCTAAACTGATAATCATCCAAAAGCAACTGAAAGATTGGAATCTACATGCCAGAACCAGAGCCAAAGCCCAAAGGTTACCTGCTTGCCTCAACAGACGGGGGCCCACCCTTGCCGCTAGTGCAAGCCCCTTTGGAGATCTCCATCGAGTCAAGCAAGGATCTTGGACTCCATCCCCATTTTTGGCCTCGACTCGATTCAACTGCAAACATTAGTTATCAGTGAACAGCAAACAGCCCTATAGTTACAGCACACCTGTGTCCTGCTCTTTCCGTCAACAGTCAATGCAGACTCGGTAAGCCACGTCGAGATTGTGCTAGCCCGTTCGATTGTCTTTGCTGGCATGAGGGCATCAACGATCGGACTTTGTACGGTCATCTGAGTATATCGCGAGATGCGTTCGGTGGGCTGATTGAGTTTATGGCTCCATCTTGTCCAGACCTTGACATGACCGCTTGCATTCATATTCTCTTGTTTACTCTTCCCAAGAGCAAGTCCTGCAATCCACTATGAGGGGTGTCCAGGAAGAAGAAGAAAAACCTTGCCTCACCGCTGTCGGAGTTGTTGTTGATCTTGGTTGGAGCCCATGAATCGAGAAAACAGCAACTGGCCATTGACAGCACACAGGGAGTCATCCATCCATCCATCTTCTCACGATAGTAGGCATTTACTCAAGCCCCTGACCCCTGACCCCTGAGCCAGTCACGGCAAGCCACTTCGACTCTGAAGCCATCAGCCATCGTGTCGTGCTGCGAGCTGCCAGTTGCACCCCACAAGACCCAAGATCCGTCTGGATTTTCTGCATCTCTTGGTCTCCTGATTGGCCAGCCCCGCATGTAAGGTAGCATCCCTGGCAGCCTGCATGTCAAAAGCCCTCATCCCGTCCAACGCGTGGCTTCTGACTCGCTGGCGTAAGAGTTTTTGCCCAGGGTTGAAGATGTGGCTGATGAGATACGATACGCAGACAATGTGTGGCGCAGACACCAGAAGTGGCATCTGTGGCGACGCCGACACGTACATACAGCATAGAGGCCGAATGCTTTCGGTTCCAAGTCAAACGGCCCAGTTGTGCCTGGCTGATTTCGGCTCATGTTTATCTGCATGCAAATATTCGTGATTATTTCTGCTAGTTTTGTGTGTTTGTTAGTACAATCTCAGGCTTAAACTACTCTGGCAGTCTGGTTACTAGCTCGTGATATCCTCCACACGCACTCATGCGCGCGCATTTGTCAATTGTATCCACCAGCAACTCCCTTAAACCAACATTTCCCGCAGCAGCAAAATACGCCCGTCATCATTTGATCTCGACCCTGTTGCGTTGAATTGAGTTAAGCTCATCCATCGCATACAGGAGCCACTAGTTCGGCCCTTTCATGCTCTTTCCCAGGTCTTTCCCAGCTAAGGTGGCTACCCAGTGGAAACGATCTCATGACCTAGTCCAGCATGTCCCGCGTCCGCGTGGTTGGGCCAGTCTAGCCTTATGCCAATTCTCATGCCTAACATCTACAAGACACCGAACGTGACAATGCGGGGAAGATGCCAGACTAAGACGTGCACTACTGTACCTACTGCCTTGAATTCGTGATCGCGAGCCAAGGGTTTGATGGATGACCCCTCATGCCTCAGATTGCGGTGAAGGACACAGTTCACTCTCAGCTGTACAGAGTATAGATGGCAATCCACCCTACACGAACTCCAGGTCCCTACTCGTATTCCCACAGCATTGCTGGATCTACTCTTAGCCGAACACATTAACTACATCGAAGGGTGAAAAGAAAGAACAATTAGAATAAATGATATTATCCTTCGCCTCTCTCGCTGAAGTTCGGTTCTCCGTGGTCAAGTCCGAAGCTCTCCTCTTCCGCTCCGCTTCGCTCGGTCGGCAGGTCCGGGCCATCTCCATCGAATGCCCGGGCTGCCTCCGACCAAGTCGACAGGTCTCCACTATTGCACCTCGGCTCAAGCCGCGGAATTGGCGACTCCCGCATTATACCCCAGTCCAGCTGTGCACCGCCGCTCAAGATCGCCTGAAGTTGAAGAGCATTTCAACAATCCATGGGTTTAAGCTTGAATACATAGTGGCATAGCCTAAAGAAGCTTCTTAATGGATTTACATTTTCGATCCATTGGGGGAGATCATGTTACAGGCGGCTTCAAGCGGCCATACCTTTGGATGCCTCCAAGGTCCTTCTGCCCAGATACGATATCACAATCGTGACACGAAGAAAAACTCCACAAGGCAATACGAAAATGCATGCACTATTAGCTCCTATTATTAATTGTTTCAAAGCTCCCAGTAGCCTTTTTCCCATGGCCAAAATCTGATACTACGGCATCTACCCTGCACCTCATCTCGGGCGCTTACGTTAATCTATAAGCGCCGAGTTTCATAACAAACCCCTTATTGCTATTCTTGACGGGCGGCTACTGCACCAAGTATACTACGAAATACTCTTCCTATAGAGAAGCAATATACGTACCAGAATAGAACAATACTGTAGTACTGGCGGCTCTTTCAATCGAGCCGCCTTGTCATCTCAGACTAGCTCCGAACGCGTACGTCAACGCAAATAGACGCTTGTAGAGACTCATTTACAGCGCACTCCTTTTATATACTTAGTGGCAGTGCAAACATGCCAAGAGGATCTAGACCAACAAGTTGTTGGCCACAGAGCTCAGATAGACAATGCCTGCGTGGTTGATATGTTGGGCCAACTTCAACTCGGGGCTGGTTTGTCCCGAATATTCGGTAAACGCTCTCAAACGCCCCCGTGTCGCCACTGCAATGAAATGGGCTGTGCTACGACGGGCCCTGAGATGTTGGCCAAATTGACTCGCCTTACATTGCCACTATGCGGCCCCGGTCGGCCGTCGAGTATACGCCTTATTTACAGCGTGTCATCGTATCATTTAACAAAGTCAGTTACTTACAGGACTTGGGTTTGAACAAGTCAGCTATACATAGCAATGCCGTAGTAATGTAATCAATTGTCCTCCCTTGCCATGCAAACCTGGATATCAAATCGCACGCTTGGTTGTATCATCTACAAAGCACATTCAAGAATAAAGCCTCCTGAATAAAAGATTTGCCGCCTTCCTTGAGGACTTGCTTTACCATATCCCTTATTCGCATTCCAAACACCTGAAAGCAAAGCCTCGCCTGCTGTTTCCATATCTGCTCTGCTGTGCTGTGCCACGCCATCATTACACATAGGTTGACCAGCTCTCAACAGACCTTGACCCAACAAACTCGGCGAACCGGTTGTGAATTGCTGGTCGAGGCTTGATCGGATTATTGGTGGGCTCCCTGGCAGTAGGCAAAGTCGCATCAAGTCGAGCCAGAGTACAGCTATAGCCCAGATGGGCCTCCCATCGCAGTATTACTTAGGCACCGTATTGTTGCTATTACCACATCCATATTATCATCCCCTTGGTGTCGGTTGTAACACCAGAAGTATCCTGGAAAGTAAGGAATACTCGGCCCCGCCCTCTAGGCTGGGAAATTTAGTGCATCTGCATCTGCATCATCTGGTATGGAGCTCCATATCCCATCTAGTGATAGTACCCATTCGTTTGAGCAGACGCCTGTTCCTGTGCCAAGTGCGGCTCGAAGTAGGGGTGGTTGAAAGCCCCCTTGGCTGAGATACGCCCAGCAGGATCGTATACAAGCATCTGCTCGAGCAAGTCGAGGCCATGATCATCAAGGTTACTGCAAAGGGTGTTGTTGTAGTCACGCTGCCACTTGGGGAAGGATGCCTTGAAATCTGGATAAGATGTAACACCGGGCCAGTTCTCTTCGGAAGGCGTGCCAAGGATACTGAATGGTTGTTAGTCGCCTGGAATCCGTTATTCTAAACAACTGTGATACGTACCGGAAGATCTTGAAGATCTCATCAATTTCAGAGTCGCCGGGGAAGAGAGGCTTCTTTGTGCACATCTCGGCAAAGATGCAACCGACGGACCACATATCGACGCCAGTCGAGTACTGACGTCCTCCCAGCAGAATCTCAGGGGCTCGGTACCATAGAGTGACGACTTCATGGGTGTAGGTACGTAAAGGCACGCCGAAAGCACGAGCAAGGCCAAAATCGGCAAGCTTCAGGTTACCCTCCTTGTCAATAAGCAGATTCTGGGGCTTAAGATCGCGGTGGAGGACGCGGTGAGAGTGGCAGTACTTGACACCGTCGCAAAGCTGATACATGAACCTGCGAACAACCGCGTCACCCATTCCAAGATGCTGCAAGTGCGGCGATGAGCCCTCGGGCAAGGCCTTGCCTCGACCACCATCGCTTACGGGGAGAGACTCCATATACTTCTTGAGATCGAGGTCAAGAAACTCAAAGACAAGATACAGCTTGTGGCCGTCGGAGTGGACGATGTTGAACAGACGAACGATGTTGGGATCTCGCATCTCCTTGAGAAGGGAAATTTCGCGAATGGCGGTGCTAGGGACGCCCTCATCTTCAGCTTCGAGACGGATCTTCTTTAGGGCGACGATTCGACCGCCATTGGCAAGGTCTCGAGCCTTGTAAACGACACCGTAGGTGCCTGTGAAGTGTTAGTATTGAATTATAACAAAAGCAAGCTGGCCATGAGGAGTTATGGCGTTGGTTTATCGGCGAGCAGCACGCATACCTTCACCAATCTTTTCCAGCTTTTGGTAGTTCTCCATGGTTGCCGTCAGTTGTGTATGCGAATGAGGCAACGCAGATGGAAGGTCGATTTAGAGAGAGGATGAAACGCGCGAGTCGGTTTTGGAGATCCTAAGCGAGAGACACTCTGCGTCGGCGGCGCAGATGGTGGTAGCTCCAGATGCTAGGGCTGTTTTGGTGTTTGAGATGCGGTGGGTGTAAATGTCATACACGTCGATGATCGAGAGAGGGCGGTGAGTGTCTTTTCCTTTGACTTTGACCGTGTTTTGTTTCGGTTCGTGGAAGGCAAGAGGATTGCGCAGCACGAAGGCCAATTCTAGATTGCTATGTTCGAGGCAGCGAAGAAATGTTTTGTCGGTGACGGTTGAAAAGAGGTTCGTCCGATGGTGGGGGACAGAAGAAGGCGGGGGAGGTAGATGAAAGAAAAAGGGTCCAGTCCAGGTCCGTTACACAAGACGAAGCAGAACAAAGAAAACTAACGCCAACAACTAATGCAAGGGCTTTTCGAATGGCGCATCAATAGAATTCATATATGAAACGAAGCAGAGAATATCGCTGTTATTGTTGCGACTGCGTCTGGGTTTGGTGAATGTTAGTGATCTTGTGTACGGAAATTACCAATGTTTACTTTGGACGAGATTGGGTTGGATTTGTTTGGTTTCGTTTATTTTAGTCCTGGCGCGTTTCCATGCGCTCTGTTAACTCGGCGCAATGCAGTAACAGTCACTATAACAGTAAACTTCCAGCAAGGACCTGGTCGCGATTACAGAACGCAGCAGCTGTCCCGTCGTCATCCAATGGCGCATTCCCCTACGCTAGGTCCCTTGCTCACATTGAAGCTTCTGGTAGGTCATTGGTGAGAATGCTTTCATGCTTAATTAAACCAAAAGCTAGTAGTCATGATGAGGCTGGGTAGATTTCGCGTCTCAGCCGCGTCTCTCTGTCTCAGTGCTTTACAGAATCAGACAAAGAGCGACATTCATTGGAATGATTATAAACCAGTTTCAAGGATCAGCAAATGGACAATCCCTTGTTTTTAAGAGACACTTTAGGAATTTAGTCGAGTCATCAACACCGCTGTCAGTATTTGAATAGGTTGGATCTCAAGTCAATATTAGACACTTTGCCTGTGTCCACCCAGCAACGTTGTAACGTCCATCAGCCAACAATAAGCCAGTTACCCTGTGGCCAACAGGGAACACTTCATACCAAAAAAATCATCTCTCGTCAATTGTCTTGATTATCTGTCAGGGCATCAAAAAGTTCAATTCGACGCAGGCCTGATTCGAACAGACGCCTCCGAAGAGAATAGATTTCTAGTCTATCGCATTAGACCACTCTGCCACTGCGCCTTGATGAATTGATAGGGAAAACTGGCAAATTAAAATCTATATCCTAAAATTGCATTGCCGCATGCTACCTTCACGAAACAAGAGCAATCATCACATCAGACAGGTGTTAGGGCAATAGTCAATGCTAAGCCGACTAGAATTGCTGGTGACAATATCCAAGTTTATCACTCAACGGTTGTATCATCAACCATACAAAACCTTATACTCAAAGGTCAACTGCCTGCGAAACTTCAAAGCAAATGATTCAAAGATCCTACTATAAGAACAGATGATGAGAGCCTCGATATTGATATCGAGTTGATACTTCTGTTACGCAATTCCTATCCGGTGTTTCGAGAGTATCAACACAAATGAACCTGGCACATACATAGACTTAAAGCTTCTCATCTTGAGAGCAACCCGAAAGTATAGTCCAAGATACCACCGAGACTACCCCTACGTGACCGAGGAGTGCATCATACGGTGTCTATCCTCCTCAGGTCCAATATCCTCCCCAGGCTCAACGTACCCTTGGCGCCCCATCCCGCCGGTCCAGCATCCACATCCGGTCGAAGGTTCATATACCATGTCCACGCACGCTTATCCAACTCATCGCGACTTAAAGTACCGGCCCAGCTGGCAAACAGTAACCGTAACGCACCAAGTACACGGCCCAAGTTCTCTTGCTTTTCCTCATTTGCTGCTGTAACCGTCTTCTTTCCAGTATCCTCCACTGGTGCAAAAGCCCGTAGTATATAGTTTCGCGCGCCTTCCGGTCGGTGGATTGGCATGCCTACCGTTGACACCGAGGGCTTTTTGTCTTCTAGGTCAAGAGCCCATACCGGTTCTCCGTCTAGACTAGATATTCGTTTTTGTGATGACAAAGCGTCGTTCAGGCATTCTCTCATGAGGCGCCAACGGTCTGGACCAAGCATGACACCCCCGTACCATCTTGTAAGGACAACAAGTGTGTTGCTAATGTTAAGATCGCGTAGTTGTTGAAGCAAAAAGGCACCGCACCCAGATTCGCCATCGTCAAATGATGCTTCCTGTTTAAGAGGTGAATTTCCAAAGCTAGTCCGGATTGCCCAAGCGTTGTGTGTTGCTGTCTCCAACTCTGGCTTCTCAGCCATGAGAGACTTGAAAACCGTCGGACGCGTAGAAGGCGATGTGATAGGTATAGCATGGGCTATAAAAGTCGATCCCCTTGATGTGAGTTTCTGGCTTGCAGTCCAACCTTTCGGATTTGGCTGACTGCCCCCGAGCGTGACCGAAGCATTGGACGACGAGGGTTGAGAAGAGCCTGACCAAGTGTAACCGCTTCGCTTTAGAACTGGTATGGGACGGTTCATTATGGTGATTTTCGGTTGTCCTTCGGGAGCTTTCTCTTCGCCCCCTGGAGGCCCCTTTTCCATACCTATGCTTGCGGCTTTGGTCCTTGAGTTCGCACTCACCACTGCTTGCGCCAGGCTCAACCGACTGCTCGGCGGCTGCTCTGGCATGGTGAATCTCAACAATTCGACAGCAAAAGCCAGAAACAACGGTGCTCGGTTTGTGACGATGGTGGTATTTCGAATGGTTTCTTCATCCTCCTCCAGCGGCATTTCCAAAGCCGTCTCCAGGTCGTCTCCAGACATAGCACTGTAATCCAGATCTCGTCGGTGGGTCTCTAGCTTAGGCTTCTTTGCTTCGACAAGAGTAGAGCCGTCATCTGCTGCACGCTTTGTCCCTGTCTTCTTGTCATGGTTCTTACACGCTGTGTGCAAGCTCTTTGCAGCTTTGGCGTCGCCACCAAGGGCTTTCTCAACTGTTGTCAAGGGCGCCTCAGCAATTTGTGTGATACTATATCATAGGCGTCAGTATAAGGAATTTATCTATGTTATGGAAAAGTACCTTCGCAAATTCTGCGACTGTAGAGCTTTCACTTGTCCCATGGCTGCCATCATGGACATTTTACGCGCCGTGAGCAGGCGTATGAGTTCTTGTAGGTCATTTTGAGTTGCCATTTCTTTTTCTTATATTCGATGAGTCTGGCAGGTTGAACAAGGTCAGAAACTCTCGGCCAAAAGTCGCATGATACCTGTACCTCACTAGGGATCTGGAATTAAAAGGACGATGTTGTTGTAAGTTACAAATTCATAACCGTTAACGCTCCATTGAATGAATGTTGAATGCGCCCCCAAAGATCAGCCCCACTAGACCCGGCCTGTCGGATGGGGCCGACCCGCTCCACGAAACCCTGTGCTTTGACTCAATCGAGCTTCAAGGTTCGATATTGGTATTTTCCATCACTTCCACATGTAAAAGTCACATCAACAAGACAGCTCCAGCCACCTTATCCCACCTCAGACATATACTAAACCTCCATGGAACAACCGCTATTATGATATCTCCTACTCGAGGCCTCGTTGTGAGAGCCGCCCGCACCCAATGCCGTTTCGCGAGCACTACTCCACGATCTCCCCGCCCTACTATCAAGACACCAGCATCAAAACCTCCACCAAAGGTCTCCAAGACATATAAACCGTACGACTTCCTCCATATATAGGATACGAAAGCACACCGAATACTAATACGACACCCAGTAAACCCCAATCGCAACATATACCCCATACTTCTTCAACCTCGACATCCCCTCCTCAAGCCGAAACTCTTCTCGATCTCTGGCGTGCTACATGGCTACCTCTGACTGGCGCAGCTCTTGCCGCCGGTGCCCTCGGCTTCTACATATTCGGCACCGCTGCCGCATCCTTCAAAGCGACACCTTGTGGTGGCGCATGCGAACACGCTACTCCAACCGGCCGACCACCAGCTCTCGATGGCGATAATGCAGAGCAGTTCGATAAGGAGCTAGCTCTCCCCGAGTGGTGGATGGGCATCACGAAACTTCGGAAACGAATAGCCAAACTGGCGAACGGGCATGTGTTGGAGCTGGCAATGGGCACCGGTCGTAACCTGGAATATTTCAACTGGGAGCCATTGAACGAGCGCGCAGAAGGGAAAATTGGCAAGATTGGTACGAAAATGCCCGAGGGTGTCGTATCTTTTACTGGTCTCGACATCTCGGTAGACATGATGGACGTTGCTCGGAAGCGCCTCGTCAAGACCGTCCCACCCATGGAGACATCCGCTCCTATCGTTCGCGCATCTACCATGGCCGACCACACTGGTGGTCAGCTGTCCTACCTCGATAACCAACTCCGACTCATCCATTCCGACGCACACCATCCCATCCCCGGTCCCGCGACCCATACAACGACGAAATACGATACGGTTATTCAAACATTCGGACTATGTTCCGTGTCCGACCCTGTCGCTGTAGTGAATAACTTGGCGAAGGCCGTTAAGCCAGGTTCGGGTCGTATCATTCTCCTTGAGCACGGCAAGGGCTGGTTTGGCATCGTCAATGGCCTTCTTGATAAGAATGCTGGTAAGCACTTTGAAAAGTACGGCTGCTGGTGGAACCGAGACATCGAGGCCCTCGTCGAGGAGGCGGCTAGCAAAACTCCTGGTCTCGAAATTGTCAAGGTGGAACGGCCAAGCATACTCCAGATGGGCACGTTAGTCTGGGTTGAATTACGGGTTAACGATAAAGTATCGTAAAAACCTGGCTGTCAACATGCAAAGGAAATGGTTCGTATGAAAGAAATGAGATGGGTTGTAAAAATGATCTTATGTACAATATTCAGGGCTTGAAAGCAGTATGAGCGGCATTGCATTTTTGAATCCCATAGCGGGCAACCTTTTTTGCGCCGAATAAATCAAAACCATGGGGACGCTATGATCCCTTTTCCTGGTATCCCAATCCCAATCAAACCAAAACACCAAACTGATATAAATGTACAAACACTTCCCCATACGCCCCTCCATGCAATTAGTATGTAATATATGTCGTATATCCGTCGTCGCAGACATGACGGAATTATCATCTCAATCATCCTGTCCCCATTCTTCATGTCTGCCCAATGAAGCCATAATTGCTCAGCATGCATCAAGCAAGCAATCGAGCTCATCAATTTCAATGCTCTCGGCACCTCGGTCCCACTCCATAAGCTTGCTGAACTTCAACCAGTTCTCGCCATCGTCCTCCTTACGCAGAACTGATGTCACGTTTGACGTCGAGCTAGGCTTTACCGGGGGGCTTGTAAGCATGGCATTTGAAGTGAAGATGCGGTGATCGCCGAACCAGAAGTCGTCGCGGTATCCATACTCGGAAGTGTGGGTGGTGCGATCAGCAGTCTCAACAGCAGGGGTGTCTTCGACGAACTTGCGTTTCTGCAAGAAATCGGCCGTTTGAGTAAACTCGCGCTCATCCTTTTCCAGAGGCGGCGAATTGTGACGGCTGTTGCGGCGGTTTGGTACATAGCGATGATGGGAGGGAAGGGATCCAATGGGAGTGATGGGCATCATCACATCATCGTCGCCTTCCTCGAACCCGTGGTCGGATAAGTCAACCTCGGGCGAAGGGCTAAGCTCTCGTCTGCGAGAATCAATGTCGTCGGAGCCAGAATCATCCGTCAGTGACACTGAGGGTGTATCCAAAGTGCTGTGTGAAGACAAGACGGAGCTAGGTTCAGGAATGGGTTGACGAGGGCAGGTAGTAAGGAAATAGTAGGTCCTCCTAGGATGAACGCTCTCCAGTTCTTTGGCAAGAGGACATGGTTCTGAAGCGCTCCAGCATGAGCGTTTAGCATATGAAGCCAGCCTGGAAGAGATGATAGCGCAAGGGTTGGCAGAGCTGGGTTTAGAATATTAGCATATGATAGGTTAATGGGAGGAGGGAGGGCTGGTGTCTCAAAACTTACTGTTGCACAGAGGTAAGACGCTGAGCTAGAACGGTAGCCAACTCCTTGACCAGATGGGGACGGTTTCCAGTAGATTGCAGTTGAATGACGACTGCCTCAACGATGTCGTCGTTGATCGTCTCGAGGTCAATCTTGGACTGGGTAGTGTCTAAGTCGAGGCTCGAGTCTGGTGTTGGTGAAGGAGGTGGTGTCTGCTCAATGGCAATATCGTCGGCTTGTGATCGCTTCTGTCGCTTACTTGGGTGTGCTTCGGGGGCCTCGGAGCTTGATGAGAGCGGTGACGAGGAAGAAGATGATCTTGAAGCGTGCCTTGAAGCGGCAGCGGCAGCGCGAGCAGCGTGTGTCATTGGGACGTGAATACCGAGACTTGGTAAAGAGAGCGACTTGCGGCGCGTATTATAAGGCATTGCGGTTGTGTTGAAACGGAACGAGGATCAGATTTAGAGTCGTGCTTGTTTATCTATTCAGATAACGGACAGTCGACTTTCGTAAAGATCAATCACCGGGAGGTCGCTACAGTTGTATCCTCAAGTGTTGAAACAGATCGAAGAGATCTTCAAGGGTCTATCGATCTAGCGAGGGTAGCGGTGGTGGTGTTGGTTAAGGATATGGATACAGAAGAGTGAAAGAGAAAAGATGGCAAGGAAGTGATGTTGAAGGGGGGTGGGAGTGTTTGTTATGGGATGAGTTGGACTTGAAGCCAAAGGTGGAGGCGGTCTACGGGTGTTGACGACACAAGAGCAGGCAAGAGCAAGCAAGAGCAAGAGCAAGAGCAAGGGAGCAACAATGGCAACCACGAGGTGGAAGGGGATTAGAGGGGGGCAAAGGTGGGCGATGTAGAGACTTGTAATAGCGAGTGGTACTGGGGAAGGGACAAACGGGGAACTAGCTCGGAAGGGACATGCAATGAATCAATTCTTGTAAGCTGATAGGCGCGGACAGATGGTGCTAGTCTCCATCACAAGCCCGAAGCCTTTCACTTTCACTTACAGGAAGCAAGAGCGATGATCCATTTCGTAAGAGAAGAAGTCGCGCTGGGTGCTGGCTGCCACACTGAAGTGAGCAGAGAGCACGAGAGCTTGAACTTTTTTTTTTTTTTCTTTCGTTTCAGCCAAAATCGATTGGTTGGGACTGGCGTGCATGGCTGCCGAGAGTGGATTGCGCTAGAGATCGGTGGGGCATGGTGGGTGGGTTTCTGAGAGATCCTTGCAATACATGTACGTACAGTTTTCCAGCCGCGGGATCAAAATGGAGGGAAAAACACCTTTTCTCTTCCCTTTGTTTTGCTTTTTGTCGGGGTGCTTCGCAGGTGAAGGAGGCGTCCCGTGAGCATCAGCGCATACTGACTGGTAACTTAAACAGTCAAGCTTACAATCGAGCAGGCAACCGACGCCCTCCTTGGTTTCTCACCAATGAGCAACGATCAAATAATGAGTCGATGATGATCAGAGGCAACCTTAGTTACGCAACCAAGCACAGTATCGGTGCTGGATCAATCAAGCGTGACCTTAATCACTAAGAATTACACACTTGCTCAGTTCAGTTTAGCCATCTTGACTCGTCAACGTCTTCTGTTTCTTTTCTGCTTTTGGGTTAGACCCTCATTTACGTCTGCTGTGATTGGGTCATTCTGGCAGCCTCTCACTAATAGCCTCGCCTCATGCTGGACTCACATTTTTCCGCCTCATCCGCTCTCGAGGTTGAAGCTCCGGAGCGCGGGCCACTTCGGGTCGATGCTGGTTAGTGCGGTGCTCGGAGGACCCTGAAATCTTTTTTTGGGGAACGACCGAGAATGACCGTGGGTTCGAGCTCAGAGAACAACGAACAAAGAACAAGGGATCGGGCAGGCATTACCTGGTCGCGCTGGGCTACGAGCGTGCCTACCTGCCCACTGCGTCTTGAATACCGCACAACCTATTTCCCTTAGCTACAGATCACACCGCATCTGTAACTGCAACTGCAACTGCATCTGCATCTGCATTTGCATATGAGTCTGCATATGATTGCTCCGTGCAGCCATGTTCTTACACCGCAAAATCGCTCCTGTGCCACTTTTGAGACGCTTATGCTGTGCGAGATAATCAACCCAAATCAAATCGATTAATGCATAACGTCAATAGTCAGTTCAAGTGAGTCCAGGCGCAACGCTCAATGTTGCAGTTATTGGTGCAGTACCCACCTCATCTTGAGACTCCAGGCCAAATTCAAATGGAGATGACGGGTGGGCCGATTCATAAAACGAGTCCCGGCAGCTACGGCGAGGTCCTCTTGAGCCCCCTTGTCTGGCTCCTCAACTCCTCCATTTGACTCCATTCAAATCATCACCCATGACAATCCAATCTTGGACAACTGACAACATGTGCATTGGCCTGAGGCCGACTCGCGAGGCGTAAGGCTGCAAATAAATGCAAGCGATGCGATGTGTAAGTGCCTTGACTACACTCGTTACAAACATTGCATCGACAGCCAATAGCAATATTCCTATTGCACCAGCATTTGGCCTTTTCTAAGCGGACGATGCAGTTACAGTGGGTTTTTATCCGGCCGAGGCTCTAAATTTCTCTCACTCATGACTTGTCTGTAGCCGCGGAGCCTTGATCGGCCCTCCACTTTCCTCTGTGTAAGTGATGAGTGACTTGAAATAATCGGCAATTAACGTCCTACTGAGTTTGGAGGTTGCTGTTGATGTTGGGTAAGTATAAGCTTTTGTGCTTGCTTTTGTCCCTGTCAGCCACTCAACAATCCCATGTTCACTTACCATTGCGTCTTTGATTACCGACACACTATGGCGATATCCATCCCTTGCACGTCAAACTTTGACCACCTCCCTCTACGTAGCACGTCTCGCCCCCCTGGACCAGATCTATCTGATCGATTGCCATAACCTCCATATCCTGATTTCGTACAGGAAATTGAAAATTCACTCACCACACTCGCAAATTCTTGTCAAGGCCGCAGTGATAACCAAGTGCGTCATTCCTCAGATACACGAGTTGCCACCTGATGACAACAACACGGAGTTACCCTACAGGCTGACGCTGACACTGACTGAATCGCATGTCACTAAACAGCTGCATGCCACGAGGTGGCATCCACTGTCTCCCACTGTTGCAGCTCTAGCCCTGCCCCTTGCCGCGCCAGCTGCACCAAGCGTCTACCACTAACAGGGATACTCTCCACTTATGTCTAGACCTTGTCTAAGCTTTTCCTGCTTTGCTCCTCGTGAGACTTGATCGTAGCAAAAGTACTCCTCCGAAGCCGCATTGATTTCTTACCCATACCATGCCATGCCATGCCATACCATACTGTCCGATCTGTCCTGAAGCTCTTAGTCTTGCTCGTAAGCTGGATTCATCATGTATCAGCTATCAGCAACAATGGTATTCGAACCCAAACATCCTTGATCTACCCTGCCCACGCTTTATCCGCCATGAAGTCATTGGCAGAGACTAGGCTGTAGATCCCTCGGAGGCCAACCTACAAGATGTCTCCTTTTTCCTTGCAGGTCCCATCGTTCGTTGAACTCTTCGTGTCTTGGCGCCTTGCAGCTAACCGACCTCTTTTGCCTGAGGCCGCTCTAGCCGTCTTTACTTCAGGATTTGCGAGTACCGTAATTTTCAGTTAATTGATACCACATACAATTTGTGTTCGCCTATACTTACATAGATTAGCTCCAAGCTGAGTTGATTTCTATCATGCATACTACGGCATCTCAGTAAAACTAAATGATACCATTTGTCTCTGGGGAAGTCGGGCCAGACAGGCCAGACAGGCCAGACTGGGTCAAACCCAACAGCCAAAGCGAACTAGAAAAAATCAATATTATTTGATTGGTCAATTGCTACGTAGTCGTATTTGCTTCGCTCCACTAGACTTTGTGCCTTGCCTAAGTGCCAAAGGTTTCACTCGGCACAGCAACCTGAGTTTCTTAGCGAGATATCCTACCCTAGAGCGAACCGTCTGACAAACTCTCCTGACTCAGTCTCTGCTTTTCTATCCAGTCAGTCGAGCCCACCCCACCACCTTTCTTCCCCTCCATCGTCATACTCTTCATCTAAGCTCCTGCTATCGAGATCGCTCAGGCTCAGGTCGTCACGGTCCCTGGACCTACCCCAAAAACTTATCTATCAGATCTCACCACTGCTTGAGAAGCTAATATTCCAGCCGAAAAGCCACCAAAGCTTAGCCATGGAGCTTCCCTTTGTCACTCTCGATGTCTTCACAGAGACTCGCTATCGAGGAAACCCCCTCGCTGTTGTTACAATACCCGCGGATAGCAATGGACCCAAGCCCACGCAAGAACAGAAGCAAGCAATTGCACGCGAATTCAACCTCTCCGAGACGGTGTTTATCCACGACGTCAACCCAGATGTCGACAGTGATGTCACCAGCCGAGTGATCGACATCTTCACCACTGACACAGAGATACCCTTTGCTGGCCATCCCACTATCGGCGCTGCAACGACCCTCATTCCCCATGGCGTCAAAACCGTCGTGACCAAGGCAGGCCCAATTGCCATCACCCAGACCCGCCCCGGCTACATCCAAGCTGCTATTCCACACAACGTTCGCTGCCATCGTAAGACTCTGGCCGATTTGTCTGCTCCCGCGCCTGGCCAAATATCCCCGGACCCTGCGATACGCGAGGTTGAGCTTCAGGCACCCCTGTTCAGCATTGTCAACGGAATGACGTTTGCGCTTATCAGGCTTCCCGATCTAGAGTATCTCGCCAAGGTACAGATGAGCGGTGTGAATCTGTCTGTGAAGGAGCTGCTCGACAATGACTGGAAAAATGGCCTCTTATTGAAATACTACTATGTCGTCAATAGCCAGCGCAAGGAGGACGACGTGACAGTATATTCCATCCGCTCAAGGATGATGGAAGCTACCATGGAAGACCCTGCTACGGGCAGCGCTGCAAGTGCGCTCTCGAGCTATCTTTCGCTTCAGCAGTCCAGCTTTGGTAACCACAATTTTCGATACGAGATCGACCAGGGTGTCGAGATGGGCAGGGAAAGTAACATTATAGTTGATGTCGATGTGAAAGAGTCTCAGATCGCCACAGTCAGGCTCTCAGGGACAGCTACCCCAGTAATGCGTGGCCATGTCAGCATCTGATTAAGACTGCAATTGTCTGTATAGTACTCTTGGAGCCCCTTTGAGATTGGAGCACGTCACACTGTTCAGAGGGAAAAGAGGGTAGTAAATCCAAGACCAACCATGCGCCTGGTATTGTCTTCCGACACATCATAAATATTATCGTACAGTGTTACAGCATTACAGCAGATTGTGCTCGGGCTGACGACACCCTCACCCCCCCGGACGAGGTTGCCCAGGGCCGTAGAACATCTGCTCCTCTATAATTCTGAATTCTTTTTGGACCCAACGCCCCGCCCGTTCCTCTCTCAATTAGCGATGCACCGTCTCAAAAAAACCCCCAAAAAGTTCAAACCATGAATAGTGCGGATTCTCCTATATTTCCCTCTTGTGCAGTGGTACCAAGCCTCTCCATCGTAGTATAGCCAGGCGGCTGGCTTACAACCTAAGCTTGTTGGAGGACTTGAGCGAATTTGCCAGCAATCTAGATATACATGTTAAATTAAGATCATATGATGACAGGGCTTTTCTGAAACTTACCTCAGAATTTGCCTTGATGAACGGGAGGTCAAAGAACATGTACTTCTCGCTCTTAATGAGCCCCACAACTGTATATAGCAGACCCCAAGGCTGAGGCCAGAAACTAACCAGTCGCTCAAGTAGCACTCGGGTGATCTCTTGGCGAAGCTCAGTTTCATCCACGTCGTTCATGTCCTTACCAAAGATATAGATGAGTGCCTGGCTGAAGAAAGTAGTGTATGTGCTGGGGAATCGAAGTTGATTGACCACGCTGACGAGGAGATAATATCTGGCCTCAGGAGAGAGTTCATGAATTATAAGAGAAAGAAGGGAAACTTCATGCTCATCACCAGACACTGGCATAGCTGTGCCCGCCTGCGCTGCCTTCTCTGCGGCACGATGCCCGATGTAGACGACAACAGCATCGATCACCATGGTGTTGGCGATAACAGGCACATGACCATAGGCAGTTGTCTTGGGAACGTCATGTGTCATAGCATGTGTGATGTTAGCAACGATGTCTTCTGACGGGCCACTCTGGAGTGCTTGGTCAATGACGTTTAGAAGACTTCGACCCTGGAGCGACGAGATAGCCTCGTTCACAAGTCGAGGGTGAATAGAACTCTCATCAATCTGGTCTTTGGGATTCAGCTCAATGAACCTCGAGTTCTGGGGATTGGCAGCCAGTACGGCGTTGATAAGCTGAGTACAATGAGGTGGAATGCTACTGCAGAGCTTAATGTGATTGGCAGCGACAAATTCGGGGTAGTCATGCTGTAGAATGACGAGCAGTTTGAAGGTGGCTCGATAAATATCTTTAGCAATATTCGACACATCAAATGTCTTCATCTGATCGCCCAGAGTGTCCAGCAATTGGCAGATCAGGTCAACTAGAGGGGCCCAGCCAGCGCCATCAGGCAACTGTAACATCGCCGGCATGAAAGCACGGTGCTGAACAAGAGATAGCCACCCGTAAATGAAACCAGGGATATACACGGGGCCGATGTTGGTGAGTCTGCCGGCCATCTTCAGAAGAACTTCTCGACGGTCGTTCTCAGTGAAATCCTCCGAGATAGCATGTATCTCGTGGAAAAGCATGGACAGTAGACGGAAAAAGATCCTCTGATTCAGATGCTCTCCGCGCTTCACATGGTGGTTGATAAGAATGAGCTCAATGAGTGACAGGATTGAGTCAATAAAGACAGGACGGGTAGAAGTTGGCTCAAAACCCATGTGGATGAATGTTCCGATGAGTTTGGCGAGGGCATCAACCACGACGTACGCGTCAGCAAGAGCACCAGCATGTACGATATGTTCGAACCGCTCAGCGGCAACGTCGATTGCAATACGAATAAAGACAAAGAGATCATCCCGGTTTTGCAAGACCTGGTTGGTTTGCAGTTGGTGTAGGAAAGCCATGACAGTCTTGTCGGAGGTATTATGGCCATGGCAAAGGCGGATCCATTCCTCAAAAACATACTCAATCTGATCGTGTTTGATGAGAGCCAGGTCATCCAACTGAGTTGGGCGTGTTAGTCCAGAGTTGGAAAGCTTCGACTTGATTCTTTGGCCGGCAGCGGAATCAGGCTGTTCTAGAATCCACACCCATGCTGCCTCCAAGGTAGAGGCAAAGTCAGCATAGAGGGCGATAGGGCGAGAATCAAGAAGTGTAAGGTCGAGTAGGTGCTCCAAAAAGTCGAGTGAACCCTCCTTGCGGGCCTGCAGTGCTTTGGACATGGCAATATCGATGTTTCTCCATTCCAACAGATCCGTGCGAACCAAGGCTGCGAGCAGTGGCAAGCTCAAGAAGGCAGAGCCGGGTTGTTGGCTGAAGAGAACCCGGACACGATTGTTCAGGGCAGGACCAGAGATCTTTCTGACAGTCTCCAATACATGCACCAAGCTCTCGAGAACCAAATTGTCCTCAATTTGTGAGAAGATGAAGGTAGTGATCTGTTCCGCTGCGTAGATAGCAAAGTCTTCCGAGTTTTGCGATGTCTTAATAATGTGCTGCACCAGCGCGTCATTTATATCCACAACCTCATGGGGTCGTGGTAGATCCGAGAAGTGCTCGTGGGGTGCTGCGGTAGCCGCCCTGATAAGTTCTTGAATCAGCTTCGTGACCCTGTTAATTAAACCCTGGGCATCCATCTGCAACGCAGGGGTCCTTCCATTGGACATCGCGTTAGCACCAACGTTGACCGGGGCATATGGTTGCATTTGCGCTCCCAGATGTTGCTGGATCGCGGGAGTTTCGGAGGGAGTTGGAACGTTGGTGATCGTAGAAGAGAATGCAGAATCCCCTAAGACCTCGTTTGCGATTGACCTGGTAGCGTCGGACGCTGATGGACCATGAGAGGGCGTGGGAAGAGCAGCACTGCGAGGTTGTCGGGCAAAGTCTTCATATATAGCCATTTGCTCGGAGTTCAACCCGTTGACATTTGGCGACAGCTTATAGGGGTTGGGAATAGCCATGGCCCAACGGCTAAGGCTCGCGTCGTAGTAGGCTTCGTTGGGTCTCTGGATACGATGTCGTCGACGGGCTTCGAGCTCGGGCTCGATCATCTCCTCAATTTCGGGCACAGCTCTCTCTTCAGCCTGCTTCTCGATAATGTTGCAAGCCAGGTCTAGGTTGGAGTTCACACACATGATAATAGTGCCTTCTGGGAGTCCCTGAGGAAGATCGTTTGAAAGGTTCCGCATGTAGTTGGTGAAGTTGGCACGAAGGGGTTCCTTGGAGGTGACAAGAGCAAGGCTACCAGCCGTGGCCTTCACCATACTGATAGCCGAGGTTCGCACACGGTTCTCGTCAGGCTCAATGGCAAAGTCCTTGTGGATCATTTGCTGGGTCGAGATCGCAGCGATAGTAACGGATCGATCGACCACAGGCTGAATGATGTCCTGCAGAGCTCGACCAAGAGCTGTACGTACGATTTCGTGAAGTCGCGTAGTGCTGACAACCATCTCATTAGTAGGGGGAATGTTGATCAGGGGACCGAGATCAGGGATGGTAGGTGCAAGAGCCGGAGGGGCGAGCCCACTACCGACAGCAGACCCTATGCCATTGAGAGACAGGTTCTCAAAAGCGTCAAGTTGTTCGGGAGGTAGAACGTCCGCTGTTTCTTCCAGGACAGGCCGGTTCAAAATTTCACCAGAAGGTTCAATGCTCTTGTGGTCCAGGTTCAAGCCCTTACACAACACCTCGATTTCGAATTTGAGGTTCAGTTTCAGTTCGGCATGATGGTAAAGCTCGATTAGCAGATGGATGATATCCATAAGCCAAGGGTTCGGAGGTCTAAATACCGCGGAGGTAGCACCTTGGGTTAGAACTTTACAAACGAAAGGAATGACAACAATCAGCCGCTTCGTGTCATGTGCCTCAATCAACAGCTGCTTGAAGGCGATATTCTTGTGCTTGATGGGACGATCCCTTGCCAGTGTTAGAAGACCAAGCCAACCTCCAAGGTTTTTGAGGTGAGTTCTTTCAGTAGAGTTTTGCATTGTTCCCTCGGAGTTGAGCATTCGGCAGACACTGACATAAGTCTCCCGGAGAACCTCGCTCCAAAGGGCCTTGTCCTCAAAAAGTTTGACAAGTTCTAGATATACGTGATGATAGTTTGGCTGCATCTTCGCACGCTCCTCGACTAGGTGGCTCGCAAACCATTGCTGATGTCGGCGCTCCATAGTTTCTCTGAGTTCCTGACACATGGCTTGGATCGTGCCCTCGGTGATGTTGTTAAGGACGAACTGGACCTTGTCCTGCGCATTCTCATCAGGGTCTTCGAATTCCATCTCCGCGGGAGGAGGGTCAACGTTGAGAGAGGCAAATGCAGGTGCTTGACGATCAGCGTTTGCTATTTCCTCGGAATTGCCATTCGGAAACGTGTCACCTTGAAAACTTAAACCATGAGGCGTCCCCGCACCATTATGGCCACGTGCAAGCTCTTCATCGTGCTCGCGAATGACCTCTTCAGCCTTTTTGAAAGCCTCCGTATTATGGAGTCCAGGAATCTGGCAAAGCTGTCTACAAAAGGTAGGCCATTCTCGGAAACGAACAAACAGCTGCATAAGTGCCTGGAGACCAAACTTATACATAGGGTCGTCTTGAGAATGGTCTCTGACAGCTTCCAAAATCATGCCCAATCCGATTTGGAGGGGCAAGTTGGAAACAAGCTTGTGCGAGATGATACCGCCGAAGAGAACGGCAGTAGTAGCGAGCGCCTCCAAAGGATAATCCGCATAATGGGTATACTCATCGAAGAGCCCATGAATCATGCAAGCAAAAACGTCTTGGTCGAGAGGGTCCCTGGAATGTTTGTACTGATCCAAAATCTCAACAATGTGTCGGACCTGAATCTCGTCGCTGTACATCTTCTTGTAATGCTCTTCCATCCTACCGTTCGCAATTGGTGACAAGGAGTTACCTTCCCTTCCGTTGGCGTCGATGATGTCGTCGTATCCTTCACCGTAGTTGATCAACCTTGGGTAAGCAATGATGCAATGACGCTGAACCACTACCAGCTCTGGCACAGGAGGACTTGGCAAATAGTCCTCGAGAATGCGCAGGAGCGCAGATACAGTCCGAACTTGAAGTGTCGTGGTGCTCTTAACAGGGGGTTGACCGTCGGGGTTGCCTCGTTGAAACTGGTTTTCCATGTTTGCTTTTATCATCAGGAATTGTATGAGAGTACGGGAAACCTCGGTACTACGCTCAGAATTGAACCGTGCCCACTTAGACAAATCCAAGTAACCTTCTGCGTGCGCCAGAGCAGCCAGATCAATACCAAACCCGTTAGGTAGATACACCAATGACTCTAGCCAATTATGCTTTATGGCATGCTCGAACACAAGTGGAAGATCTGCTGGCTTGATGGCGTGGGCATCGATCAAGCGTTGCATGACCCACTCCTTGTCTTTCCTCCAAAGGCTGTCGAGAACAAAGTCATATTCGGGGGATCGCTTATAGAGAAAATTCTCAAAGAGAGAACCAAGAGTTTCGATGGCCATTGCGGCCCAGTGTTGCCGAGGTACCTCGAAAGCGGAAACCAGGAAGATGTCTAAATTAGGGACAACCACTTCTTGGAAGAGTCGCTTGGCTTCAATACTAGTGGAAGCCATAACGGAACTGAGCGCAACGTTGAAGATTGATGACAGTGCGGCAACGGAAACGAGAGGATGTTTGACAGCGACGTTCGCTCGCTCCTGTACATTGGCAGGAGAGTTCGCATAATCCTCGATTGTGATGCTACGCTGGAGCCCAGGAATCGTTGTTGCGTCTAGCTGGTCCGGAGTTAGAGAGGCATAGGCACTAACAAAGGAGAGTTGAGCCTCTGGATTTCTCCAGACACCACCCCAAAGCCGCTGAATATCCAGACCAGAGCCGGAGTCCTGTGCAATAGGCAAGAACGCCCGGTAAAGATGTAGGAACTGCTGAGAAGACACACGGGCTGTTGGTTGATCAAACAAGACGACGATCTCCATCCAATCAAACGATTTTGGCAAGATTCTCCTCAGGGCAGCAATCAGAACACTGGGATTTTGTTGAGGAGTTTGACTAATGGCGGTAAAAGTCATCGCCATTGAAACCTGTTCAGGTCCTAGTTGGAGGCTACTAGGGCGGTTCTGTAGATACGAGACACATGTTTCCTCGTCTCGAGTAAACTCCGCGCCTGTCTTTTGAATATATCGAACTAGAGCATTTGAGGGTCGATCAGCGAGCACCCTACCCAAATCCAACGCTGCAAGGATCTCAGAAGGCGGCGTAAGCTCTGGGGTCTGGCCAAGCCATCGCTTGGTTACGGAAGTTTCGAGATCACGCCTGGAGGAAGCATTAAAGCTGGGAGGGTGGTATTGTAGGAATCGGTCCAAGATTACGGCAATGAAAGACGGGGTGAGATCGGAGTGGGCCTCGACGTCGGGACGTGAAATGATGTCGAGGAAAGATGGGAAATTGGTAGATAATATAGCGTCGGCTGTAAGTGGTAAGCATACGCAACAACAAATACTTCAAGAACCTATGGGCTTACCTTTGGTCTTCAAATCTGTTCGAGAACCGAGTTTGAAGGCTAGAGCTAGTAGGGTCTTCTCAAGGGCATCAAGCTTGAAATGTTCCATAAAGGTTGAAAGGTCAAAGTCGCGAAAGATATCTTCAGTGCCACTCTCAACCGACTCGGCGATTTTGCTTGCTTGGTCGATATCATGTGAGATCTTTCGCATCTCACCTACCAAGATATGGTAGTTGCCCGGGTTCGAGACAGGCCTATTGAGGCCGGGGAATATCTGAGGCGCATTGCCGGCAACGAGCCGGGTGAAATACTTTGAAAAGACTTCCATTCCGTGGTCATCGATGAGCTATACATGGGATACATCGTCAGCAAATTGGGGCACGCAGCAATGAAAGGTAGCCAAACCTTCTTCAATTGTTCAACTTGAAGCTCCCACTTAGCACGGTCCTTATCCTCCTTGATTGTACTGAGCAGAAGATAGACCTGGGCCACGACAATCTTGGTCAGGGAGTTGGTGCCCGTTGGACTGCTGGCGCTTGGGCTTGCGCCAGCACTGAGAATGGCAGTCTGCGATGGATGAGGAGAGTGGCTCGTCCCCGTCTGTAGTGTCTGCGCAGGATTGGGCGAAAATGATCCCGCTCGAGGTGGTGGGACCATGGAGGTGTATTCGCGGCGGAGGGGGATGAGATGATGGAGCGCCTGCTCTCGGTGTGGTGGCAGGCCGAAGGGCTCACAAAGCGAGCGAGCGGGGAAGGGTGGAGGAAGAGAAGTCGGTATATAGGATGCCTACATGGGGCAGCGACGGGGGGAAGCACCGATCAGGGGTCGGAAAGCCAGTGCTAGATGCTGCGCGATCGTGCAACGGTCGTCGACAAGATAGGGACTCGTGAGCCTGACTCGACTTGAAGGTGGAGATAGAGGTACGTGTCGAACTCAGTTGTTGTCGTGGTAAAGAAACAGCCGAGAACGCAACAAACTGTATAGCTCGGGGGGAAGCTTGCAGCGATTAGGCACCAGTTGAACAAACGAGATCGGAATATGAATGGCGGGTGGTAATGCAAATATCGATATCGTCAAGACGGTCCGTACAAGGTGGTGGTTGTTGGTTTGGAGGACAAGGTACCGTAACTGAAAATGACAAGGTACCAGAGAACGGCAAATCCCGATCCGTCGCCTCCACACTATACCCGCATCACGTGCCTTGGGGTCGCCTCGAAAAGCCATTGGATGGTGGTCCAAGCTTATCTGCGTCGTCGTGCCAACGTCCTGGCGCCACCAAAACAATACAGCTAGCTCTCCTTTGACGACATTGCTCTCTTTAACAGCATTGAATGATACCACATACCCATATACTTTTGTCTCGCTTCCTCCATCTCTAGCGTGGAGTGCAGTATGACCTAGGCTGGGCCTTTATTTTAATCGTCTATATTTGTCTGAACAGCACATTCACACAAGCTCTCATTTACACTTGATAGTCTTGTTCATTGATTAAGTTACACTCGGCCATCATGCCGGCGTCAACGGTCGAGACGCCAGGCGTTGCGCTGTCTTGTAAGCAACCGTCGAAGTCAATCCCCTATTTTAATGTCTGACCGTTGAAAATACAGTTGCGAACAACTTCTGGGGGAAAGAAGATGCTGGAGTTACACCGCTCTTCAGTCGCATGACTACAGCTAAGACGACATGCGACGAGCTTAGAGCATTCTATGGCGGTATGTGCGAACTCATCTCTGATGAATGCTGTCTAACAAATAGGCAATAGCTCGGGCGTCGATCGAAGAAGAATATTCTCGTAAACTGTTGAACCTCAGCCGCAAACCCTTGGGATCCCAGGAATCTGGTACATTGAAGACATCGTTGGATACTGTCCGAGGCGAAGTCGAACAAATGGCCAAGCAGCACCAGCTCATCGGGGCAGAGATGAAGTCTGAGCTCGAAGAACCGCTGGCTGCTTTTACCGGCGGAATGAAGGAACGACGAAAGATCATACAAAACACCGTCGAGAAGCTGCTCAAGGTCAAGATGCAACAAACACAGCAGGTCAACAAGGTCAGTCTACTTCCGTTGGATTTTCATTCGCCTGCAAACTGACTGGAGTCATAGACACGAGACAAGTACGAGCAGGAGTGCTTGAAGATCAAAGGTTACCTAGCTCAAGGCCATATGGTCATGGGCCAGGAAGAACGCCGCAATAAAGCGAAATTAGAAAAGACACAGATCAGCCTTGCGACGTCCAACACTGAGTACGAGAATGCCGTCAAAGCACTTGAAGACACAACAGTGAGGTGGAACAGAGAGTGGAAAGCGGCCGCCGACAAATTCCAGGACCTCGAAGAAGAGCGCTTAGACTTTACGAAGAGCAGTCTGTGGACATTTGCCAACATTGCCTCTACGGTCTGCGTTAGCGACGACTCCTCGTGTGAGAAGATCCGACTCTCCCTAGAGGTTATGGATGTGGAGAAAGACATAATCACATTTATCACTGAGAAGGGAACTGGTCAGGAGATTCCGGATGCTCCCAAATATATCAATTTCTGTCGCGGAGACGTAACTGATAACCAGTCCGAGGCATCAGAGGACGACAACTACTCCGTGGCGCAGTTTCCTCGCATGATCAACCCTGCATTCAGGTCATCTTCCCCACAGCCGTCGACCTTCGAGTCGCATCATGACCCGAACTCTGCTCTAGCCAAGGAGCTGGCTCACAAAGATCTTACTTCAGCCAAACGTGAGGCAGATCTTGCAGCTCAAAAGAAGGCTACACTACCTCCCGATGAAATTCTCCAAATCGGTCAAAAGCCTCAGCCTCAGCAAATTCAGGCACCTCCTCAACAACGCCAGCCACACCAACCTCACGCCCAACTCCCTGCTCAGCTGCAGAATCCATCTCAAGTCCAACGTTCTTCTCAACTGCAGCACCCCTCCCAGCTACATGCTCCTCAGTTACAGCATCCTTCTCAGTTACAGCACCCCTCCCAGCTTCAACGTCCATCCCAGCTTCAAAACCAATCTCAGCTCCAACATCCCTCTCAACTTCAGCGTCCCTCACAGCTTCAGCATCCTTCACAGAACCAATACTCCCCTCAGCGCCACAACCCTTCTCAACAGATTACTCATCACATGGGCCACCATATGCAACAATCGATGAGACCTCTCGAGATGAGGCCTACCGATGGTAGATCAGTGGACATGAGACCCCCTAATATGCGTCATCCAGACATGCGACAGCAAGAACCCAGGCCTTCTTTGGAGATGCGCCACTCCGGGGAAGTCAGGCCTTCGATGCAGTCTCGACCCAGCGTTGACACGAGGCAGGCAATCGACGCCAGGACATCAGTAGAATTACGACGGCCTATTGAAGACCCCTACCGTCGCCAACAGCCTGTCAGCCAAACAGCATACGATGCCAGCCAGCATGGCCCTGTTGCAGCGGTTCCCCATGATCCCTATCCTGCGGATGGTATGACAATGCTCTGTAGGACAGGCCCAAGTCCTATTTCAGACCACAGTTCACAGGTGACATCCGCTCGACCTTCAAGCAGGGACTCGCATAGTGATTATTCGAACCCCAACTCTTTTTCAAGTGTAGAACCACCAAGCGGCAAGACTTCGCCTGTCAAACAGGGCTCCTTCCAGCAAGACCCTGTGCCTACTCAAGCACCGCCACCAGCACCAGTTCCAGTACAGGCAGCAGTTCCAGCTCCATCACCAGCGCCTGTTGCTGCTCCTGCTCCTGCCCCCGCTCCTGCCTCTGCTCCTGCTCCTACGCCCAAGTCAACTTTCACACCTACTGCTACTGCTACTACTCCTAGCCCAGTTAAACTAGTCGCCAAGAAGAAGAGTGGTGGTTTCCTAAAGAATCATAGCCCATTCAGGCGCAAAAGTAACAAAGACCTTCAGCAGTCAAACAGAAACACATGGCACGCATCAAACACACAAGACTCGGGAAGTCCTGTTCGAAGACCACAGCTGCAAACTCAGGAGTCAACAAACGTGGTTACAAAGGAACGTACTCAAAGTCCTGAGCCTATTGATGCCAATGCTAGTCTGGCTCTCGGTGTTGGACAAAATGTTTTCGCTGTGTCTAACCCCGACAGGAACAAAAAGCCAGAGGATGCCGCAGCTGCAGGAGCTCCAGAGGAATCAGACCCTATTGCGCTCGCTCTCGCTGAATTGAAGGGCGTGACGCTGGGCAAGCAATCAATGAGGATGTCTGCTGACCACTACTCGGGGCTCGCTACTCCAGCGCCTGGATCTGAAGCAGCCTCACGACAAGGCTCCGCCTCGCGGACAGTACCAGTAGCCGCGAATTCAGACATCGCGGCGGCAAAGAGAGGAACACCGCCGCCATCGTACCAAACTCCCGTATCCCGACTCGGTGTCCCACCGCCTGCTGTCACTTCTAGGGCAATGAAGGAAGCTACAAAGAAGGCTACTTCGCAAACCCGAAACATGTTTGAGAGCGGGGGGAATTCTCCAGGGGGCTTCGGCAGTGTTGCTTCAAGGACCAACACTCGTGCTACTGAAGCTAGACGGACCGAGCCATCTCTAAGCCAAAGTGTTCCACCAACAACTTCACGACCCGCGACTAGAACCCCTACGCATGGTAGAGGCGAGTCCGGAAGTTACAGTGCTGCTTCCATGTCACGGCAAGGTACCAGAGCTACAGATAACGGACGAGGTGAGTCTGGAGGCTATAGCTCAGCGTCAATGTCTCGACCGGGCACTCGAGGAACCGAGATGGGTAGGGGAGAACCTGCTAGTTATAGCACTCCATCCGTCGGCCGCTCAGGCACCAGAGCAACTGATATACCTCGTGCGGAGACTCGTGGCTTCAATGCCACTCCTCTTTCCAGACCCGGTACAAGAGGAAGTGACATTTACGGCACGTCGCCAGGCTCACGACCAGGTACTAGAGGTACCGAAATGCCTAGGGCAACTTCTCCAGTGCCCGCTCGGAGTGTCTCACCTCAGCCGCCTGTCAACGACAACATGAGTTACAGATCGGCGTCGCCAAACCCTTATGCTGCTAGTCAACGCTCCCCCTCTGTTATGAGCTCACCACAGAAGCATGGCTCAGCTCAAGGATACTACCCTCAATCGCCTCAGCAGCCTGCTAGTCGTGGACCTTCTCCTTCCCCTTACGGTCAGCAAACCCGACCTGGAAGCAGCTATGCAGGCAGTGACATGGCGATCCAGCTGGCGCCTGTCAACGACATGTATGGCTCTCAAAGGAGTCGAGACAGTCGCCCCGCCTCTAGAGCCATGAGCTACTATGAGGATGGCAGTACCCGTCAGCGTAGTCAGAGCATAGCTGACCCATCACGACTATATACTGATGATGGCAGAGCAATTCTGCATTATGGTAAGTTCCACCTCAATTTCAATCTTTGGACAAAACTGACATGATTGCCCACAGCACGTGCATTATACATGTACCAGGCCGCCATCCCTGAGGAATTGACCTTCAACAAGGGTGACTATCTTGCTGTTTTACGTCATCAAGATGACGGATGGTGGGAAGCAGAAGTCCACGGCGGAGATGGAAGTATCGGGCTGGTCCCAAGTAATTACCTTGCAGAATGCTAATTTCCCTATGACATGAGCGATGTTGAGGATGATTTGCAATACCGTCTCGACTGATCGTTTGATTGAGTCAAGTATTGGGCATTTGACGACTTTGGTTGACGACTTGATTTTATACCTTTCTCTACGCTGTGATCTTGTCACGGCAGTTATGTGATTATGGGGAGCCTTTCTTGTTATTGTGGTGGACTTGTACATGTCATGATTTGATAGGAAGATTGAAACGACTGTGTTTTTTACTCGTACGACCGGAGGATTTCTTTGTGTAGATTTTGAGCTTGAATAACAATCCTGGTTATAATAAAAATGCTGAAATTGTCTTTGCAGCTTCGTATTGCGATTAAGAAAGCACCTGCATTTGGAGGTCACTTGTGATAACCTTGAATACGTACCGAATTATGACGTTGGAGCTGTCAAAGCTCCCCTGTCTTATCCAAGCTCATCTTCACATGCCACACCCTCCAACCTTTTCCTCCCTTCGATTCGCAACTGACCTTCTCTTCTCGGACAAAGTCTACACCAGTGGGAGATTCGATTGAGTTTAATATGGTGAGTTGTGCATATTCATGATTCGACCGTTGAACGCGACTGATTTTAGCTGCGAAGGAAACTCTACAAGAGACTGCCCGTGTCGTCACATCCAAGCCTGTGCAGCGGGCCGTCGTCAACACAGTACTCCTGGTCTCAAGCGCCGTGACGCTGTTTTGTACAGCTGTAATTGCATCGGTCTTGTTCTTTCAGAATTTCTTGCCTCATGAGGTTGTGACTCTGCCAGTTCACCTCCAATATGGGTAGGTGATAGCATACTGAGCTGCAATGCCTACCTGGCAAGCTAACATGGTTGGCCGCAGCTCGGGTATTAATCCATATGGAATCACATCGCTTCAGATGCCACCGATGAAGACACAGCAAGAATACGATGTGTCGCTGATGCTGTCCATGCCGCGCTCAAATTCAAACGTGGCACGAGGCAACTTCATGGTCAGCCTGCACATGCTCGACTCAAAGGTTGACCTTGGCCTTCTCGCTGAAGCAGAACATCATGCATCGTTACACGAGGGATTTGGAGCGGCCAATATCCTGTTCAGCTCTCGTAGGCCTGCTCTGTTCCCCTACGTGGACCCGCTCGTGTCTGTGGCATCCCGCGTCCTGTTTCTGCTGTATCATTTATTTACACCTGGTTCAAGCACAAACTCGATGATTGTACCGCTAGCTGAGCGAGTCTCCTTTTCGAAGGGATCTGAACTTCCAAAGTCGGCGTATGTGGAGGTGGAGGCAGGCCAGACTATTCAGATTTACCATGCCTACTTACAGCTTACAGCCCAGCTTCGCGGACTTCGGTGGATGATGGTGCACTATCGCATCTCGACATTCATTGCATTAACTCTGGTATTCTGGGCCTTTGAGGTCATATTCATGGGCATCGCTTGGGGAATATGGAGTGTCGCTTCCGGGTCACCACCTGGGAATGCGGACCTCAAAGCAAAGAGACTAGAAGATGCAGGATATGGTCACGAGGATGAGGATACAGACCGTGCAGAAAGTTTCCCTACTTATGGAAAGCAACAACCCCTCAAGTATGAGCCAGGCATCAAGCCGGAACTTAACCCCGAGCAGCCTCTATCAGAGATTCCTCGGGCAGGAGCCGATGCGGACGATGAAGACGAAGACAGCTATGATGATAAGGACGATGAAGATGTACAGCACAGAGACTCGGGTATTGGCACGAGCTATAGTGAAGACGGTGCTTCGAGTGTTCGAAAACGAACGTCGCGTAACAGGCTGTAGGAGGTTTGATCTAGCGGAGTGCTGCAGGAATCAGTGAAAGCAGATACCCATGAGCTTATGATATGTGCATAGGCAAACAATGCATTCTCAGCATACAGCATCTGGTGTTTGATGCAGGGGAACACGTTTATTATGGAGGCCATACTATGATGATTGATATGCATGCTAAGTTCCCTTGTGTGTAATTCTATGACGAGCTCATGATGCTAAAGTTTAGTTCTAAAATAAAGCATGTCTCAAGAATAGCAACAAATGTTTGATCCCAGAGATTTTCGTATAACCATTGAGCTGGAAGAAATTATGATTTATCGTACATGCAGGTGATCGATCAGCAGGGGAAGAGCGGTGAATTGAAATATTTTTTTGTAGTGGATTGACACGGGGTAGAAGTGCAAGGTGAGAGTATTTGCATGTGGATGTTACGGACATGAGAGAAAACTATCTTCACGAACAAGCTGTAGGTTAATTTACGAGATCCTGTGGGGATAGACTTTCCGTTTCTACCAGATACTGGGAAGGGGAAGAGTATTTAATTCTCCAAGCCTTGATCGTCATCGATTTATATGCAGTCGAGACTTGCCTATTGTCCATCTCATCTACCTATGCTACAGGTTAGGCATGTGTCGTGTTAATTCACCACCTAACTTTTCAGGGCATATCCAGATATTCGACCCCTCCAAATTAGCCCTTGGTAACCCCCCAATTGTAGGGAATACCCATGCTCTGGCTGATCGCTCAGGGCAGTGGATGGCAGGTGCTCCATATGTTCTGGTCGGGTCTCGATGAGCCCCTCCACTTTCTACCGTGAACATACAAACCCCTCTATTCTGTACCTAAGGTAGCTTAACAGAAACGCTTGGCGCCGCCTCAGGTCACAGCTATTTCCCTTCCGTCTTCGATGTACCGCCGCTCGTCTTTACTCACAGCAAGTTGTTCTCTCCCTTAGGTGCATACTGCCCAGAGACGTGGCCCTCAGTCGTTGAACTGCTGTCCGTCCCCACCACAACCCACCTCACCTCACCTACCATCCCCGATCAGTAGGTAAGGTACCTTACAGTACCCGTGCCGCTACCGCTCCATACCGCTACGTACCGACCGCTATTACTAGCTCGATTCACCTGGACTCTATTGCGGGCCAACTGTGACTACTGAGACTCCCCTCCACCGCCCGCCCGCTTGTTCCTCTCGACATCTCCTAAATTCCCTTTGGACAACAACGACGAGGCCTGAGCTGAGCACACCGACTTGACCGCATGTGCTGAGATTGTTCCAGCAAGCGACCGACCGACTGTGTTTGCTTATCGTTCTCTGCGACTGTCTGGCCTTGCCTGGCTTCCAACGAAACATAGACGAGACATTGCGTCCAGGCCTTAGACTCCTGTCGCCGTTATCAACTTCTCTGCCTCCCCTCACCACGATCATATATACCAGCCCCCAACACAAACCGTCACGATGCCCTGCTTCAAGGGCATTGCGGTCAGCATTCATGCGAATTCTGCCCCGCTGCCAGAGCATGGCATGCAGAAGCAATCTCGTCTTTCGCGGATCAGCACCTACATTCCTGTGCCCCAACCTCAGCTCGCCGAGTCAAACAAGCCCGAGCCTGCCAAATTCGCCATCTCCATTACCCTCCTAACCCCCGGCCTACCTATTCCGTACTCGACTCCGAAGTCCAGCGATGACAACCCTTACCCGAAACCCCAATTTGTTGGCGGTCTGGGGGAACGGGGCAGTTCATCTGGCGCCGTGAGTCCTTACATCCCCATGACCAACTCCGAGAATGAAACCATCGCTGCCTACATCTATTTTGACGGCAGGGCCAAGGAGGAAGTTGCAACTCTTCTCAGACCCGGTGAGGAAACCTGGGTAAATAGTCGCTGGGTGCAAGTTCCGGACTCTGAAGGCGGCGGTCTGGCCGAGCGCGAGTTCTTATTCCGCGAAGTTGGTCTGGAACGCTGGCTAAACGGCCTGGATCTAAAAGGGCACGATGCCGCCGAGAAGACAGAGAAGCGTCGCCAGAAGTTTGAGAAGCGCCGAAGACGACAACAAGCTCTCGAAGGTAACGCCGGTGCAGATGCGGGAGAGGGTTCGCCAGGCCGAAGGAGTACACTGCGCTACGGCGCTGACGACAAGTCCCCTATTGAGGCTGTCGTGGACGATTCCGACTCTTGGTCCGACGATGACGACGAACCTCCTGAGGCGACTGGACAGATCAAGGTGGCCATGTTCCGCGTGCTTGCTTCTGGCGAAATTAAGAAGGGCGAATACTCTCCCCAATTCGATGCACACGATGGTGACGAGGATGACATGGGCTCCAAGGAAGGCAATGGTATCGATGCAGACGTCGAGCACACTACAAGCTTTGCCAAGCCCAAGACTCTTGACCCCAAAACCATCAGCACACAGACGGTAACGGGTATCGACGGGCCCGACAAGCCTTATGCTGTCTTCACCTTTTTCTACAGAGGAGAGCGTAAGCATTTCATGACACCCACGCCAGGAAACTCTTTTACTTACAAAAATCACAGGGCAATTGCAAAAAATTGGTGTTCTCCAGTCATCAAAGAATCCTCAAACAACACCAGCATCTGTCAAGCGAAGGTCAGGCCAAATCGACTTTTCCAACTTGGGACCTCTCAAGGCAGGTGGAACTGTTGGATTCTCCACGTTCCGAGACCAGGCTACTGAGGCCTCAAGACGACGCAAGGCCAGAAAGAAGAGCAATGGCAACATTGCCGACGACAGTGACGATGATGAGGAAGACGAGGACGGGAACATCGGGAAGATGGAGGAGGTGTACGACAAGGATGTCAACACCAAACTTGCGCCAGAAGATGCCAAGTTCCAGGGCGAACTTGCTGACGGCGTGGACCGCATTCACGTAAGTTCTGATACGAGCTCTTATGAACAACACGAACTGACATGCCGAATGTAGCTTAAGAGAGCGCATTCCGCGGATCCAGACAGCATCGCGGCATCAGAAGCTTCACAAACCCCGAACGCCGGCAGCGAATCCACGTCACAAGCACACACGACGGCAGCATCCCCTCCCAACAACTTCCTTTCAAACGCTGCAGGTCTCGATACGCCTAGCAAGTCGAACTTCCAGAGCCCGCTCAAGAAATACCGACCCAGCGTGGATTACTCCGTTGAGGGTGTCAACCTAGGATTTGGCTCAAGTTTGAAAACAGAAGTAGATGCAGGTACTTCTGGCGGCTCCGGGTCTGGAACACCTTCCCATATCGAGACGCCAAAGCTCAAGATTGAGGATGAAGAAGAGCTATGAACAAGAATAAATAGATCAATGATGGCCCGCTACCACAACCTTAGCCCGGGCAATCTATTCATTGAGTGACGAAAGAAAACGACAACACGTTCAGCTGTATTCTGAGCCGGGAGCCGCCGCTAGGTGTCACCATGAATGGTGTGAGTAAATGTGAAATGGGATGGGGAATCACCATATCATCAAAATACTCCAGCCTAACCAAGACGACTGTCTGGAGCAAGATGAAATTATGATTTACTACGAAGATCAGGGGATGTCTATAGGCGGGTGGCAATAAAGTATTGCACGCTTTCACCTTTGGAGGAAGCAGGTGGCTCGTGTCGAATCGAAAGGTCTGATTACTCCTTACCATGGAGAGTTAGGAACTTGATCCTGAGGTATGGCTACTAGAAGCTAGAAGGTCAAGCAAGCAAGTACTTTGAATCGGTAAAGGATCTTAGGTATTGCTCTATGAGCCGGAGTGCTGTATGTATATATGATATACTCTCTTCTGAGAAGGAAAACAGGATACTACACACTTGATAAACTCTAGTGAAGTGTAAAATAAAACATGTTAAGTATCATGTCAAGAGTCCCGATTTCGCCGGATAAGTTTTTTTCACTGGAGCGCGGAATGCACGAGAGCCTTAAAGAACTGGAGGCTGCTGTGTGTAGGAGTAGCATGTAAACAATATTTTGAACTACACAAGACTGGATGAGAATTCTTTTTGTTACATTGTTCCAACCAGATAGATCTAACTGCACATTTCACCAAAAATAATTGAGGAAGACATAGGTTCAAATATTGCATATATAAATTAAAGTTATTGTAGAAACTCTGGCAAAGGAAAAAAGGGAGAAAAAAAGAAATCGACTGGTAATGATACCTTGGGCGACGAGCGCAAACAATCTCCTGAACTGATTGCAAAGTTAGCAAAATGCTTCTGACAAAATTGTTCATGTTAAGCAATGAAGATGAGGGTAAATGTGTCAGACTGTTGAGCTTGATAATTTTTTAAATCAACATAGAGATTCAGTTGGCCGTTCTTAATGGAAGAGTTTGTCATCATACAAAAGGGGGAATAAAGAAAGAGTGGACGCGTCCGCGATGTGTTGGACGGGACACGAGAATCGTGCCGTGTCTTGTAACGTACCTTACTGCTATTGGGTGAATTTCAACCCGCGCCTGCAAGAGTAATAAATTTATAACGATGCAAAGTGCGCCGTTGAGACCCTCGAGGCATTGCTGCCGGAGAATCTTACTCTGCAGGCAAAGAAACCGGTGTTGAAATTGTTGTTGAGAACAGAATTGGTTTTTGAACGGCGGCTCCAGCGCAAATTTATTCCCCAGCGGATTCGGGGTGCGGGTCTAATATCGCCGTATCCAAGCTCCGTCCCGCCATTTATGCCTATACCGGGGCTGCACTGTGCCAGCACAGCCCTGGAGCCAAAGACATGATGTTTTGAGGCATGTTTCCGTGGCAGCAGCCCATTGATCGTTGACGTGTGTGCCTAATCTGCACTGTGCCCCTCAACCCCACCATCGATCTCATCTCTTGCTCTCTTGGTTGCTCCCCCTCGGGCAGACTTTGCGACAACCCAACGACTTCTCATCTCTTGACCAAAAACCCGCGATCTCCCTTCTCAAGACGCATCAGCGATTTACACGACCAGAACAGGTCCCCAGTATTCAAAATGGCCGGAAGTGAGTTTGTGCTATTCGCAAATGACTGAGAGACACAGGAGACTAACCGCGCACACATCTAGACTTTGAGGATGTCGCCAGTATGTCTAGATTCCCCCTGGGCTGACTCACAAGCTTGCCCGTTCTCCGCCACCTTGACTCGGCCTCTAACGTGTCGATCAACAGAGCAGTTCATTGAGTTCTACTACAACACCTTTGACACTGATCGCAATGGACTTGCCGCTCTCTACGTGAGTAATCCGCCGTTGCGCGACCCCGAGTGACGATAGTAGAACAACCGACTGATCCCTGATGATAGCGCGAGAACTCCATGTTGACCTTCGAGTCTGCCTCCTCCCTCGGTGCTGCCGCCATTGCCGAGAAGCTCGTTGTATGCCTCCTCGTTCCACTCTGACAGAAACTGGCCTCGTTAACGATCTTTACCAATAGTCTCTTCCCTTTGAGAAGGTCAAGCACCAAGTCACCACCCTTGATGCCCAGCCCTCCAACGATCAGGGCGGTGTCATCATCCTCATCACCGGTGCTCTCCTTGTACGTACCACATGCTTCCAACACTGCGCCCTGTCCAGCAACTAACAACTTCCCTTTAGGTTGACGAGGAGCAGCGTCCCATGAACTTCACACAGTCTTTCCAGCTTGCCCGTGACGCCGGAGGCAACTACTTTGTCTTCAACGATCTCTTCAAGCTTGTCTACGGTTAAAAGATGGGAGCAAACAACTTTATAAACACACCAAGTGGGTCAAGAGAAGAGGGGAAGCTAAAGCAACAGTAGCAATGGAATAGCTTTTTGACGATCTGATGAATTTAGAGCTCAAATTGAGGGCAAACATATGATTGTTTGCTCGACCGTGATTATCTTTGACCCTGCCCCACGATGGTAGAAAGATTAGCCCACGGAAAACTGGAAGCAATATTGCTAAGCCGGTACATGTGGACTTTGTAAAGATCAAGATACTGCGTGTTTTGGGCCCATGCCGTATCTATAGAACACACAATCTTGACACAATACCAAAGCCTACCCTCGCACACATTCAACTACTGACTCAGCATTGTGTTAATATCGTCAGTGATTATGGAACCCTCTTTGATATCGTTACTCAAAGTGCATTAAGTCCAGAATCAACCAGAGCTAAGCTAAAGCCAACACTAGGTGGTTTTTCGCCCAACACTCTAGTTGCTGTGCCCAGGCCCAGTGTACCATTAGAATGACGGCTTTAGTAGGGGTGACATAAAACCTTAGGTAACTTTAGTACAAAATATAGGATTCAGTCACCTAACCATTATTTCCTCGTCTAAACAGTCAAATCTTCTCACATCCCCTAGCCCGGATATACTGTGCCTTTGCGCATTGCATGATATAACTGGCAAACCTATATAGTAGACTCAAGATCAACAACCATTGGCGGTCTGGATGGCTGATCGTTTCATAGCTGCTGTTTATCTTTCAAGCTTCTTCGCGGATCGTTTGATATGGCCCGGAACTTCCACGATGCTGTTGCAAATGCTGGAATTCTGAAGACTGAATATGCAGACTTACCCGGTGATGCACACGAGCAGGTTCACAATTGTATACTCAGCTAAATTCTAACCTATGGTGACCTCGATAGTTTGAAAAATCCGGGGGAGACGAGGTGAGAGGTTTTTGGATCTGAAGACAACGGGATATCGACATTGGCTGTGCCGAGTATATCAACCGTTCTTCTGTCTACTAAGGTAGGCAATAAAAATCGACAAGTCCTTTGCATCTATGCTATAAGAGAGCTACATATAGACAACATGAGGCAAAAACAATTTGATGCTCTTTGAGTTCTTACAGACTTACGCATTTCGGTTTGTTGCAGTGATCACGGTACCAACCCAACTTAAACTGATAGCCTTACTTTGCTGTTCGTCTAGCAATAGGTTAAGTTGTTCTCAGACTGGCCGATCCGTCTATCTGGCCAGACAGTCGAGAGGAAGCGCGACGAAGATTTACATATACAGGCAGGGTTGAGGTGTCATGATCAAACTCATCATGGCTTAGGTTTGAATCGATCACGATACAACACCGTTGTCCAAGTGGTGATACGAACGAAAAGAAATTGTTGCGGGAAGAAAGAAGAGAACGTTGGCGTAAAAAGTCATAAAACATTAACATTCACATTTACACTGAAGCCTTGTTCATGTAGCAAGCTCATCATCTATTTTTGGGAGGGTCGGAAGACCGGCCCCACAAGTCACTGCGAGTGGGATGGGATGAAACGTAACCCGAGAAATCATTCATTTTCCATGCCGTGAACCGTGCAACTCCGTTTGATCCCAGAATCGCAAATGCTTTGTGAGGGGTATAAACAAATAGCCTTAGATCTTGGTAGCAGCCTCAAGAGCCTTCTGCTTCTTGATGATCTTCATCTGGGCCTTGGGTCCCATGATACCACCACCCCATTGTCGGCGGGCCTGGTCGTGCTTCTCAAGGTAACCATCCTTGACAGCGGAGATGAGCTTGGAGAGCTCGTTCTTGTCCTCGGAGCGGACCTCGGTGACGGCGAGGACAGCAGCGGTCTAGTGATAGAGTTAGAAATGATTCCTAGGGAGGGATACACAATGTCACATACCTTCTTGTGGACGACCGTTCCGAGACGGGCCTTACCCTTCACAATGGCGTAGGGGATACCCATCTTCTTGCAGAGAGAAGGAAGGAAGACGACAAGCTCAATGGGCTCGACATCGTTGGGGATGAGGACGAGAGAAGCCTTCTTGTTCTCAATCAGGCCGACGACGTGGTTGAGACCGTACTTGACGGTGTAGGGCTTCTTGGAAACATCCTCCTTCTTCTTACCATCCTTGACGGCGGTAGCCTCCTGGAGGAGACGCTCCTTCTTCTCGGCCTTGGTCTCAGGTCGGTACTTGTTGAGGAGCTTGAAAGCCTGGGCAGCGGTGTTGCGGTCGAGGACGTGCTGGAACTGGGCGAGAGCCGGGGGAACCTTCAGGCGCATCTGAAGGATCTTCTTCTGTCGCTGGAGGCGGACATACTCGGGCCACTTAACCATGCGACCGACATTTCGCTTGGGCTGGATGTCCTGGCCGATGCCGTAGTTGCGGGGTCGCTTCTCGAGGAGAGGGTTCTAAAGCCGTCAGCAATCTTGGTCAGACAGCAGAGGGAGCATGGAGGTACTAACCTTGGCGGCCTTCTTGCCAGCCTTACCCTGAGGGAAAGGGGCGGGAGCGACCTTCTTGCCGGACTTGGGAGGCTGTCATTGAGAAAAGAAGAAATCAGCAAGGCATTCAAGCCAACGAAAAATCTTCTCTGAACTCTAACGAGAATAGGTCATGGCATTTCTGCACAAGCCGCATCTCCAGCCAAGTCTTCACCAGCTCGATACCGGTAAAGGTGATCGAGTATTGGCGGAATACCAACAGCATGTGTCGCCCACAAAATGGACGACGCTGGAGGCTTCAATTCGCATGCACGCAAGGCACAGTTGAATTTGACTCACAAAACTGTGGCCATTAGAGTCGAGTTGATTGTTTATGCACTCACCATCTTGAATTATTCGGGTTAGTTGTCGAGGGTTGAAGTTCCGCGAAGAAAGGAATGAGATGTAAATTTCACCAAGATTGATTTGGATTCACTGTGTGTGGGTCACGGGTCACGTGAAAGAGGGTTGGGGTATCAAGTTGATGAGACCCACACATTTTCCGAGGGTGGGGTCGATGTCGAGCTTCGCAAACGCACGTCGGCGCAAAGTTATTGCTTTGAGTCATGGAGAGGCAACTCGAAGGAAAGGAAAAGGCTAAAGTTTGCGGCAGTATACCTAATAAAAAACAACTTTTGCTGTAAAAAAAACGAGTGCATTTCGCGAGACCGATATTTTGGCAACCTGCCCACTTACAAGCGCTCTCAAATACTCAGCCTCCCATTCAAAGATACTCACTCAGTCATCAATCTACACTAACAGCAAAATGGCGCCTACACCTTGTTTCCGATGTAAGAACAACCGAGCGGTCGTAAAGCGTCCAAAGAACCACCACAAGCTTTGTCGGGACTGTTTCATTGCGGTTTTTGAAGATGAAGTTCACCACACAATCACATCCTCAGAGCTATTCTTCCGGGGTGAAAGAGTCGCCATTGGTGCTTCGGGTGGCAAGGATTCCACAGTATTAGCCTCTGTTATGAAAACCTTGAACGAACGACATGACTACGGTCTTGACCTAGTATTACTGAGTGTCGACGAAGGGATCAAGGGATATCGAGACGATTCGCTGGAGACTGTCAAGCGAAACGCTGTTCAGTATGAGATGCCTCTGGAAATTGTTGGCTACGATGAGCTCTACGGATGGACCATGGACCAAGTCGTTGACACCATCGGAAAGAAGGGCAACTGTACCTACTGTGGTGTCTTTCGTCGACAGGCTCTGGATCGAGGAGCAAAGAAGCTGGCTATCAGGCATGTCGTAACTGGTCACAACGCAGATGACATTGCTGAAACCGTCCTGATGAACCTTCTACGAGGAGATATGCCGCGCTTATCTCGAAGCACCAACATCGTTACAGGAAACGCAAGTAGTGAGGTCAAGAGAAGTAAGCCCCTCAAGTACGCATACGAGAAGGAGATTGTACTCTACGCATACCACAAGAAGTTGGATTACTTTAGCACCGAGTGTATATACAGCCCAGAGGCGTTCCGAGGAACAGCTCGAGGACTTATCAAGAACTTGGAGAAGGTCCGGCCAAGTGCGATTTTAGATATCGTCAGAAGTGGTGAGGACATGGCTCGACTCACACCCGATAAGGGTCAGGGGGCCGGCGGCTGTGATGAGGGCGAGGGTCTGGGAGGTTGTGGTTCTGCCAACGGACGAACTTCTGGAAATGAGATGGCTGAGGTCGAAGCCAGCCTGAAGAAGCAGCACAAAGCCACAGGTCTCGAGACGGAGATCAAATCTAACGGAACTCCCAAGGATGATGATGCTGTACCTCTGCCGGTGAGGACAAAGAAACAGAGGGAGAAGGAAATGGCGACTGCACCAAAGCAGAATTTGGGCAAGTGTGTCAAGTGCGGGTACATGTCAAGTCAAAATATGTGCCAGGCTTGTACACTCCTGGAGGGTCTAAACAAGAATAGAGCAGAGATAGCGATATAATAGAGATACCCCTGCTGTCAAAGTCCAAGTTTCTTGGTATTCAATATTATAGCGTGACTTGAACGATTGAAGGAGTTTGACGTTATTTGAATTCTTCTCTTAGCCAGTGTCCGTCTTTAGGCTTCTACGCCTTCTTGCCCCTGCCCCAAGTTGTATATTTACAGTAGTAGATTTGGGCTGCCATAGTTTAGCTAATCACCCTGGACAGCCCCGGACCGCCACCTTGCTGTTTAAGAAAAGCGTTTCTCCAACTGTCACGCAGAGTCAGTACATAAAGAATCTACAAAGATCATTGAACCTTACCTTCCAGGGGTTGTTCAATTCGAACCCTAAGGGCGCCTCTGGTTTGTCTGTTTGTCCTCGTAGAGTTCCTGTGAGTCGACGGTCACGATCCATCACTGGGTGGTCTATTAGTTCATCTGATCACATGAGGGTTTATTCTGGTGATGGCGTACTTTGCTAGAAATCAGTTAGCATTAGAACATGGCTGCAGACGCGCAATATCTTACTCTATCCCATTGATCCACAGAGTAGCGAGGTCGCTTGCCCTCGTTCTGCCAAGTCTTGACGACGGCAAGACCGGTACCAGAGATACCGAACATCTATCATTCAATGAGCCTCCATGTCGTGCGGTTGCGAAATCGGATGGTGACATACACCAATCATGATGGCATAGGGAAGAAGAGCCTCAAAAGGGACGGGCATCGTGGCGTCGGCGCTGCCTGAGCAGACTTTACGGTATTCTCTGTGTTTATCGAGGGGAGAAAAATCGAATTGACAAGGCCTTTCCTGCCTTCCGGGTGCGTCGCGATGATCGTTGGTATTTCGAGTGGTCGGGCCTTGAATTGAAGCTCATGTCGAGCCGAGCCATTGACGATTCAGCGATTGGTGATGCACTTTTGCTGCCTGAGGCCTAAACTAAGCTCTATCCTTATCCCTGCATGATTGTACAGTGAGCGCGGGGCTCGTACGCACAGTGTAATACCCGATTAGCAGTGCATCATCTCCTAGCCTGCCGTCGCACGCACTGTGGCAATTAGCTCTCGCGAGGTTGTTTGATAGCATCCAAGTCGACGCGACTTGATTCATTGGCTTTACTCATTGCAGCTCTACGATATTTGGACTCTTTGTAGACGCGTGGCTCGATCAAGCTCGATCGATTTGATTGAAGCCGAAGCCCATTTTTGGACTTTCCCACGTCGCGCATTCCTCACGATCCACCCCTCGATTCAAGGCCGCGTCTTCAGCCGCAACCGCGATGAGCAAGACGTGACCGCACTGCGAGAACCTTTCGCCAAACCTCGAGAACGACCGATATGCAAATTCTAGGCTCTCGTTTCAGAATCTCTACTTCTGGGACGTGGAGGTAAACCATGGCAAACGTACAAACAATGGAGGAAGAGCTTCAACACAGCGTCATGGTTTCAGACGAGGATGCCGAATACGAGACTGCTGGCGAAACAGGAGGCGATGCGACAATTGTTGCATCCGGGCCAAGAGGAGCAAATAGCAAAATGAGCACCGAGCAAGTCACCACAGACAATGGCGACGCTGAGTTTAGCGATCGCGATGCGTCTGGCGAGGATGTAGACGCATCGGGCGAAGAGGACAACGACTACATGTCGCACCAACAAATATCGTCTCATAATAGCCGCCAAGCGACACAAGACGAGGAGGAAGATGACGAAGACGACGAAGACGAGGCGGAGGATGAAGAAGAGGCTGCGGAAGCGGAGGAGGGAGAGGAAGAAGGAAACGACATGGACGCCGAAGGGGATGAGGACGTTGATGCTGAAGGAGAAGAATACGATGATGACGAAGGTGTGGGCGCTGTTAAAATCCAGCCTGGAATAAGGGACGACGACGACGAAGATAGCGAAAGCGATAGATCCGAATCACCGAGCGCTAATGACGAAGAATCAGACGAGGAGGCTGCGTGGGAAAATGCGGCAGAAGCAGAAGAAGACCATGATGATGAGGCGACAGCCACTTCCAACAACTGCATTTTCTGCGACCAAAGCGAGGAGGACGATCCAAGTGAAGAATTCGAGGCGTACTTGGCTTGCGCCCGCTGTGGTGGTAACGGTAAGGTCCCTCACCAAAATAATTTGCTTCTTTGGAGACTTACAGATGCAGCCCACCAGCAATGCGCCCGAGATGCTGCAGCAATGAGCACAGACAATAGTGAGTCCCTGCAATATTCGGGTTGACCAACGCTAACAATCGAAGCACCTAATGCTTGGAAATGTCCTGAATGCTTTAACAGGGAGTCCGATGCTGAGTCTGAATCTGGTTCTGAGGATGAGGAGATGGAGGACCACGGCGTGGATCACGATATTGAACTTCCCTCCCAACAGTCCGACATCCCAGAACTCTCAGGCGAACACCAGTCCAAACAACAAGTGGATGACGAAGATGCCAGTTCGCAAGATGACAATGATGAGCTCGATGAGCTTGACGAGGAGCCGAGGGAGGCACCCCGAACGTTGAGAAAACGTAAATCCTCGTCTTTGGAGGACGATGGAAATGCGACCTCTCTGAGAAAACGTCGACGCAATCAGTCCAACGATGCAGGTTCTGAAGGTACAGCACGAACCGGGAGTGCGGAACCAGGGCGACATCAGCCTTCCAGAACTCTGCGACTTAAAGTTACACGCCCCCCGCCTGTGGCGGTAGAAAAACATACTCGTACATCACTGGTTCTTAGACTTCAGGTCAAACCTGGCAACCTTAAAGAAATTCTCTCTCGCAAGAGAAGAGAAAAGAGGCGGCAACCAGCGACTGTCACACAACCAGCCCCTCCACGTCCAGCTCCACCATCCAGAGCCACACTTGCAGCTATATCTGCCCTACCTACCCCTTTCACCACAGATAACTACTCCCAGCCATACTATACCCTTTACGAACGAGATGCGGACGAGATGAAAGGAAAACCTTATGGAGGTATCCTGACGGAAGCAGAGGCTGATACGGCCAAAACTTGCCCAACACCTGAAGACAAGGACAAGTTCAACGCGGCCAAACAGAAGGCCGAAGACGAGTGGAGGGCGCGCCTTCTGGCTCTGCAGGAAGAAGCAAATGTCCCCAATCGAAGGACGAAGAAGGGAAGCGACATTGCCAGCCAGATCGAGTGCATCGAGTTTGGCGGCTGGGAAATCGACACTTGGTATGCTGCGCCGTATCCAGCTGAGTACACTAGGAATCGTGTGCTGTTTATCTGCGAGTTTTGCCTCAAGTATATGAACTCAGATTACGTCGCGTGGAGACACAAGTTGAAATGCCCGGCCAAACACCCCCCGGGCGACGAGATTTATCGACATGGATCTGTATCGGTCTTTGAAGTCGACGGCCGCAAGAATCCGGTCTACTGCCAGAATCTTTGCCTTCTTGCCAAGCTGTTTTTGGGCTCGAAAACCTTATACTACGACGTGGAGCCCTTTCTTTTTTACGTTTTGTGCGAATACAATGAGACAGGATATCATTTTGTAGGATACTTTTCAAAAGAGAAAAGAGCCAGCAGCCAAAACAACGTCTCCTGTATCCTCACATTACCGATACACCAGCGAAAAGGATATGGCAACCTACTCATTGACTTTTCATACTTGCTCACAAAGGTCGAGGAAAAGACTGGCTCACCAGAGAAGCCCTTATCCGACATGGGTCTGGTTTCATACCGTAATTACTGGCGCCTGGTTTTGTGTCGCTATTTCTTGAATGTAATGGAGAACGAGAAATTCGCGACCGATGGACTCAGCGTCAAGAAAATATCCGCCGAAACTGGCATGACGGCAGACGATGTTGTCTCTGCTCTCGAGGGTCTCAGAGCCCTCGTCAGAGATCCACAAACCAAGGTGTATGCCTTTAGAGTCGATTCGGAGTACTGCCGACAATATGTGGGCAAGTGGGAAGCAAAGGGTTATGTCCAGCTTAAGCCAGAAGCTCTTGTTTGGACCCCATATGTAATGGGTCGAAGCAACACCATTAATTTCGAGCTGGGCCCACCGATAAACACCATTGCGCCCAGAGAAGACGACGAAGCAAAGGTTGACGAAGGACAGGGCATGGTTGGTGCTGAAGACCAGCCTATGGTTGATGCCGTTGTCAATGGGGAGGGGCACACTGCTTTAGCTCCCAATACAGAAGCAGAAGCCACGGCTGAGGCTGAGGCAGATATCGATGCTGCCATTAGCAATGGCGTTGACGCCGGTGCCAACCCTAGCATCCAAATGACCACCAACGGAGATGGACAACTAGATTCCGCAGTTCTAAATGGGAATGCTGAACATGCACCAGTTCAGTCCATTGAGGATGCTACTCATGGGCAAGGACAAGATAAGGATGTCGAGATGGGAGATGCTGAAGTCGATGGACCGCCGGCATGGCTACAACCATACCAAAATATCCCATACACGCGGTTTGAAGTGTTTCCTGCTGTTCCTGGCGGCCGACGAGATCGTACGCGAACCAGCGTCAGCCGGCCAACGGCCCCTCGTACTGCCAGCAGCACATCGAGACCAAAGCGCCCAAGCAGCAACCGTCGCACTTCGTCATCTAGACCTAGAAGTTCATCGAAAAAGAAATCCGGTGGAACGGGCCGTGGGCCTGGCAGATGGCCAAAGGGAACCAAGAAATCAGACTATGGCAATGCTGCTAGCGGCCCAGGTCTTCCACCCGGATGGAATGATAAGCACTCTGTACTGCAGGCTGTTACAGAAGGCAACGATCCAGAGCAGGAGGTTGCGGTGGAAGAGCCAGCAGAAGACTCGGTTGTGGTTTCAACGCGAATTAATGGGACAAAGGTCAATGGAAACGGTGCTTTACATGATGCTTCTGGGACGGCATCAAACGGAGAGCAAGCTATTGAAGATGAAGAGGACGTTGATGCAGAGGGAGAGGATATCTAATCGTGTTTACAGCGGACAGCTACGGGAGGGTAGGGGTTACGGTTGTATTATATACCTTGGCGGGATGGGCGCGGGTCCCTTGACTAGGCAAGGTAGCTTTATCTCACTTGAGACAAGAGCTGTTGTTTGTAGCGAGCGCACTGATATTTATTTATTTAGACAAGACAGGTTACGGGACTCCATCATGAGGTTTAGATGCATGAGGAACAGGATTCGAACAGAGGGAATTTGATTTAGCGATTGTTTCTAAGTGAATGAAGAATGAGGGTGACTTACCTCGTATCGTGTTTAGTTTGGGATGATGATCATGGAGTCGATAGGTTTGCCAAAGACGTCCAGCGCCTTTGTCTGAACCATGTCAAGGTAGAGCTTGAACAATCGTTGGAAGTGCAATCTCTCGATTTTACCTTCGACGGAGCATTTTTGGAACATGTGGTGAGTAGTCTTCTCGGTCAGCTTGATGACCGTCTTACCTGAGATGAAGGCGTTTCTACCAATACACTCCTCACCGCGAATAGCTAGCAGCGGCTCGTGGAAGGTGTCGCCGTCCTCAGGGTACTCGTCCTCAGCATCGCGGATGTCGATGTACTCCTCTATCATACCCTGTCGATTCTCGAGGCCTTTGCCGTTGTAAGTGTATATTGGCAAACAAACGACGTGGTCTGCCCAGGCTTCGAGAACGACCATCTTGCGGTACTTGGAGTAGACGGCGCCAAATGCAGAGACGGCTGTGTTGTGGTTACCTGTTGAGACAGTGCTATCGCGGTACTGGCTGTGGAGAGGAGCAGACATGATGGTGCCGGCTTTGAGCTCGTGGCGTCTTCGCTTTATATCTGTTGCTCGCATGTGAACTGTTACCGACTCGCCGAGACTGAGGTCGAGATGAGCTTGGTGAACTCCATAGAAGGGCTGCCCGTTACCTGCATCTTTTGTTAGCGTTTGACGTTTGAGTTCATGAATTTCTTGAGGGAGGGGGCTTCCAGGCCGAGAACCATTGGAGTCTGGGGGTGTCATGGGGGAATCAAGAGCCAAAGATCCAAGATCTGGAGTCTTCACTCCTTCCGGGCACGAAGTAGGCGCTCCATTGTATTTTGTATGGAACTTCAGGTGAAACTTTGACCCGAGCATACGTAGCTTCCAGCTGCAGTCTTTACAGTCCCAATCATCAGCTGCCGCGTTGATAGAGGCCACCAAGAGAGCCGGCGAGTCTCGCTGCTCTGCCTGAATGCCAACCTCCCAGTCTCCCGAAGGACGACGGGGCTCTGTGGGTGAGAAGTGGGTGTGTGCAAAGATATTGGGTTTCGTCTTTATTTTTATGTTTTTGATGGAGTCGTTCAGATCTCTGTCGCGAAAGTGTCCGCGGAAACGAGAAGAAGTTGGTTTATTGATTCTGTGATCTTGGAAACGAACCATTATGATGTTGTGTTGTATGAGATTTGGCTGTCAAGTGAATGTGCTGAGTAGTATTCTAGAGATTGTTAGATTTGGAATGCAGTGACTGCTCTACGACAAGAGAGGAAGACGACAGTTATATATCTTCTGGTGTATGATTCTGGTTATTGTTCAGAGATACAGCATCTAATGTGTTCCATGTTCAACTTGATGACTGTTCAATAGAAAAGGCTTGTTTCAAAGAGAATCCATTTGTTATTATATCTCGGTGATAATAGGTAGTGATAATGCCTGTATGACTATTATTATTATTATTATTATAGGTAACAACTTGTCTGTTCTTGAGTAGAGAATTGATTCCATTAATATGCTGTCAATGTGTCTTGATTTTGTGAGTGTTGTATAAGAATTACACCTTAATACCGTCCTGCTTTGTTAGTGTCGTGGGGTAATCTTGACCTTGCATCTACGTCCATGGAAAGTCAAGCCAGCCTAAGCAATGTCGCATCGAAGTCGAGGCTGTCTCCGCTGCCGTCAAAGGAGAGTCAAGGTACTTCTTCTTGATCGTCAATTAATCGATTATATCTGACTGCCGTTATAGTGTGATCGTGGTCATCCCTCGTGCCAGCGTTGTATTGCTCGAAATGAACGCTGCGTTGGGTATCGAGATGAAAGCGATCTCATGTTCCAGCACGAAACAGAAAAAGTGGTAAATAAAAGCCAAAAATCTGCTTCTTCTGGTCCATCGCGTCGAGATAGTCGCACCAGAAGCAGATCATTTGAGGGTTCTTCTGAGGGTTTATTCACGTATTCTGCGCCTATCAAGCTCCCACCGGAATTCCCATGGCTAAAAGAACAGCTCAGCACAAGGGCATCATCTGAAGAAGACCGAGCAGCAAACTTGTTTATTGATAAATACGTTCTGCTTCCTTGCAATGAATCATCCTCTCCCGGCTTCCTCGAGCATCTACCCTCCTTGTTCAAAGAAGTCAACGTCAAGGGCCATTATGCACTTCGATTCGCCGTTCAGGCCTGTGCATTCGCAGACCTTTCACGGGAACAAATATCTGAAGATTTGGTCAGGAGGTCCTTAGAGTGTTATGGCAATGCCCTTACTGCCCTCGGTCAGTCGTTGGCAGAAAGACACAAGACTCCAGATGACTACGATTTGATGACAACAGTCATGTTGGATATATTCGAGGTATAAGTCATTTTACGTACATCATTAAAGATTCTGACAGCATAGTAGACTTTATTCATGCCTGATGCAATAACGAACGGCTCTCACGCTCAAGGTATGGCGCATATCCTTCGTCTGCGCGGACATGAACAATTTCATGACCCACGTGGATGGAGTCTATTTCGTTTAGCACATCATAGACTGGTATGAGTCTCAGCGTATAAACTAAACTGAATGTGAAAACTCAACTAATACTCCAAAAGCAAAAGCAACAGCTTGCCAAACAACTTAGCCCACTACCCGAGTCACAGAATTGGCTTGAGACATTGAACGACAACATGGCATCTATAAAGCTCGAGAAAGATAGTCTCGCGATCAGTAAGATTTGTCAACAAGCCAACCAAGTCATCCTTTCCCTAGACGTAGAAAGTATTGATGCTGGGAGGTCATTAGACCTAGTTGATGAGATGCTACGCCTCGATCGTGAGGCTACCCTCTGGCGTAAGAAGCCGCAGTGGGAGTTTCGGGCCATATCCAGTAGCGAGGTAATTGGCAGTAAAAGGTCCGACCTTTGGTTGCCAGAGACTATCCAACTCCATCCGGATTTGTGGATGGCATATGAATGGAACTATCACCGGACGGCACGTATCATCCTCCACCAAAAATTGATTGCCTGCCTGGAGAGGGTCACCTGCGCGTCACCAAAAGAAGCGCTCAAGAGTCGAATTGCAGACTCGGTGGCTATCGTTCAGTCGCTGGCGAGAGAAGTCTTGTCAACTGTTCCCCAGTCCTTGGGCGACATCGATCATTTAGGCCGATACCACCTTGAGTCAAAACCAGCGCGTTGGCAGGCTGTTGGAGCATATCTTTTACTTTGGCCCATCAAGATTATCAAGAGCTCTGACACGTCAACGACAATTGAGCAGAAAGAGGATGCACAAAAAGTGTTTTGGAGAATTAGGGAGTGCACAGGCATGGAATCAACGTTGGGTGTTTTATCTGACATATAATAACACAACAAATCTCTCCAGCTGACTCAAGTCCCAGTTCATTTGAAGACAGTCTCCTCCAAAGCTGTTCCATCTTGGAGGGTAATGGTCTCAGCGCCTATCATTACGAAGATGATCTGGCAAGTTACTTCGCCGCGGTTCTCCCAGCTGTGATTCACACCTTGCTGAACCATAATCTGCCCTTGCTTTACCGTCTTCTCCTCGCCACCATCGAGTGCCAAAACTATCTCGCCGGACAACACCACAGCGTAGTCGAGGCTCTTAGTACGGTGCATAGGTGCTTTACCGCCAGGAGAAATCTGGGTCATGCAGAAGAGGGACCCTTTAGGAGGACATCTTGGGAGGGAGTTTCCAAAAGACGAAATAGCATCTGTGTTGGTGACGGGGACACTTTGACGAACATCGAATATGTTGAAGCCACTGCCTTTGGGACCGAAGGGCTCGAAGGGGGCGACGTGTGTATCTGGGACAAATACAGATACTCCGTCTTCATTATGTGTAGTTCGTATAAGAGTAGGGGAAGAGTTGGTTTGAGGGGTTTGGATTTGAGAGCTCATGATTGCAAGCAGAGAGTGCGGCGTGGAAGAGGAAACAGAGAATATAATGAAAGAGGGTGGATTGAGAAGATAGTTCAAACTCATTAAAGAAAAATTTGGGCTTTTATTTATACAAATACACTCAAATCCTCGGCCTTTGACAAACGCGAGCAGTGGCTATTTCCTGAGTCTCTTTCATGGTCATTAGCTATAAGAGACAAGGTTGCTCGCGCCGCTTGCCCAATTAGGAAATCCTCACGAAATGGCCATCTCGTGGTGGTGTAAGCAAACGGATGTCAAAGGCACCAATAGATGTAACCAAAAAACGGACATAAGGAATAGAGAAAGTCCTCTTGATTTGCAAGATCTACTATCCTATCTTAAACGTAAAAAGACACATTGCTGACCGTGGGCAGTTGAATAGCAGACCATTGCTCTTATACAGAGACAGGAGAAGCACCTCCTGGGCCAGAAAGCTGTGCTACAATACTAACATACTGCGGAAAGCTTTCATGTACCTGCAAGCTGGATTGCGAGAAGCTCTGATGTTGTTGTAGATCGGTCGTTTCCTGCTTTGTGGACACTATCTCCTCATCCGTAAAGTAACCATCCGCCATGAGCCACTGCTTGTCCAATTCGTTGCGATACTCGTACGGGAGATACAAAAGGTATAGCGAAATCATGATCTGGGTAACTGCTAGCCAGGGGATTATTATCCAGGGCCCTCCTTGGGACGCGATGATGGCGGAAATGTAGAATTGGGCTATGAGCAGTAGGATAGATACGCTGCCTATACAGACTGAAGTTTGGACGTAGGCTCTATACAGGTACTCCTGAGCTACAGAGGTCAGTATTCCGGCTAAGAGAGTGATCATGTATCTGAGAGGATACAAAATGGAATTGTAGCATACCGGCTTTGACATGCGCATGATTTCTCCACGCAATAAGGACAAGAGTTATCTGCACTATTGCTACAATAGCAAAGCCAAGGACTTTATACTGAGTCAATAAAGACATTGTAAGAAGGAGGGAAGACTCACTGAGGTATGGACAGAATGTGTCAATCTGTTCTGCCATATTGAAGACTTGATCATAGTAAAAGGGAAGCAAGAAAGGAAGCGACGGGACTGTTGAAGTGAGAGGACAAAAGAGAAAATAAAGAGAATTACAGGACTTTTACTTCGGTTGGATTTGAATATGACTAGCATTTGACAAACCTTGAACATGGGGTATGTTCCACTCGGGCTTACTCAAATAAAGCCATGAGTTTAGACGTGGGCGAATACCCTCAAACCTTGAGCCCGGAAACGCAGTTGTTTTGCGCCCTTTGGGAATAATTCATAAAAGGCCTCGCACGTCGTATTTCTTCTCAAATACCAAATACAATAACCAATACAGTGAACATGGCGCCAATTCCGGTTCTACAGCCACCGGGTCCAATAATGCCGGGCATGACGCCTGTTGTTCAAGCGTCCATGCTAGACTCTAGCTGTGTAGTCTGTAAGCACTTCATCCTAATTCTATACTACGTTGAGAGATGTGCTAACATCTTAGTCGTGAGCACCGGCCTCATCTTCTTCACTGCTGTATCAGCGTGGACTATTCGACGTTCCATGGCCTGTAGGAAAGCATCAGCTCGGCGTGAGTATCACTACCTCTTAATCCTACATATTCATAGACTAACCGATCAAAAGGGAAGGTTTAGAGGCAGTAGGAATGCGACGAACCCCTCAGGGAATGTTTGTACATGCACATTTATTTTGGAGTGGACGATGCAGTATAGACATTAAAAAAACAGCTCAAGTGCACAAGGGTTGCTTCTGAAAAGCTTGATGGAGGGAATTTGATAATTTGAGATCTCACCTTTCAATGTTTGACTTTGAGAATTGAAGTTAGGATGTCTGCAGATAGAATCCAAGTGCATGAAGATCGTGTGAGCCTCGCCAGGAGCGAATATATTCTTATATTACTCGGCCAAACCTTCCAATTCGTTTCTCGCTGTCTCCTATCTTCACGTCTAATACTGGAGCTGTACCAACACTCACAATCAGATCAATATGGCACAGCCAACCATCAGCGAGAATGCTTTGACTGGGCATATCACCATGGAGTTTGGGTGTAAGATTCCCTTTGTATATAACTCGTCATATCATTTACCAAACTAACCACCATAATCATAGTCCCCATTTGTATATCGACCGTCACTCTCGTACAGATAGATGACGGATATCATAGCCACCATTCACAGAATAGTCCAACAGAACAAAAGTCTCGATCAAGATACTGAGCTTGTCGACCGCCAATCTCAAGCCGATTGTTCTGGGGCGTTGGTAGCAGCTCTCGAGTGGGAGTTTCGGAGAGAATTCGACAGCCAATGATGACTTATTCTCAACACCATAACCCTCGGTTCCATATCATCACTTGGCATCTCCATCTCCGGCCTCTTCTTTCTCGCCCTCGTACTCAAGCTCGTATTCCTCCGCCTTCCTCTCTCCCCAGAATCCCTTCCCATAGCTGACAAGAATCTCCTCCCCTTTTTTGATACCAACACCTTTTCTCTTCTTCCCACCCCCAAGCACCCAAACACCCACACAAAGCTCTCCCCAACGCTCACACCATACCGTCCGAAACTCGGCATTCGCTCGGTCTCCCACGCCTCGATAGTCATTGACAAAGCGCCCCTCGTTCCCTTCACTCGCAGCATCTACCGCCGCATCGATTTCACGGTCAAGCCATAGGTCATAGTCACTCTCTGTTGACGATGCTGTGCCCGAATGCACTCGGCCCAAGTATGCAAGGATGAAACTGCCAGGCGCGAGGTTTTGAGCTGCAAAGAGACCGCTCTGCCCGTTGGCTGGATGTGAAGGGTTGGATATTGGTTGAATTTTAACAAGGTTACATGGTGTTGTTGTTGACGAAGATGGAATGATGGCAATTCCACTTGAGGCTGCAGGCTTGTTTTTGAGGGCTTGTTTATGTGTCGCACTCAAGCTTTTGTCATGAAGAGGCGTTTTCAGATAAGGGAAGCCATCCGGCCAGTTTTTGGGCTTGGACATGGCTGAGACTGTTGGTATTTGTTAGAGAGCATATGTAGATTGGACTATTACTTAAGAAAGCAGCTCTGAGTGCCAAATATCGACGATCCACTTGACCCCACGTACAGCAGCAATATTATACACATTGTACTTGTACTGTACACCAAACAACACTTCTACCATCTCCATCTACGAATTAGCAACGGAATAAACATCACAACTGCATTCAATGGCACAAATGTCCCAAAAATCATCTTCCCTTATGCTCCATTTGACTATTTAGACTATTCTACAATTTGATCTCTCTTCGAGACCAACCAAGCTCTGCTGACACTTCGGTGGCACTCCTTTTTGATAATGCTATCCAGATATTACTCAACCATCATATAACCCCAATACTGCCCCGTTCCGACACAGTCCACCTTCTAGTGAGACATTACTTCCCGGTATCGGTCCATGCTCAGGTCCACTGAATAAGCCAGCAGACGATCTTGTGTCAAAGGCAGGTTCAAGATCCTTGACCTTAATTCCATATCCTGCAGCAATTAAGTTAGTTGTTGTTCTTTGATGAGCCATAACCACGTGAACGTACCTGTTTCTTCTTGCTGGCCTTGATAATCTCCTTTGCAGTCTCGTCCGCCATGTCCGACACTGCGGCATACCGTAGGACTCCCGAGTCTCCTGCTTCCTCGTCCATGGCGTGGAGGCCTGCGAGGAGCTTCTCCAATACAGCCTGCGGAGCAATCTCGTGTCTGGCGCGATGTTGGATAAGCGTGAGGAAAAAGCTGTAGATCTCTCCTCCCAGGCGCCAATCTGAGATGACCTCCTGCCGACCCTCGAACTCTGAGATAAGAGCTGAAAGATTGGCATAGTCGCGCTCCACAACGGCATGCGGTGCAACCTCGTTGACGAGAACACGATGAGCCTCCACAAAAGAGCCTGCACGCAGGAGACACTGCACTTCCGAGTACGCATCCTTCTTAACACTGCGCATGTAGAGAGCTAGAGCCTCCCAGATCCACAACGAGGGGACCTGGAACTTCTCCGTGAGAACAACAAACGCAGATGAGTTCTCGTCGCCAATAAGGCCTGCATGTCGAGCGAGATGTTCTTGTATAGCCATCTGTCGAGCAAGTGGGTTGCTAAGGTGAAGCAAAACGAAGACAGCCTCAAGCCACTCGCCTGCACTCGTAAGTTGCGAGGCAAACGCAACAGTAGCAGCATCAGCCTTCTCAGCACCGTCCTGTCCGAAAGAGACCTTGCCACTAGATGCAAGTGCCAGACCGAGTTGCCATGTAAGACGCATATCAAGTGGAGAGAGCTGAGAGTTCTCGGGACGCAAGACGTCCTCAAGATCAGCAGTCTTGTTGGCATAAAGCTGCAAAAGACCCCAAAGGAGATCTTGTCGACGTTCAGAGTTATCATCGTCCCATAAGGGCTTAATACCTTGATCAATATACCAAGGCAATGGCAGATATTCTCTCTCCTGGTCGATATCGTTTTTAAACCCTTGCACTGCGACCGCCAAGTCATCTTGCTGGGCAATCGAGTACCAGAGGCGAAGGCCGAAAGCCTGCTTCCAATCAAGTCCAAACTTCTTGGAAATGACAAAGGAATCCAGACGGTCCTCAACGGGAACGCCCTTCATGCCTTCGCAGACGCATGCATTGCCTGAAAGAAGCTCGTAAATAGTGCGGATGGACTCGGAAAACTCAGAGAGCATTTTGGACTCGTGCCATGCCTTGAGTTGATCTCGCATCTCCTTCTTAGCATCATCGCTGGTGCCAATAAGAGGAACCAATGTCGCAAGTCGAAAGTTCTTCCCATCAAGCAGGTGCTTACAAGCGTCAATAATGCGATGACCAGCCAGGCAAGCAACAGCCTTCTCTTCGTTTGATCCGGCAAGGCCAATAGTTGTTGAAGACGCTGAGTCCACGAGGAGAGACCAGAATTGAGAAAGATTGGACCTGCGAATGAGGTGCTCGGGTTGGCTAGCATTGTCAATAGGATCAAACAAGATACTGGCCAACTCCCAGACATGCTTCTCCTGCATGCTCGCGGGGTCATTCATGTCCTGCTGATGGAAAACATCTTCAAGTTGGGTAGTGTTGAGTGATGCAAAAGGAACACCATCAACAACCCGAATATCAGTGAGCTTGTCCTGATTGCCGAGGTATCGCTTAGATTGCTATATAACAGTTAGCTTGTGTCTGAGGGCGATTTCCGAATTCAAATACCTCAGTCGCGAATGTGGCTACACGGAGCTCTTGCCTCTCTGTCTGGATAGTACAACGTTGGAAAGAAAGAATGTCAGTATTCTGAATGAGAGATCGACGACCGCCTTGAAAGGTCAGAGGTCGAGGGAAAACTAGTGTTTCATCTGGTCCCCAGGTAGGTCGTCCGGCATCGTGGAAAGTCTTCTCATAGCCGTCCAGATTCATTTTCTTGTCTTGTCGCTCGTAGGGCCACTAATCAAATTCAATCTTAGCATTAATTCATATAGTATAAAATCATAGATACATAAACCTCCAGTAAATTATATTCTGGGGTCACTCAGGTAGCGACTAGGGAACCGACCTTGGGAAAGCCTCGGGTAGGAGTTGAGGCTTGTAGATGTTGAGGTGCCGGCTTGGGCTTCTCAAACAATGAGTTCATGAGGTCAATGCTGGTCGCAAACCCACGACCTTTATCCATACCAATGGTGCTTGCCGCGAAATTATCCAATCTATCGTTCTTTGCTGTGCTCTTCCTCCAGATCGAGGACTTTCGTAGAGTGTCAGGTCCACTCTTGTCGAGGTCGATCAATAATCCAGTTTGTCTTGAAGGGGAATCATTCAGCTCTCTTAGAAGCTGTCGGTCCCGCTTTACCGGACTGACGGTCTTTCTCAACATCTCCATCCAATCGTCGCCATCTGCAACTTCGAGCTGTACAGGACCAGCAGAGTCCTTCACAGCTCGCATTCTAGCTCTTAGGATGCCTCCGGGAGTAGCCTTGACGGCTTCCGGAACACCCTCTGACGAGTTGTCGTCGAGCTCCGCGGCCAGATGCTGTTCGAGTGAAGACCTCGCCATGTCTTCATCCTCGGACAAGTCATATTCGTCACCCATATCATCAGCGTACTCCTCTTCGAAGGATAATCTGACATCGTTGGGTGCAGAATCCGCGGAGCTAACCCCTAAAAAAGACTGCTCACCGGAGAATTGGGGCTGGAAAGCTTGCGGTTGATCCTCGAATCCACCAGGGAGTGCTCGGTGCCTTCGAAACTCGAAGGTGTCATCTTCCATGGGAGAGTTATCGGAGACATCAACGGCCATCTCCTGGGCGGGAGCAGACTCGTTCTGGGTAATCTCCTCATCATCAGAGTCGTCGTCATCGAGACCGTAAGTAGTGAAGTGCTCAACCGAGAAAACCCAGATGCCAGTATCCTTGTCATAGCTCTCGAAAGCCGTGTTCTCGATTCTCTTGAGACGCTCAACGTGCTTGTTAAACTTCTTGGGGTCAGTAGCAACTCTCTTGTCACGGCCACCACGAGGCCAGGACTGCTCGAGAGCGATTCTGGCAGGGACGTTAAGACCCTTACCGACAGGAGGTTTCTTGGCGGATACGGGGTAGACAGTGGCAGATCGAGGCTCAAGCACAATCAAGCTGCCACAAAGCTCGGCAAGGTCGATGTTGCTGATATCGACAGGAACCTTGAAAGAAACATAGCCAACGTTGTCGCGTCCGACAGTAAACCCGTCGACCTTCTGTCGCTGCATACGGTTCAGATTCTCAAGGTCCTCCAATGGGGGCGACATCCAGTACTGGCCAGGAGCTTTGTCAAGGGTGCTAGTAGCAGGGGACTCTGGGGTGGCGGCGTGATCCTCTTCGTGGACGATGGCCAGCTCATTGCCCTTGACTTCTTCCATCTCAGGGGTCTTGGAGCCAGCCGAAGCGTTCGGGTTGTTAGTCGCACGATTCTGACGGGGGGTCTCATCGTTGGCTGGGCTATCGACATCGCTAGCAGCAGGAAGAGCACGAACAGGGGTGCTGTCTTCCATGTCAACATTGGTAGTGTCAAAGCTAACACGCTTTGACAACTTCCGAGATCCAGTTCCAGCGTCCGCCACCTTATCTTTCTGTGGTGTAGAAAAGAGATCACTTCTAATATCTCTGTTGATGACAAGCTTCTTGGAGCCGGTACTGCCGTACCACCTGGGCTGCGATCCATTAGAGAAAGCTCCAGGGGCGAGGATGCTGTCTTCGGTGTTGAAGCTGCGGCGCAGGTTGTTGGATGACAGGCTCTTGCTCAAACTTCCGGATCTGCTGGAACCCAACAGGCTGTGGCCTAGGTTACCAGGTGTGCTGGAAATGCTGCTGGCTGGGCTGCCCGAGGGTGTTCCATAAGCACTGTAGGAAAAGCCAAATCCTCGCTTCTGAGGAGTAGCATAGCGAGAAGCAGACGCAGGAGCAAGCTTGTACATGGGCAGAATAGAGCTTCTCCTGGGCTTAGAGCCACCACTCAAAGGAGTAGCAAGAGGGCCAGGGTTTTGAACCTCGTTTCCACCCAGACCGGCGAACAAACCAGGGGAACCAAATGCCGAAACATCGTTAAGGTTAGCAGTCAAACCCTGAGGAGCATTGGCAGACTGGCTGTTGCCAAGAATTGAAGCGCCATTTTGTTGTTGCTGCTGGTTGGTGCTACCACCGAACATGGTAGAGCCCTGGTTCTGACTAGGTTGACCTCCGAAAAGACTGTTCCCAGCATTGCTCGTGCTTGCCCCAAAGAGGCCAGGCTTCTGCTGCTGGTTGGCGGTGTTGCCAAAGAGGCCACCGGTACCAGTATTCTGCTGGGCCTGATTGTTGGAGCCCAGGCCGCCAAAGAGCCCGGTGCCGGTCGTGCTGGGCTGAGCAGAGGCGTTGTTTCCAAACATGCCCCCAGTAGTAGCGGCAGGCTTATTGCCAAACAGACCACCGGTTGCGTTGTTATTGTTAGCAGCACCAAAACCTGTTGTGTTGGTTTGTTGCTGGTTGTTGCCAAAAAGACCCCCGCCTGTACCAGCGGCTGCAGTGTTGGTATTGCCGAATAATCCAGTGCCTGCAGGCTTTTGCTGGTTGTTCTGGCCAAACATGCCACCCGTCTGCTGGGTTTGGTTGCTCTGTCCAAACAATCCAGTGCCGGTATTTTGCTGGGCCTGGTTGTTGTTCTGACCAAACAGACCGCCACCGGTGCTAGCAGCTTGACTGTTGTTGTTGCCGCCAAACAGACCACCGCTGGGGTTTGCGGTCGTGTTGTTGGCTCCAAATGCGCTGTTCGTCGTGCTGGTTCCGAACCCGCCAGTCGCAGTGTTGTTGGTATTTGTGTTTCCAAAGCTGAAACCAGTGCCCGCAGGCTTGTTTTGGGTGTTTCCGAACAGGCCACCACCCGTGTTGGTATTTGTCTGGCCAAAACCAGTTCCGGTGGTGTTCGTTTGACCGAAACCACCAGTGGTAGTAGTGTTCGCTCCTCCTCCGAAAAGACCGCCGGTCTGAGGTGTCTGGGTGGTGGTGCTGCCAAAGAGACCCCCTGCAGGCTTGTTAGCAGTGTTGCCGAACAGTCCTCCACCAGTGGTGTTGGTGTTGTTGTTGGCTGCTGCGCCAAATCCAGTAGAGCCGAAGCCAGTGCTTGTAGTTGCGGTATTGTTGTTCGCTCCTCCTCCAAAAAGACCGCCGCCAGTGTTGGTCGCTGTGTTTGCTCCAAAGCCTGAAGTCGCGGTAGTGTTCGTGTTAGTACCGAAACCTCCACCGAAGCCAGAGCTCACGCCAAACGCACCACCGCCGGTAGCATTGCCATGCCGTCTTCCTTGAACATAATCCGCAAGTCGAAGTTCATCGGCTGACCATTTCTTGTAAGCGTCCTGGAAGAGCAAGTTTTGGTAGTGGTTGGTCGAGGTGCTGTTGGCTTCCTTCTCGGTATGCGCTTGGAAGGGGGTAACAGCACTTCCAGGGGGGTCGCCTGCCGCACCGCCCAAAGTGTTGGTGTTTGAAGCGCCAAACCCAGAACCAAAACCACTTGAGGTATTAGTCGTGGTATTGGCACCTCCACCAAAGAGCGATCCGCCAGCGGCAGGTGTGCTACCAAAGCCAGTCTTGTTGGCGGTGTTGCCTCCGAACATGCCACCTCCTGTGTTGCTACCGAATGCCGACGTGGTGTTGGTTGCAGCACCTCCAAATCCTCCAAAGCTAGTGCCTGTGGTGGTGTTGGTGTTTGCAGTAGAACCGCCAAAGAGGCCCGTACCTGTGCTGGTAGCAGTAGATCCAAAGGCAGGCTTGGCTCCGAAGCCGCCTGCAGTGTTTGTTGCTCCAAAACCTCCTAAGAATTGTCAGTATGTGTATATCAGCTTGGCTTCTCGCCTCTCGTATTCTCTCCAAGTCGACGATGACAGCGGTGCGTATAGGCGGAATTCGCGTACCAGTCGTTGAGCCGAAGCCGCCTGTGGTGTTATTGTTGGCGCCTCCGAAAAGGCCACCAGAAGCGGTATTACTTTGGCCAAACCCGCCAGTGTTGGTAGCTCCAAAGCCTTTCGAGCGTTCCAATCAGCACCGCTGTCATCGGCCGTCCCGGTGGTTGAAAAAGGTCTCTTACCTGAAGTGTTGTTATTATTGCTCGCACCAAAGCCCCCGAAACCAGTGGACTGTGTTGTGTTGTTGTTGTTGTTGGTCTGGCCGAAGCCTCCGAAGCCGCCGCCGAAAGACATGATGGTCGTTACGAAGTCGGCGCGGTTCGGGATGGATGGGTGGTTGTTCGTATGCGAGCGAAGCAGTCGTCGCGCGTTTGGATTTTGACGCTAAGCGAAGAGCTCTCGTCGCGAAATCGATGAACGAATTGACACGTATCGCGGGTGCAATAGCACTAATTATCGTCGAGCAAGCGAGGAGTGTAAAGTATGCGCCTCGTGACAGATGGCGCAAAGCTTTGTTAAGAGCTGCGATGTGAATTCGCGAAGCTACGTTGCAGATGAAAGGGCCAGGGGAATGCAGCTGTAATCAGTGCTGGGGGAGCGGCAGGGGCCGCGAGAAGTTGGGAAATGTCGCAAAAGAATATAGGAATGTGAAATTAAGTTAATGAAAGAGATGAGCGTATGTGAGAGATGGACGAAAGAGCGCGGACCAGAAAAGGCTGCACCCTTATACCCTCAAGAGCTCGTGGCGATGAAGTTGATGGTGAGGTCAGTCAGTCGCTCCATCACCAGCCAGCTTTTTTTTCGGGGCGGACCTTTGGTCTTCAGGCAGGTTGGCTGTAGCTCTGTTGCTGCCTCAGACAATAACTTCGTAGCTTGATTGGCCCCGGCACAGCTGATGACTAACGCTGTCCAATTAAACTTGTCTGTCAAGCTACCTAAACTTTGAGTCACTGTTGCCTATGTAGTGCCTGGAGTCTACCTAAACCAAAAGTACCAAGGCAGATTCTATGCACAATATCGCGTTTTGGTTGGCTATCGCTGTACGCGACTGTGACGATAGAAAGCAAATGTTCTCATGAATGACGCTATTTTCAACTGAATTTCTTTCATAGCAACAGCTTAATAAGTATAGCTTTCTAATCAATTATGTCTCGCTCGGTTACTTCTCTTTCCATTTGGTCAAGAACGGTTTCAAGCTGTCTGTGATGCAGAAGTTCTCCTTTACTCCCTCGTCCTAGTGAGTGCCAAAAAGGCTTGACCGTCAGGGAGTACCCAAGTTCTTCTGTCGTCTAATCTAAAACAGTCATTTCTTATGGTTCCCTGGGGTCGTCTCGCTGTCCCCACTAGACCTAGACTGAAGAAAACAAAGGTATTCGTAGACCATAGCAACAAACTACCAGTATTAGACAAATTATCTCGCACGGCAAAACAAACTATAGCGACGATAGTCATGTTACGGCGATCATCTAAGTGTACACGCCAATTCCAATTGGATATTAGTTCTATGTTACTTTCAGTAAATTCGATGCTCCTGTCATCCCCAGTCATGGGTCTTTAATACCTTCGAATGTATTAGTGTGCCAATTTTTCCAGCTGTCGCGTCTGCCGGCGCGTCGCAACCCAAGCTTCTCCCTCAGATCTCATTGACCACGACCAACAATACCAAGCTCATTCCTGCTTCTCGCTTCTCCAGCATCTTCACCACGCCACATTTGGTGCATCTGTTATCTTCAAGCCTCGCGATCATTACTAGCTTTGAGTTTGGGCATTCCGCTTGCTTGCTCGTGCCATTATACCTACCACCCAATTCCTCGACCGCCGCTTTCTAGGAGTCCCCCCGCCACATCACATCCAACAATGAATTCGCATACAACGCCACGTACTGCCTTCCAGGGGCGCTCTCTAGGCGGCTCAGGTCTCCCTCCACAATCGCGACAACCTGTAGCTCCCCAGGTGTCATCAAATGAGGATTATAGCACGATTCCTGAGGAGGATCGCGAACATATCGATGAGGTGGTAGGTCAAACCCGAGTCTACTCGAGAATTCCTTTGCTTACATTTTTTTCTCTTCCAGTTTGACTTGATGGATATGAAAAAGAAAGGATGGCTTAACAGTTACGAATTTCGACATTCCCTGGCAGCTCTAGGCTTCGATATGTCCAAACCAGAGTACTTCAGAGAACTACAATCCTATGGCTCTGTACCCCCCGAATGGCAAGATCCGCACAACTGCCCTGTCAACCGTCTCTATGTGTACCTCGACCAATTTCGATTATGCGCTGCCAAGCTGCTTGCCAGCCGAGACCCTCGACAAGAAGCGACAAAAGTGTTCAACATGTTTGACTACGACGGTGACGGTGTCATCTCCTTTGAGGACATGCGACGATTAGCTTCCGATATCAAAGAAGAGAGAACAATGACAGACGAGGAGATTCAAAGCATGATTGAACATCTAGATCACGAAGGCAAAGGCGGTGTAAACTTGGAAGAGTTCATCCAGATGATGGAGGAGGCTGGTTAATCCCAACCACAGTAGCTGAGGGAGGCACATCAACTAGACATGCCAGGCGATGGCTGTCAAAATGCCATAATACAAACGGTGTCCGGTGTTTGGGTTCTCGCATTCATCATACATGACATCGGGTCAATGCCTGCCTGATGGTTGGTAGAAAAAAAAGAAAAGATCCAACTGCTTGCGCCAATAAAGTCATGGTCCTGACACTTGTACACACAACTGTCTCAAAATGGCCTCCACGACCTGAAAATTGCGCCGCATGCACTGGAGACTAAGCTGCTAGAGTCAAGCCGCGTTTTCTAACAAGAAGGATTCAGTAGGGGATCTTCTATGGCGGTTTGGTTTATGTGGTTAGCTATAGAAAGCATTGGAAAAGAACAGGGAACGGCGCAATAGGACTACGACGGAGTAAGGAGTAGATTTCAATAAGATCTAAGAATTGTTTTTTGAATGCGTCAGGCGCGCTGTCTAAATTCCCAGTCCGTCACAAAAGCTTTCCCATTCTCCCATCACGACTAAACCTCCCAAATACCATACTCAACGTTGGACGAAAGCCACAAAAATGTACTGAGAACAGGGGAATACCATCCTTCGCCTGTGCAAGAAACGAGAATCGGGTTAAAACCGGGAGATGAAGATAAACGTGTAACAAAGAAAATCAGGGGTGATCAAGCATTTGATCATTCAGCAGCAAGCTGATATGATTAGTGACATAACAAAGGCGCAAATCGAAGTATCAAAGCTGAGCTTAGAATTGGATCAGATCTTGGTTCTGCTTTTGCTGCTGTGGTGCCTGTTGATGAGCAAACGGGTTGTTTGTCTGGCCATTCATACCTGCAGGTCCGGTGGCGGCGGGCATTTGAGCACCATAGTTGGTTGTAGGCATTCCCGTGAATTGCTGTCGAAGGAATGGGTTGTTACCAGTCGCCTCGGCGTTGATGCGAGCAACACCTGCACCGGCACTGTTGATGAAAGTGCCAGGGGCTGTGTGTTGTGCAGGAATACGAAGGTTGCCTGTGTTACCAAAGGTATCCATGCCATCGCCGCTGGCAAGCAAAGCGTTGAGTCGAGTCTCGTGCTCGTTCATCTCTTTCTGCGGGGCGTTGAACGAGGGTTGCGATTGAGAGAAGGTGTTTTGCGATTGCGCTGGGAAGCTGTTCTGCTGCTGCAACTGGGGCTGAGACTGGTTTCCAAACGAGTTGAGGCTCTTCTGTTCGGGAAGTGCTCCTAGGGATGACATAGGATTTGGTCGAGCGGATTGAGGGCGACTGAACTGGGCGAATGGGTTATTGGAGCCGGTGGGGGTTGGCTGCAATGATTGCGGCTGGCTGTTGTTGGTTGCCCAGGGGTTGTTGCTGCCAGCCTGGAGCGTGGGCTCAGGAGATGCTGGTGATGAGAATGAAGTCTGTTGTGGCTGTTGTTGCTGCTGCTGCAAGTAAGGGTTGAAGCCAGTAGGCTGGGGCTGGAAGGCTTGCTGTTGCTGCTGTTGTTGTTGTTGCTGCTGCTGGCCGTAGGGATCGAAGCCCATGCCAGTCTGCTGGCCGGCAAACCCAGTGTTATAGTTTGGCTGGAATCCGGTTGGCTGTGGCTGCTGGAAGCCAGTATAAGCGTTATTCATGTAGCCAGTTGGTTGAGGCTGGTTCTGCTCGATAGGGTTGGCGAAAAAGTCCACAGGGTTGCCTTGCTGGTATCCTTGGTTGAAACCAGTGAACTGCGGCTGGTTGGTCTGCTGCTGAGGTACGGGATCGTCGTCGAAGAGAGAGGCAGCATTGCTGTTCTCAAGCTCTCTACGCCTTCGTTCCTCCTCTTCCTCACTAAGCTTGATTGCCTTCGCCAGGTCATCGTCATCATCTGGCCCGTTCTGTCGACTCTCACGCTTCTTCCTGTCTTCCTCTTCCTGGTACCTGCTTGCCTCCAAAGCTAGACGATATTCGGCATCTTCTTCGTCGGTCATCTGTCGCCTTGGCTGTGTCTGTTGTCGTCTGCTTCCCTGGCCCATTGGTTCAGCTTGCTGGGGGGCGAATTCTTCGAGGCCAGTAACGCGAGACTTCCAAGATCTTCGATCGCTTCGCTCGGCTCGCAGTCTTTCTTCGTCCAGAATAAGGGAGGTTAACTCCTTTGCAGCGACTCGGACTGTGCAGATGTTAGTAGCTGTTTCATAATGTCCATGCTAGACACGTACCGTTCTGTCCTACGTCGCGACCCTCCTCGTCGACATATTGGAACTCGCGCAGAGTCTTGATGATATAGATACTCTGACGAGCCCAGGTAACAACAAGTTCTGAGCCCTCGTGAAGGCAATAATCTAGGACCTTGAGTGCTTTGAGGACATGGCGCCAGTTTTTTCCCTTGTCGTTCAGACGCTTATCGATCATGTCCATAATCTCGTAAAACTCGGTAGATCTGATCGCGTCATACCAAGTCAGTTTTATCCCATGATTCTGGAAAATCGATCATTGCGCAGGGCGTCTACATACGTGTTATATGTCATTTGAGCAATCTCGCTCATCTGAGTACCGGTCGGGCCCCATGGGTCATTACTGGTAGCTAGACTCTGTCAGCGAGGGTGGTCCCAAAGATACAATAGGTATCGTAGGTCAGTTCTAACCTTCTCTGACCTTGACCTGGGCGCTAGAGTAACCCTTGGTCACGTTTTTGACGCTTCGCATTACCTTCGACATGATGGGCGATTTGTAATGTGCGCTATATAAATTCGGATTGTTGGTTCAGTAGGTAGGTAGAGGTGTGTGGTTGGCACCAATCGCTCGGCCGAGGTCGTGTTTGCCTGGCTGAGTCGATTAAATTGGTAGAACCTTTACTTGGTCAAGTTTCAGAAGGATAGTCTCTGCGATACGAGTCCAATGCGCGCCAGTCAGACGGAGTCAACGGAAGGTGTAGGGGGATTGAGGGGGTTGAGCGAGCTCTTAGGATCACGAGATAATCGCTCCCGGTCTCGGCGTCGATTGCGTAGCGTTTGCGACAAGTTCAATCAAACAGAGAAAAATCAGTCGCCGTTTGCTTGGGATTGGCGATTGAGAAGGAGAACGATTGTGGAGGAGGTTGGAGGACACGATCGTGGGGTGATTAGGTCTCGATTTCGAGAGGTCGGGGAGACCGATCGGACACGATGTTATAGGGTGATTAGGAGGGAGGCGAAGCAGCAAAGTTTAAGAATGCGGCGAATCCAGGTATACAAATAATTCCGATCCGGCCGTGGAGGAATAGCGATCAGAGGAGCGAAGGCGCTTTCGACGCGACTCAGTGAGGAAAGATGAGAGCGAGTGCAGGATGATGAATGAATTGGCGCTCTCATGCGGGTTGGGCAAGGTCTAATGGGATGGGATGTGGCTCTGCAAGCTGATTACGTATCCATTTTCACCCGCCAGCACAGACGGGCCAGAACAAGCTGCGCCAAGGTTTGCGGGGGTCTTGGGTTTTGCGTATGCGTATCTCTGTGTATACGTCTATTCGTCAAGTGTCTCGTAAAATGGTCTTTTTCTCCTCACCCTTATGCTAATCTTGTTTGTAACTTTGCCTTCCGTTGAGGACTGTTTAACTGCCCTAATACGGCTTCGTAGAGTGTGGCTGAAGTTGAGCTTACACAGGCGTCAGAGCGTCTTTACACCCGCTGCCCACAATAGGAAGTACATACGTCACGTTCCCGAAAGACCCCTAGCTGCGTCAATTAAAGCCCGACTTACACTGTTCCGGTATTTTTATGCTTGATTCGACTACCCTGTACATAGTTGGAAAAAGGCTTGTTATCATCATACTCAACCGAATTTTGATAGAGCATTTTTTGGGGTGCAATTGGGGGGTTTCATTGACTATCATAGTAGATTTTTATGTACTTCAATGTGCGTTATTAATCTCGAAGTGGTTGTCGTTTCTCAACGAAGCCTCAAATATGTCTTTCGTTTCATCATGTCATAACTCCAGAGCAAATTCTCAAATTGTGTGTCCCAATCTAAACCATTCCAATAGCAGATTCTCCCCAAACGTGAACACTTCTCCCGTGACCTGCAGAGTCTTGGCAAAAGATGGCAAAATGGAGGAGAGATTCAAGAGGGTTGAGGCTGCCTAGCTTGACCATCCTCATCATCCGTACTGTCGGAACGACGAGCTCGTTTAGGAGGACTCTCTAGCACGACACAATCGTCTTCATCTTTTCCATCGTTGGCATCGTTGGCATCGTTGGCATCGTCGGCATCATCCTCATCTCCAGAATCGCTGACAAATGCACCATAAGATCGTTTGTTCTGTCCCTGACCTTGACTGCCAGCAGGGCTCGAGCGTGAATGCGAACGCGAAGGTGGGATTGGAGTTTCCAAATCCAAATCACGAGTGAGATCGATTGGCGATGTCCGATCACCCCCCTGGGAAACAATCTGATTATAAGGAGTTGGGCTTGCGAATAAGTCACTTTCCTCACGTGTCTCTCTTGGAGGTGTAGCATTGTCGTGGACTGCATTGTTGTCCGTTGGAGCTCCTGAAGCAGGACTGGTACATGGAGGTGGAGGAGATGGGGGTGGAGTTTCTACCTTCACAGTAAAGGGAGTCTGTCGCTCTCGTTCAGGACTTGTCACGAATAAAGAAGCAGACTTATCTCTTTGTTCTCGTTGTTCTCCTTGGGGACCCTCGGAGACCCTGTGCCGAGCAGGAGCCGGTGGCGGAGGCATAGCAGCCTGATCGGCGTCAGCGTCGACTGCTTCAGAAATGTCTTCTCCGTCATCATTGGCAACTTCAGACATGTCTTCTGCATGCTCATCGGCAGCTGGTGAGGGCATGTCCTCTTCGTCTTCATCATCACTTATGATTTCGTAATGTGTTCCGTTATCAGACCAGACCTCGTTGCTCTGGCCAGGTTCGTACTTGTGCTCTTCAAATTCGTACTCGAGTCGGCTTCCCAAATATCGAACGACGTCGTCTTCCTCTTGTCCATTGTCATGGTTGAAGTCTGCGGCACTATCATCGCCGCCATGGCCGCCGAAAGAGTCGCCATCAAAACCGTCATCATCCTCGTCGTCTGAATCTCCATCATCCCCATCGTCCCCATCGTCAGAGCCCTCATCATCCTCACCGTCAGAGCCCCCATCATCCCCATCATCAGAATCATCACCATCTGAACCTTCAGATTCACTCTGGTCCTCAGTATTGGAACCGCCATCCACATCAGAGTCTCCATCATCATCAGAGGTAAGATCCACCGGACTCTGAGGATGAGGATATAAGGTTTCATCTTCAGGTGGCGGAGATAGAAGGCCTGTAGGAGGGACTGGCGGGTTAACAATTGCCTCCAGTAGTTCTGCAAGAGCTGAAGAAGGGCGTAATCCGCCCAGCATTGGAGCGAGATTACGGAGCTGCGATAAACGGGATTGCTCTTGATCCTTCTCTCGGCGCACAGACTCATTGATATCACAAACAAATGTCCAGTCACGAACTGGTACTTGATGTTTGGCCTCAAGATACTTATTATAGTCCCAGAAAGTTATCTGGGAGACGCCACGAAGGCAATATAGATAGTCTACCCCTTGTAGAGTACGCAGTGCGCGGTTCTTTCGGAAATTTGGCTGGTTCTCCGTCTTTTCAACCATGTGCTGGATGATCTGTGGCGGTTCATGCTTTCGCCGCATGTACGACACGGAGGATTCAGGCAGATGAATGGCAATGGTCTTCAGGCGGCGAGCCTCGGTAAGAAAAGCTAAGTCGTGAGTCCTACGAGATGTGTACTTGTTCTTTTTGTCAATCTTGTAGGTGAGTTCCTGTGAGCCCATCCATAGCATCTCGATATGTTGCAGATGCTGAAGCTTACATCCAATTCCTCTCGCAAAGCGACCCTACTCGCCAATAGATGAGAAAGCGAATTTGTTTGCTCCGTAGAAAAGACTTGATCCAACAAGATTCCACTGTTTGCATACCATGAGAGGAGCCAGAAGTCTCTGTGGACGAATAGACGAGAAAGTGAGAGAGACTGGCTCATGTCCAATGTGGAAACGGTTGACAAGAGACATTCTGTTGTTGCAGTTGATGTGAACAGAATCCGGCTCGTAGTAGGGGTCTAATCGCGAGATGGCATGGACAAGTTCACCATCGAAGACCAGAGCGAGTCGAAGGATTTCAACTTGAAGCTTTTCAGGAAGCCTGTTAAAGTGGCACGGCTGATTGTCTTGTTCAATTTCGAACGAGCCCCTTCGAGGCTGTGGACTGCAGCTTTCATCTTCACCCCCGATAGCCATGGCTTCTTCCTCATCAGTTGGTGGACGTAGTTTCAAGTAAGGATGTAAATTAGGCCGCTTGGTTTCACTGAAAGCCCACGACATGTTCTCCTCCTTGCACGAGAGTTTGTAGATGTCGCCCCAATTTAGGTAACCAACACACTCACCAAACGCCAGCCATTGTCGGCAAATTTCAGGCCAAGTCTATAGCACATTAGAAATCCAGAATTCACAATCGAAACGACGTCTAAACAAGTACTCACACGTTCGGTCTTTCGAGGTTTTGGGAGTAGTCGCTCAAGTTCTCGAATCCTCCGGTTTAGTGCGGCCACTCTGTTTCTATTCCTCGATTTGACATCTTTGAGTTCTTGCCTCTTTCTGAGGAATCTGTTCCGATACTTTCTAAAATGACCGGCGAGTTCTAGCCAAAGAGGAAGGCATGTTTTGATGCAGTTTCCATGAAAATCTGGTACTTCGATCTGCTCCTCCTCCAGACATTGATCGAGTTCTGCCCACGCATTTTTCCATCCATGTTGTAAGTCCCCTACAGTATCCGGGTCATTGATGGAATCGTCGTCTCTGTTGTTGTTGGGGCCAGGTTCATTTTCCGAATCTCCGTTACCTGAGCTGCTGTTGTCTGAGCCATCGTTGTCTGAGCCGTCGTTGTCTGAGCCGTCGTTGTCTGAACCGTCCTCATCTGGATCATCACCATCGGGGGTTCCCCCATTGATCGGTGATTGATCCTGCTGGATGACCCTATCATCCGCATCATCATCGCTGTCTTCGCTGTCTTCTTCACTGCTGTCGGGATCATTGGCGCTATCTGAACCATCCGATGAAGGAGGAGAGGGGGGGCCAGGAGACACATTGTCGACATCCTCGACAAAAAGACTCTGCTCGTCACTTAGTTGTGGAGATTGAAGATCATCGACTTCATCGATGTCCATGAGGTCGACAGCTTCAGGTCCATTAACCATGTGACGAATAGCTTCACCATACCCGTTAAGACCCAAGACAATCTCCTGGGGGGCAGGCGTGGCGGAGCCATGATTGTCAAGCGCCGGATGATCCTCGTCCGAAGTGAGATCGACTATGTCGATGTCGAACCCCGTGACGCTCCCTTCCGACATGTGGGTGATTGAGTTGCTGAACTAAGCAAGAAAGGCAATTGGTCTGCAACAAATCGAAGAAGGGATCATGGGATGAGAATGATGATGCAAGCTGTCAAGAAGCTAGAATGAGGAACAGAAGGAATAGGTCCAAGAAGAGGGCTCAAGAAGAAAGCTCAAGAAGAACAACTGCTCAAGAGATATGGAGAGGTTGCGATGTCGAGAGAAGAGATCGAAGAGGAATAAAGGACGAAGAGCAGCCTTTATACACGCGATGAAGGGGACGGTGAATCACTGCTTGAGAAGATGAAGGAAGGAAGGGAGGGAGGGAAGGAGATACAAGAAGACTCTCGAACCTTAGAAGAGTATGGCCTGAGATGCTGAAGCGTGACGGGGAAGTTCTTGAGTAGCTGAGAAGAGGAAGCGAAGGATGCAGATGAAGGAGAGTGGACTGGTTACAGCCTATTAATAACCGAGAAGAGGAAAGGAGAAGAGTACGAGAAAGAGGAATTGGAGGATAAACTAAGACTAAGAAGAGGTTTGAGAGCAAGGAGAGGTAAAGGAGCTGTGGTACGGTTCAGATGATAGAGGTGGAGTTGAAAGTGTGCTAGCTTGTGAAGTTCCGTGTAAGTCAGCAGCTGCGTAGAGACGAAAGCCAGACTGAAGCTAAACAAAACGGACGAAAACGAGACACTTACAGAGAGCAGCAGACTTCAAGGCCGTGCACTCAAACACAATACCTATTGTAGCAACAGGAATTCTCCAGCATCAGCAACACTTCCCAGAGGATTGTCAGCTTCAGTAAGTAACGTATTAGGCTTGATCCCAGCATCTTCATGAAACATTGGAATACAGGATGTTATAATTGAGACACCAACCAACTCGATTCAAGCTCTATTCAATACAGTAGCCTATATCAAAGTAAAATGACCCGCCTTCGGCTCTGTAAACCATTTGTTACTATTACAAAGCGGAAGACGTACTCTGACAGGATGCATAGGTAGCAACTAAGCTCTAGCATCCCTTTCAAGTCTTAAATGCCCCCCAAGAAGTCGTCTAATCGCTGCATATGCTGCATCGTGCGACCTGGTATCATTCAAATGCTCTTTTAACACCCACCCTGTTTTATAACCTAGTTCTTGAGCTCAGAAATAATGGGGTAGTGCCAGCTGCGGAAGGTGTCCATGACAGTTGTGAACACGACCAGCAGGATACCACCTCCGGGACCCAGACGAAGAACCTGAAAGATTGTCAGCAAGTCTCACATTTCAATTCTGACTCAAAAACGCACCTTGGGCAGGAATCCCTTGTAGAGAGCGCTGAAACCCTCCTCCTTGAAAACAGTGCCGACAGCGGGGAAGGCCCAGTTGTACTTGGGAACCTGGCCAGGGACCTTGGGGGTGTTTTGGATTCGGCTCTTGACAACGTCCAGGGGAGTGTTGAGGACAGTTCCGAAAGTACCACCAATGGCACCAGAGATCATATCGTTGGTCATCTGAGCCTTCTTGTTCTCGGCCTTGGGGAGAAGTTGTCGGACCTGGTAAATGCAGCCAAAGTAACCGGCGTTCCAGAGAATGTGACGCCACATGGTACTCTCGAGACCCTGGTAGAGGGTAAGAGGGCCCTCGTTCTTGACAGTCTTGACAACACAGTCGACCATGCCGTTGTACTTTCCAGCGGAGGCCTTGTCCTGGAGACGAATCTTGATGAGCTCGAAGGGAACGACGACGAAAGACTCGGTAGCACCAGCTGAGGCACCGGTAAGAATGGAGAGAGGCTGGTTCATCTTGTCGAGGCCAAACATCTTTCGGTAGACCTTGCCCCATTCATCGTTGGCAGCGAACTTGGTAGCTCGCTTGGGAGCCTCCATGAGGATAGGAGCGGAGATACCGCGGTAGAGTCGTGAGAAACTGGCGCATATTATTAGCAGTGAGCGCAATGGCCGAGTCGCGGGCGCAAAGCGTACCCCTCCTGCTTGATGATCTTGCGGAAGCAATCAAGCATGCCGTTGTATTCAGCGTTGGCACCGGTGCCAGTCTGCAATTGACTATTCGTCAAGTTAGCGGTTGAATTACCTTAATGAAAGATACACTTGGGTCGGCCATACACTCGGGTTTTGACAACGTCAAGAGGGTACCTGTGGTCTAATTAGCTAAATGTCTCGAGCACGCGACAAATATGGTCATACATCACCAGAATCTACAGCCAACAAAAATTAGCGATACTTCTCAAGTAAGCAAAAGTGGCATGGACATACCTCCGAGACACCGGCAATGGCGCCTAATTACCAAACGTTAGCCATTGGGTTCGGGACGAAAGTCAAGGTTCAGCGGGATAACGGGACGCATTGCGTACCTGCGGCGAACTGGTAGACGAAGGGAAGAGGTCTATCATCAGGGTTTGACATTTTGACGACTGTACTGGCGACCCGAATAAAGAGAAGAGCTGAACAGAGACGAAACGAAGAGAGGAAAAGAAGTTGAGTGGAGAGTTGTCGCAAGTTGACAAGGCACGAGGGAGTAACGGAAGGGAAGATGGCGAGCTCCGAGCGAAGACCGGGCCGGGGAGTGGAGGGAATTTGTTTTGGTGGTGCGACTTCGTCTATCCAATGTCTTATCGGGGACTGGGCTTGAGTGATAAGATTCCGTAACGGCGAGAGTGGGTGGGATTGTGGGGTCGAGACCCGGGGGAAGGGTCCAGTGATGCTCGGCGAGACGGTAAGCAGCCGAATTTTGGATGTTTTGACGTCGCCGATTCTTCTCCGAAAATACGAGTCTCCCATTCATTTGCTATTTTAGGCAAGTCTCTGATATAAAGGGTTTGTCACACTTGGGCAGGTACTGGTAGTTGCAAAAGGAAGAAACAAAATATTAATATTTGCATATTGTCACATAGTTTGCTTGCTCGTTCTTTTTGCTCTGTGTCCCCAAACCGTCTTCAATCACCCGGATGTCCGATTCCTGCCGCTAGACCTCTAACGTCTTCAAGCTGTCTCCGTTGGTACCTGGACAGAAAATGGTCGGCATATTATCAGGGGGCCCTTGTCACTGACCACTGAATATTCGTGCTTGATAGGCTCTGTTATAAGCAAGAGTCCGCAACGATGTAGACGCGGCTCCACGGAGCTGGGACGTGAAAGAGCTCAGGCTAATTATCAAGTTCAGGGAAGCCAATCGGGCTTTGGAAATGTTGCGATGAATGATTCCAGGGACCTCGAGAATACAAGTGAGACTCTTTGGATAATTTTATGTCCACATACATATATGTGAGATCATATACTAGCTTGCCTAGTAGCACATTCGGGGGCATTCGCTCTGCCATCACTCACTTTCGAGGTTTAAAATGCCGCGGAAACTTGCCTTACACGTCCGAAGCATACTTTGACATCCATGAAATTTCTGAGCATATGCCAGATCGAGAGTGTTAGTAAATCAGCCAATCCGAAAGATGCCTTCCAAGAACCTCAATATCATAACTACAATAAACTCCGGGCATCCTTGTCCCCTCACCCATGACGTTGATCACCGTGCACCGGTCTCTATCCCCGTCGACCGAGCGGATCCCGCAACTTGGTCCGTGAGGGGCCATACAGCAGCTAGAGCCCCAATGTGAGATCGAGCAGTACTTGGCAGTCATCTTAGCAATACTTGTTAAATTTGTCGTAACTTTGTGATTATCTTCGTCGTCAACCTTCTTGCTAGATCACCTACGACTCTAGAAGTTTGTCAAATTGATATCCTTTGTTAAACCTCTTTTCCCCATCTCCCACAAGCTTGTCTGCAGATGCTGAGCGTTGGGTTATTCCTATGAGATTGTTATATGCCCGTCTCTTTGACACGATGTCTACCTCTGTCGCATTCTGAGTGCATTTGAGCTCAGCAATGGATCGAAATAAGACTTAGTAGCCCTTGATAGCGGTGGAAAATGGCCAGGTCGCGGACTTCTGGCCAACTCTCATTTCAATCTCCCCATTTTGACCAATCCATTCGTCCTTCGGATTGTCTCCGATTGAGGGCAAGTAAAAAGTACGTGACATGTGAGATCGACCAAAAGTCCATTAACCATTTCAGTTGATAGTCTAAAATGTTGTTAATTCCGATTCAGAGTACACTAGCTTATAGGTAAAATTCTATAGATATCATACGTATTAGTATCCGTACGGGTGCCGAAATCATAAGCTTTTCTCCAACTTTCTCTGCACCTCTGGCGAGGAGAATTCATTCGATGTGAGGTAGTTCGCTCGTTCATTACAGTCACTCCGCAACCCACTGCGTATAAGTACAGAATCATTTCGACTCATTCCGGCATCATTGGCGTCCATGTCTACATGTCAGAGTTCTACAACTCCAGTCTTGTCCAATCCAATCGCGTAGCTGAAATGGGCCTTCTACCGTTTTCGGTTCTTCATGGTGTCGTGACGAAAGGCTCGAGTCACAATTATCAGACAAATGGTCTGGATTCAATCATCAGGATTCGGTGAGCGACAAATAAAAGGCGTTCATCGAAGCCATGTGGTAAATCTCCAGATTGTGTCTTAGAACTTCAGAGCTGCACACGTTAAGGACAAGGGCCGCTATTGGTTCAATCTGATGCTGCACGTACTTCCAGGTTCCATGCTTTAATGGCGGGGTAGCTGTATTGGGGCACGGCAAGTTTTTGGGGCATGCTTAAGGCACTAAGTTAACTGACGCGCACAATCGGCCCCTCGGTACCTCGATTCTCGACCTTAGTCATTAACGATATCGCCTCTTCGATCTTTCAAACCCCGACAAATCATCCCTATTCGCCCCTTTCTACTCAAAAAAGGGCTTGTTTCAACTGCTACATCACGTTCGAGATCTTTTGAAATCAAATTTGTCATTCGACTGGCCTCCAGAAACAGCCCTGACCATTCTTGTCCTCCCTATCAGTCGATCGAATCCGCGCTCGGTGGCAACTTATACGACCACAAGCAGCCGTCGCATTCTGCTTTCCATCAACGCCACCACTCTCTGCGCCGCTTGAGGACTTGTCAATATATCAAGCTCTCCTGCGCTTCAAATTGCACCTTTAAACAAGCCGTGACCCATCGAGAGTCATAGCGAGGTGCCTTTCGCGCCCGGGAGAGTCCTCTTACCCCCTGCTCATGAGTCACTTACTTTGGAAATATTACTGGGAAAACGATGTCGACCGATTTCGGCGTCTGCTGGCCCCAACCAGCTATAATACCCAGACAGCTTCAAAGAGCCCTGCTGTAGGAGGATCTGGCAGCTTCTTGGGAGGAAGCCCTAGTCTTCCGGGGACATCCCCACGACCAGCGGCCAAGCAACGACGAGCATCCGGCCATCCTCAGACACCTGGCAAATCGAAAGACGGCTACACGAGTCTTGGACGAATAGAAGTCAACAGCCGTGATCATGCCGGTCTTACACTATTGCTTCGAGCCGCCTCATCGACCAACCCAAATGCCCACGAGTTCGTTCAGGCACTTGTCGAACACCCTGCTATCGATCTCTACACCCAAGATCCAGAGAGTGGCTGGAATGCCCTCCATCGATCCTTATATGCTGGAAACGTTTCGATTGCGCGACTCTTATTAGAAAAGGAGCGGGTAGACATGACCAGCCATAACTTGAGTGCTATGAATAAAGTAGGACTTTTGATCAAGACGAAAGACCACGAAGGCAACAGTCCTTTTGATGTGTACAACTCGACGATCGCCGAAAGGTCGCTAAACACCATAGAAGATGGCCATAGCTCGGACAGCGATGATGATAGCGTTGATAGTGGAGGGGATGGTTTTCTCCAGTAAGCCACCAACAAAATACTGGTCAGAACCCAACTGATTATTATTGCAGTACAGTTAAAGCCTCACATGGACTACAAAGTTCAGTTGACGGTGATGAACTGTTCGTCTTTGGCAGTAACAAGAACGTGTCTCTTGGAGTCGGTGATGAGGATGATCGACAGTACCCTGATCGGATCCATCTTTCGAGACCCGACCTTCTTGTGCACAGATTGTATCATTCTCATCTCGATGAACATGACGTGGAAGTGCCCTTTTCACTCAACTTGGAGGAAATTCCAACTTTAGTTCGAAACCGCCCGATTGTCATTCAGGATGTGTGCATGTCGAAGCTACACAGCGCTATTTTGACAACAGACCCAGTCTCAAACCTGTATATTTGTGGCGTTGGCCGTGGAGGGCGACTTGGCTTAGGAGACGAAAATACGCAATTCAAATTTGTTCCTGTTGAGGGCCCATTTATGGACAAGAAGATTCATCAAGTCGCGCTAGGGCAGAACCATACCATGGCTATTGTCGACAACGGGGAGCTTTGGACATGGGGTCTGAATTCCGTCTCACAACTAGGATATGCCCTACCCTCACCGATGAAGGCGGATGAAGAACCTATGAGTCTTACACCACGTCAGGTCTTTGGATCTCTCAAGAAGGAAGTTGTTCTTGGTGTCGCCGCGTCTGCGAACCATTCAGTCGCTCATACAGGAGCTTCACTTTTCACCTGGGGCCGGAATGTTGGACAACTTGCTTTAATGGATGCTGATTCAAGATCACTCGATATTCAGCACACTCCCAGGAAAGTGGCTGCTTCATTACTGGCTGCACCGATTGAGATGGTATCGGCCATTGACAAAGCCACAATATGTCTGCTATCCAACCACACGGTCTGGGTGTTCAGTCACTATGGCTACAATCTGGTCAAGTTCCCATTTCCTGACGTGTTTGCAAACACTTTCATGACACGGTACGAACCTGGAAGCCGAAGGGAGATTGACTACATTACTGCCGGTGGTGAAACAATCGCCGCTGTGACAGCACGTGGAGATCTATTCACATTGCGTTTGAATGAAAAAGGGGACTCGGCTCAGTCTGCGGCATCCACCACCAACCCAGTTAAAATCAAGAATGCTCTGACACAACCACAATGTATTTGGGATTCTCGCAAGGACGGAGTTGCTTCTGTTGGGGTCGGGGAACATGGTTCAGTAATTATTTGCACAGAATCAGGGGCTGTGTGGAATCGAGTCAAGCGTGCCAAAGGAAAACTGACTGGTTTTGCTGGATCTGGTGATCTGAAACGCAAAGACGTCAAATTCCAGCGAGTACCTTATATCACGAACTGTGTAGCTGTTCGCAGCTCTATTTTCGGCGCTTTTGCTGCCATCAGAAAGGATAGCAAAGTCATGGCACAGGAGATCAAGATCAGCGAGAAGTCGCTTCGCGATGATATTGGCTCTCTGCTGTGCCTCAACGATTTTGAGGCTCCTCAAAACCATGCTGAAACCAAGAGCGCGCGGAAAACCTGGGAGGTAGCTATTGCTGGGGAGAAGCGTGACCCTGTCACATATGAGATTCTCCGGTCAGTCGATATTGAAGCAGATCTGCGGCGCTGGTTGGACATGGCCTCCTTTCAATATGATGATCTGAACATGGCAGTATGTTCCTCATCGCTGCCGGATACCAAGATACCAGTTCACAGCTGGGTTCTTGCTGGAAGAAGTTCAGCTTTGAGACATGGATTGTCCGTGCTGCGCAGTCGAGGGTCAACGTTTAGCACAGACACTTTCAGCCTCGAACTTATGGGAGACAAGGCCTTGTTGACATTGTTTGAAGTCGATATCTACACTGTCCTCAATATTGTGGTTCATGCATACCAGGACAGGTTCGTCCCAGTATGGAAATACACCCGCGAAGCACCTCCACTTGCTCCTCGTTTCCGACATGTCAGGACGGAGCTGATGAAAATTGCGACCGCTCTTGCTTTACCAAAGCTAGAGGCGGCAGTCCGTTTGCAGACTGGAGGCGTTGAAGAGTCACTCGACAGCAATTTCAAGCAGGCAATCTCTGATCCTTCATTCTTCGACGACGGCGATATCATTATTGAGTTGGATGGGGAAGACATCATGGCCCACAGCCAGTTATTGTGTCAACGATGCCCTTTCTTTGAAGGTATGTTCCATGGGCGGTCCCAGGGCCAGTGGCTTGCTGGACGTCGTGACGGCATGGAATCGACAGAGATGATCAGGGTTGACCTTAATCATATTGCCCCTGAAACCTTCCACTATGTCATGTCTTTCATTTACGCAGACATCGGACAAGATCTCTTTGATGATGTCTCGGTTTCCAACTTGGACGAGCTATCAGAACTCGTGCTTGATGTATTGGGGGCTGCGAACGAGCTGATGCTCGACAGATTGTCTCAAGTTTGTCAAGGCCTCATTGGCAAGTTTGTGACGACAAGGAACATTTCAAACTTGCTCAACGAGATCAGCCCATGTTCTATCACAGAATTCAAGGATACAGGACTTGAATATATCTGTCTCCAATTGGAGTCAATGCTCGAAAACCATCTCCTCGACAATTTGGATGAAGACCTCTTGCTCGAGCTCGATGAGGTGGTACGAGATAATCAACTGGCTCGGTTCCCCTTTGTACGGAGTGGAAGGGCAGAACTACTGCTCCATGAAAGCCATCCCGAACTCGTTGCTGATATCGAAGAGGAGCGCCAGATCAGGATAAGGGAGATGGCGTATAAGGCAACTCAGAGAGATGACGAGAAAAAGTTATCATCGTCCTTCAAGACACGAATTGGAAGTCTAGATGAAGGCAGCCCCCTACAGACCCCTGATACACTCCGGCGTAAGTCAAGAGGAGGGCACAACGAACCTTTCAGCCCCAGTTTGCGACCAAAGCAATCGCAGGCAGATATGATCTTCGACATGGAGGATGAAGACGGTTCTTTATCCGCCAAGCCACGCTCACCAACGACTGAGGCCATTGGTCTTCGTTCGCCACCAGATACAGACGATATGCCTCAGCTTCCTAAAGGATGGCGGCAATCGAAGGGTAAAGAGCTTGCAGACTCCGCACATAGCCCAACTCCCCTTGCTTTCTCCTTTTCTCCGGACTCCCAACCTTCCGAATTGAGTAGCCTCAAGACACCAGGCCGTACATCGTCTAGGCCTGGTGTTCCGTGGTCATCTTCCAAACTGTCTACTTCGAAGTTGGATTTGAAAGATATTATGTCTGAGGCGTCATCGTCATCAGCTTTGACAGCTGGGCTACAGGCTCAAAAGACACAAGACGCAGCTGCGAACAAGCCACAGACCAAGATGTCGCAAAAAGAACGAAAAAGACAACTCCAGGCACAAGCAGCAGCAGAAGCAGTGGCAGCGAAGGGTGAGTCTACGAATCATGTGCCCTGGGAAACAGTCCCGGAAGGAGGACGACCAGCCCCTTGGAAGGCAGCAAACCCAGGACCCAAGACGTCGTTGAAGGAGGCCATCTCTGCGGAATCCAAGATGCCCAAAGGGGTATCCGCAAACGCAAAACCTCTTGTCGCTTCAGAAACGAAAGGAAAGTCGGCAACACGGCGCACTGCGTCACCCGACACAAGGTTCCCGGGACAAGGTCGAACCAACAGCTCCCCCGCAATCGTCGCAGGGCCCTCGACAGAGCAGCCTAGGAAGCCATTGGTGCCACACTCCAAGTCGTACTTTACTCCAGCAACGAAAGCGGAGCCAACTCTCGGGTTCAGCCTGGAAGATATCATTGGCCAGCAGAGACGCGAGCAAGAGGCAGTCAAGGAAGCCGTTGCGAAGCGGTCGCTTGAAGAAATTCAACAAGAACAAGCGTTTCAAGAATGGTGGGACCAAGAGAGTCGAAGAGCACAAGAGGAGGAGGAGGCTCGGCGGAAGCAAAAGGATGGTCGAGAGAAAGACGCCAAGGGTGCGAAGAAGAGTCGACGAGGACGAGGCGGCAAGGCCAAAGGTCCTGGTGAGGCCGCTACGAACAATGAGCAGAGCGGCGCAAGCGGAGGCAGAGTTGGAGGGGCTCCGGGCGCAGGCACCAACAACCGGGGATCTAGAGGCGGACGAGGTGGTGGTGGAGTTGGCAGCGGTCGAGGCAGAGGAGGCAGGGGACGTGGCAACAAGTCCCAGGTTACATGATGCTGTAGTGAGAGTGCTGTTCTTGAGGAGCATAGGACTCAAAGATGTGTTGAATAAGGTAAAGTATGGCAGTCACTTATCAGACTGGTTTGTTTTATTGTACCCATTAAATCGGTCTTGGCTTTGATAGCTGAGTACAGCGTATATATATGACCATCTCCGGAATGAATAGAAGATTAGTAGAACAACCGTAAACAATTTGACATATCATTCGATACGGAAAGATATACACAGGGGCTCTTAAATCTCGCTATGACTTGCGAGGAAGAGGACAGAGTTCACTTGCTTGGGATTGAATGTGAGATGCACGAATACTAGCCCCCATCAAGGTGTGTCTTTTTGGTTGCCTTGGATGTCTCTCAAGGTTCCATCAGACTTACACAGCTGTGCATGCCATTCATTTATGATACTCGGCTTTTTCGCTACGTTATGCATCAACCTTGTACAAGATGCAATATGTGGGGAAGGTTTGATCAAAAGCGCAAACGTTCCGGATCTACAAAAGCTAGACTGGATAGAGCAGGCTACAAAGAGGATGCATACCAGAGGTCAGAGGCAGAGAGATGCCACGATAAGAAACAGGCAGCGCCGCTTATCTGCAAATAGGAGCGCTTATCTCGTTTGTTTGTGTCGTGGTAAATGCAACGCGATGCGATGCGATGCAATGCAATGCAATGGATACTCGGAGAGAGGGGAGGGGAAAGGTCATGACTCAACATCTATCCCATCTATCACTGCAGCCACCATGAACCAACCAGAAGGGTGATCTGCCTAGAAGCTATGGATGGGGGCAAATAACAATGACAGATCGTACTGTAAATGTTTTCACGTTAGATTGCGTGATAAGGGAGGTAGAGGACCAAGAGAATCTACTCCGTATGCTCCATCCAAGAGCCTCTGTGGGGATAGACCCTGAATCGATTGCTGTTGGTGGTGATCCGAGCTCCAGCTCTAGACTGTTTGAGGTGCTCGTCGCATGCAACGATAGTAGGTTAGGTATTGATATGGAAGGGTCGTTATCTTGCAGAGCGCCCGGTGTTTGGTGGTCACGAGACAGTCAATAGATTAGAAAAGCCCCTCATCTTTCATCTTGAACATCGAAAAACAGCAGGAAAATCTCGAGTTTTATAGAGAGATCCATTACCTTACCGTCGCTGACTCGACTCGTCTGCGCTGTAGTCCCTGTGACGTGAGGCTCTAGCCGATGACGACAGCCCGTTTATCCAATCCACTCCCGGTTGTCCATCACGAGGCCTTTGGTGGTGACCTGTTTCATTGCTTCTAATCTACAGCGACATCTCATCTCATCTCATCTCGGCTCGGCCCAGGCGAACAAAACAGCTCAACACTTCTTTTTCAGTTTGTTTTGAACTTAACTTTGATCTCTTGTCTAATCTCTGCTGCGCACAAAGACAAACATCAGAAGTAAAACAACCGCGGTACCTGTACTCCAGGCCTCCCCCATGTTAGTGCGACCTTAGTCCTCTCTCTCCTGTACAGTGCTAGACCGTCTTCGCTCACACCTCACCCAGACCTATTACATCGACAACGACCCTGGGAGCTGCATCTGTCTGCCTACCCTGCCCTGCCTTGTCTTGCCCGGCTTTTGCTTTGCTTTTGCTATTGCTACTACTCTGCCTTGGAGGTACCTACATCTCACCGACAACACAAACAACCAACAAACCAAGCTCTGATCGAGTCATCCTGTCGCTTTTTACACTTTAATTCATCAATATCCACCCTGCCTCCGCTCCCTCTCCGAATCCGCATTCAATTCGGAATCTCATAGGACCTGCTACCGATACCAATCCATCGATCGAGCCTCCCTTCTATCAGCCTGCCCTCAACGATATGAACAATGGATGAGCAGGTCTCGTGGCCGATTAAAATCCCTATACGCTCGTGATCAGTCCCATCTCTTGTACAACAGCCACAGACAAGACATCCTTTGCGTACACGATATACCATGCATCAACAACCCCGTGGCCCAGCCCGGGTGTCATCCCCAGCCGGAACTCCTCAGCCAGCTGTGCCATCACGATCCAACAGCACCCGAGAAGCTGCTCTGGGCTCCCGACCTCGAGCCGGCTCCAATGTTGCTGGCAGAGATGCCCCGAATTCGCCAAATATGGAGAACCCGCCGACACCGGCACCACCAGCCGAATCAGTTAAGAAGCTTGACCAAATAATACAGGTATGGATGCTGTAAGGGTGGTTTGTATTGGCCAATTTCTGGGGTGCTGATACTTCCCCTACCTACAGAATTTCTATGCAAAGACAGCCGTGCTTGTCCTCGACTCTCGCATCAAGACCAAGCCTGCGCGCGGAGCTAATGGCGCCCGAAAACCCAACAAATGGGTAGGTTTTCCCGTTATCTATATGATTTGCGTTGCTGATCCTCAAGTAGTTCCAAATTGAGACCGATGAGATTGATGATTTCAGGGATGAACTCAAGTTCTGGAAGAATTGCGGTAGCCTCGATAACCGCCCGCCCCCAATGATTATCGAGGTGTATCTGGATACCTCTCGATTAAAGGATAGCCAAAGTCTCGTTATCGTTGATGAGAATGGAAAAAGATGGGATGTAATGGAAGAGCTGAACTCGTCAGGCTCTTCTACCGATACCTCTTCAGGTGCATCACGAAGAAACCACGAAGTCATCATTGAGAGGTGGCGAGTTGACCTCAAGTATTCTGGCGCGATACCTACCGACTTTGGTCCTATTCTACCCACCATCTACAAGAAAGCCATTGTTTTCTTCCGGTCATTGTTTACTGCAACTCGCCTCCTCCCATCATGGAAGTTTGCTAGTCAAGGACCAGCTAAGCACTCTCACCCGGCGCTCATTCCGCAATGCCGGATACGTTCCTCTCATTCTGACCGCTCACGTCAAGATCAGCTCCGTCTTCCCATTGATGGCAGTTCTGAACCCGTGACAGAGTATGTGTTCGGGGATCTCGAGGTCCCTGTCGGGCGATTAAGCACAGTTGTCACATACCGCAATGATTGCAACTTTCGAGTGGATGACTCTGAGGCTCTTCTGAGCTCCCGTTTCATGGGCGTCGACGAAAACTTCTTTCGGCCGTCTCTCCCACAACAGGAAGATAATCAGCGGGGACCCATAGCCGAGGTAGGGTCATTGCGCGACCGCCGCTCGCGCCCTAACTTGAGTGACATACAGCAACCTTATGGTAGTCTATCGACGTTTCACGGAAATGTCCCAGTAGGGACCAGCCCGATCTCAGCTTTAAGATCGGTGCGACCACCAGGTTCTGACACAAGCTCACCCCCAGGTTCATTACCAATGCAGAACGATGCAGGAGGTCCAAGCTCTATGCCAGTTCGTCAGAGTGCAGTCCGGCCCTCTTTACGAGAGGCCTCAAATAGACGACCCTCAGTATCATTTCAGCCCTTCAAAGCGGGCTCATTATCGGGCTCGCCTATACCTAGACATATTGATACTGAACCAGCTTCCCCCCAATCGTTGACACGACCGGGTATTCCCTCACTTAGACAGGCAGGAAATCGGACATCTCTCACTGCTGGAATGCCGGCTTCCTTACGTGGTGGTCCTCCTCCAACGTCTGTAGATCCCGGCGTGGCTAGTTCCCCACGACCTGCATCAACCAGTCGCTACAGCAGCAGCTTCGGCCATCGCCGTGGTCGCCTGTCGTTTGGAGGAGCTAGCCGAGCTGGAGATGATGAGCAGGGTAGTAGTGGAAAGCAGAGTCTAGCATCCTCTGTTGCACAGCCTGGATCTGGTCTACTTGCTGAGGTAGCGGGGACTAGTTCAGAGTCGCTTCAGGATGATGAAGAGGGACTGCGCGCTTTCATTCATGCTATGGAAGACAAGAAAAATCTTGTGAGCTTTGATTCGCTTAAGAAGGGCGAGTCCGCCACAAACAGAACAGTTGCGCAACTGTCGCGCTTCCACCAGATGCGGGATTCAAACAATGCTCTTACTGAGTCCATGACATCGTCTGTACAGATGCAAAGGTCGTCAAGTTCATCTAGCCGACAACTGACGAGTGTGCCTGGAATGACGGCACCGGCGTCGGTATCTGCGTCTTCGTCTCCTGGCAAGCCGCTCTCGCCCCATACTCCCCACACACCAGCAATTCCGTCAAGACTCAGCGAAAACTCGATTATTGATTATACTGGACAAGGGCGAATCACTTCGCGTCAAGGCCGAGCTTCTGATAACCCTCCACCAGGTATTATTAGAGAAAGTACAGTGACGCAAGATGGCACGACGGCCATCGACATCCCTCTATCACCACGACTGGCAACCTATCAGCGACGGGCGAGCTCTGTGGCACTACATAATCGATCTATGGTGGATGACGACGACGCGGATCTTGCTTTCGCACATCGAAGTATCAGTTTGGGAGCCGATGATAGAGAGCCTCCTACTTTGAGTACTCTGCTGGGTAGACAGATGCAGCTCGAGGAAGAGTCGACGCAAGGGGAATCTGATCGACTTCAACCAGCTGCTGAAATCGAGAACTCCGACACACCTGGAATACTCCAGCGGGGGCTTTCGGAAGAGAACCCCCCTGAGGGATTGATTCCAGTAGCGACATCAAGTTCGCCATTCGGCCGACGACGATACATGGGCATGGCTTCCCATAGGCAGACGCCGCCGCAGTCTTCGCGGGGAAGCTTTACTGGATCTGTCAATAGACAGGTTCGGGGTGACGATGACTCGGTCAACGAAGAACCCCTTGTTTTTGACTTCTCGGAGATGGATCCTCAAGGCCGACGAAGTATCGAAGAGGCACGTGGCGGCGCACAAGGAGCAACTGGCACTGGGTCAGATAAGGGAAGATACGAAAGCCGCGGTGCCTCTAGGAGAGGTTGGTGAGAACGACATTATGCGCACATAATACAATTTTGAACACAAGACACATACAGCATTGACTTAGTGCGGGAGGATGATAAAGATCTACGGGTCCCCCAAGGCCGTGAGTTTTGTTCCAATGGAATTGGAGTTGCCGGCATGACAGCGTCAGGTTGTCTTTGAGTAAATTGTTTATGGATGAAACGAGCGGCGTACATGGCTTTGCATATATTATTTAGTTGGAGATTTGGTTCATAGCAGCGACGAGTTTAGCTATAGCAGCATCCTTCATTACAGGGCAGGCCCGGGGAGTTTCAACTTTAAAGTAAAGAGTATAAACTAGCATGTCCAAATTCGTTTTGCATCTTGTGATACGGCTTTTTAATACTTGTCTGTTGCGGCCCAATATAAGTGATTACGCCACGTAAGGACGTCACCGAGCATGTCAGGGACGCGCAACTGGCCACGGAGTTGCAGATGGGTAAATTAAAGATGATCCAGTGTTAGCTCTTGGGCAGTCTTGTCGGATGAATTACAGAACATAAGGTAGTCTTTTTTCATTCTCGGGCGAACAGAGAAGTACACTTGACGCTATATTCCTATATTTAGGTGAATGCAGATGATAATCAACGATGATCGCAAAGGCAAGCAACCTTGGTTTTCAGAACGTCTGGATGGTGCAGCTATTGGGTCGGCTGTGCACGTCTAAGACATGATGATCTGTGGCGCACGCGTGGCCCTCTAGCCACATGAACCAGGGAAGGTAGCTTGTGCTTTTGGCTCAGGAAAGGTAACCAGGTAGCTCAGCCCCGCTGCTTCCTTCGCCGCTCGTTCGTCATCAGTGGAAGGAGGAAGTTGAAAGGAAGCCTGCTTGAACTCTTTTACGGCCTGATATTCTTTATCTTACCTATCAAACATTCACGATATCCTTGCTAAAGAGACGACAATCCACTACAAAGAAGTCTACGTACCACGCTTCGCATTTACCAAAGCAGAACGTACTAAAGCGGTTCAAGTGACGTGCCTGTGTGGAGTGCGACAGCTGAAGACGTAACCCAGGGTCTTGGTACAGCACCTCTTCATCTCTCTCGCCTTTCGCCTTTCGCACCACTGTCAACAACCAACATTCACCTCCAACATCAGCGTCTTCGCCGCCCTCTCTGTACTCTAATTTTACAGTTGATACCCGCATATACACTCGAGGCCTCTAGCCAACAAGCCCACTCCGCGTCTTGCGCTTCGACATCCATCCCCGCCGATAACTGATACCCAAAATCACCACTATGTTCCGAGCCTCAGCAGCAGGCCCTTACGACGATGTCGTTAGTACGTTATGCGCTTCCATTTCCACCTAACTGAGCGTGCAAACCTTATATTGCTTGCACTTATCTCGGGTCCTGAATTCCTGTGGCTAACTCCAGTACAGCCAAGGCTACCGATGAGAACCTCACCTCTGAGGATTGGGGCGCTATCATTGAGGTCTGCGACAAAGTAGGCAACGATCCAAATGGCCCCAAGGAGGCCGTTCAGAGCATCATCAGACGTCTTGCGCATCGTAATGCTAATGTCCAGCTTTACACTCTTGAGGTACGCCGACCACTATATCCTCATGATCTTTCTTCAAGCTTCGTCTGCTGACCCTGAATTAGCTTGCACATGCCCTCGCCCAAAATTGCGGAAAGAACATGCACCGCGAGCTCTCCAGTCGTGCATTCACTGATGCCCTCCTCCGTCTTACCAACGACCGCAATACCCACACGCAAGTCAAGTCGAAAATTATTGAGCACATGAAGAGCTGGTCCGACATGTTCAGCAGCGATCCCGAGCTTGGTATCATGAGTGATGCCTATAACCGCGCCACACGAAGCAATCCGAACCTCCAGCCTCCGAGTGCCCCTCAAAAACAGGGCCTTACTGATGTCGATCGCCAGAAGGAGGAAGATGAGTTGCAGATGGCTCTCACGCTGAGTCTCCAGGAGGAAGAGCGCAAGAAAACTGCTGCCACCAGCCCTGGTGTACAAGCTGGCCCTAGCGGCCAGACAGAGAGCCCTGCTCCTCCAGCTCCTGCCGGCACTACAGCTGCTACCGTTAGCCGGGTGCGCGCCCTCTTTGACTTTGCACCCTCTGAACCTGGCGAGCTAGAATTCAAGAAGGGCGATGTGATTGCTGTTCTCGAGAGTGTGTTTAAGGATTGGTGGCGAGGTTCTCTTAGAGGCAAGACTGGCATCTTTCCACTTAATTATGTTGAGAAGCTGGCCGACCCTACACCCGACGAACTGCAGCGCGAGGCTCAGATGGAGGGCGAAGTGTTTGCTGAGATTAAAAACGTTGAGAAGCTGCTCACGCTACTGAGCACTTCCAACACGGCGCCAAGAGAAGAAGACAATGAGGAGATTTCCGTACGTTGCTTATTTGAAACTAGTATATCAGATGAAACTAACAGTTTCCTAGAAGCTATACCACCAGACACTTGCCATCCGACCGAAACTCATCAAGCTGATTGAGAAGTACTCCCAGAAGAAGGGTAAGTCGTGAAATGTTGTCTTCAACGGACATCTACTTACATGCTCAGATGATTTTACACAACTGAACGAAAAGTTCATCAAGGCTCGACGCGACTATGAGGCACTGCTAGAGTCTTCCATGGCCCACCCCCCTCAGCACAACTATCAACAATACGCAATGCGCCCAGGTCAAGGCTATCCTCAAGCTGGTGGATATCCTCCTCAAGGGGCAGCTCCCCAAGACCCATCACGATATTACAACTCTGGCCCAGGAGGTTCGTCTACACTATATAGCAACCCAGAAACATCATGCTGACCATTTCTCAGAGCAGCCTCCATACCAAACTTCATCCCCACCTCCCAACTTTCAGAATCAGCAGGGTCAATCGGCTCCATTTTATGTAGCAGGAGCTGAAGTGCCCGCCGGCTCGCAGCATTACCCTCCCCGAAACGAGTCTCCTTCGAACGGCAAACAGCCCGCCCAAATCAACACCCAGGCCCCTGGACAAAACTTTAACCCTTATAACCAATCCCAGAATAACAACCCTTACGCGCAAGCGCCTATGGGAGGACGACCTGGTAGCACATATGGAGCTCAAGAGTTGGCTACATCTGTTTACGACTCGCCCATTGCGACCAACAACCCACAACAACCGGCATCAGCAGCCACATTCTCAAGCTCGGTATACTCGCCTGAAGACCAAGGAAACGAGAACGCCAGCGCACCACCTCCTGGTCCCTATGCTTCCCATCAGCAGCCCCAACAATATCAAAGCTACAATCCTTCTCAAGCTCCTCCGATGCCCACAGGCTCAGCTCCTCCTCCACCTCAGAGCGTCATGACTCCTCCCCCTCTGCAGCCTGGAAATGCTTCGGCATATGACGCCCGTCAAGGTTTGCCTAGCCAAGCTGCCCCTGGCGGACAAGCCCAATACAAGCCCTACAACCCTCCTGGAGATGGCCCCTCTGCTCCAGCACCAGACAGCTATTACCAAAGTGGCGGGGCTTATTAGGGATGCTCGTGGATAGTCAGATTTTGCTATAGCTTTCAATACAAGCCCTTCACTTCATATGGTGGGATCTTTTATCTATTACTCAAGCGTTTTGCTTAACTCGTTTACTCTTTTTATTTGCACGCATGTGATGAGCTTGCCGTATCTCTTTAGGTTCAAGGATATCACTCAAGGTCAGCTACAGTGATTTTCCTTCAGCGAGTTCATCAACAATATATTAGGATACGAGTGTCTATCTTTAGCTTCAGTCGATTGTACAGCTTTATAGCCAACGGTTTCGGTATTGAAATCGTGCCAACTATGTACAACACCTGCTGACCGCAAATCTGACATCTTCCATATACGTCTGTATGTGTAATTATGTATACTCGTAGTGAACGTCAGACTTAAATGATCTAAATAAACGCGGACGATGTATCCGTGTCCGACGATAGTATCCTCGTTCCGAACCAGTCGTGACCTTGTTTCGTTTCACAACCTGAAACCTCGACCGTCGCGCCCCTGTAACAGTCCCTTTTTTTGCCGCCTCCCGCCCCATTTTCCCTCGTGTATTTCCCTTCCTTCTCTTGATTCTTCTCTGAACATGTCGAAATAAATTAATTCAACGCGCTGCTTCTCTTCTCACTTCACTGCCCCTGTCGGCAATTTTTAATACATCTCTTGTGGTTTCAGCTGGTTCTGTTATTGCAAACCTCCACTCATTTGCCCAATTTTTCAATCGTTGATATCACGCCACTCTATCTTGCACCCGTCAAGATGAAGACTACCATCTTTCTCACGGTCCTCTCTGCGACTGCATCCTTCGTCAGTGCTGGTATTGTCGTCACGCCTGTTTTCTTCAATCAAATCGTCGAGAAGCTCTCGGGCGATTGTCCCTTTGGTGTAGTTACTCCTCAGGGCTGCGCGTACGTATCGAGATCATCCAGGTTGTCTGGATCGTGAGATGGCAGTTGCTAACTCTGTGGTAGTCCTCAGCGCGGCTAGAATTTCGTCTCTATGGCGGTGTAGGGAGTCGGACGGTAGCGTTCGGATTTGGCGTCGGAAAGACACAGATTGAGGAACTTGTCGATTTGATGAGCGTTCTTGGCTAGTAGAGGGGATTATTTTATTTCAGCGTGCTTTTGATCAAAAACAAACACATGTAGCCGATTATGTAACATGTTTGCAATTCATTATACCATTGACTAGAGTCGAGACTGTCCTGGACTTCTTTAATTTGGAGAGTCGTTGAAATTCATGTGACTGGGACCTTTCTCATGCCAGCCAACTGGGGCTATCACAATCGCTCATCTGCCTTTGTCTTTAGTTATATGCACATCATGTAGTCTACTCTAGAGGAGTTTTATACTTACAGCCCCCTCAGGACACCACATATAGTCCAGCATCCTATGCAGTCGAATTCATTCTGGTTTCCTGCAAACGATGGCCATCGCCCACTCGTAATTCGATCTCGCTAGCCTCAGACTTGCCCTTGTGAAAGGCCTTATCCTGGAGACGCTTTGCAACGTCGTGGGTCAGGAACTTCTCGACATTTGGAACTAGGCAGGAGGCCGCTAGCATAATGCATGAGAAAGGAATAGTGGCGTAGAAGACGCAATGCAACGAGTTGGTGTAGGCATGGACAACGGCAGCACCAACTGAGGCAATGATATCCCCGTTAATATTTGGCACAGTTGAGTAATCGTCGTTTGCGATGGCCTCCAAGAGAAAAGGTAATGATTGAGCAGGTAAACCAGCTTCGGTTGCAGCTGGAGTTACATACTCGGGTATCTTCTTTGCCACTTCATTGTTCAGAACAGACACATATAAAGCTTGTGCTATAGCGCCACCCAGTGCACGAATAGATCCAAGAATCCCTGTGGCGAGGCCGATATCCTGAGGCGCCATGAGAAGAGTAACTCCTGTAATGGCGACGTTCTCGATATATCCGACACCCGTGCAGGCAATGAGTCCAAAGGCTATGGTGTTGGTCCATCGGTCAGGAGATAGAGAGCACATAGAAGTAATGAAAATCGAGATCACGGTAGCTGCGCAGATGCATTGGATTTTGAGACGGGGCACATAAGAGATTGTGATGCCTGAAACGATCTGGCCCAGAAGAACACCACCGCCGATAGCACAGCTTTGCCAGCCAATCTTGATCGAGTCGGACGTGTAGAGTGTACCAATTATCGTGGGCCAAAGCACAGTCAGGGAGTAGTAGACCATCGAGGCAACACTGGCACAAGAAACAACGGCAACGAAGCCAATGTCGTTGAAAACACGCGAAGGGATTAAAGGCTGCACACGGCAGAAATAAGCCTCTGGTAAAGTGTTAGCGGATACCTTCTGTAAGAAGGGCTGTTAAGAATGGCAACATACCATGAACAAAAAAGCTTGCAAAGATGACAATGCCAATGAGAAGCGTACATAGAACCTCAGCACTCTTCCAGGGATAGGTGGTACCGCCCCAAGAGAGGCCAACGAGAAACAGGACGCAGCCCGCAATGAAGAGTAACATTCCGAACCAGTCGAGTTTCTTGGTCTGCTGCATCCTAGTTTTTCCAATATGTAGTTGAGCAAAGGTGGGTGGGTGATAGAGGAAGTGATATAGGACGAGCGTAATGGTATTCAAGACAATTCCTATATAGTAGCTCCAGCGCCAGCCCTCGTGTATGTTCTCAATCATCGTTCGGGCAATGATGGGACCAAAGACGGCGAACGGAAGCGAGGTCAAGAAGATAAAGCTCATAACGGGTCCACGGTGTTTGTTAGGAACAAGCTCGCCGAGAACAATGACGAATGAGAGCTGACCAGCAGCTGCGAGGCCATTGCATCCATTTGAAGCGATGAGCATGCCAACGTTTCTGGCGGTGCCGCCGATAATGCAACCAACGAGGCCAAGTATAGTGGTGCTCATAACCATCCATTTTCGTCCGTAGAGATCGGAGAGACGGCCAGCCATGAGAAATCCGATAGAAGATCCCATAGTCCAAATAGTGGCCGCCCATGTGATTTGGGGAGAAGGTCCAATATCGGCATTTATAAGGGTGCTTCATATCTTAGGTTAACAAGTCTGATGTGATCCCACAATGAGTATGAGTTGGTGCAAAATAACTCGAAAGGGAGCACAGCCGCGTATATAAGACATGATATCAAAATACATACAGCGTGTTGGAAGGAAGTACCCAACCTAGATAGGCACATATAGCGGCCAACGATTGCGCCTGCGGGATGGTCAATGCCTCTAATTTGCAAAGCTTTAACGGTCAAGCTTACAACAAGAGTGCCAAGAAACTGAGGACTCCAGTAGTAGCCATACGGCATTCGGCCAAGATCAACACCCAGAGCATTCTCATCGACATGTTCAACGGTGCCATCGGCCATGGTAATCATGTTGGTGCTAAAGACTGTCCCTGTCGAGTAAGAATCTTTGCCGGACTCGGCTCCGTTTATATGTTGGCTGAGAATGGACATGATAACTGTTTTCAACTATCTTCAAAGTCAGCGTTCACGTAAAATCTGATGAGTTTGCATCAGAGCAGCTTTTGTTTAAAGAGATGGTTGTCAGAGGAGCCCCTTGGTTATATCATTCATTAGCCACAAAAGAAGTGATGGGTATGTAATAAGGTTAGGTTATACTTGATACATGATTAGCCTTGAAAGTCTCGTCGATGTCATTAAGTTCCAGAGATCGAGACAACCTCAAGTTAACTCATGGCCCTACACGACACTGTAGAAGAGTCAGGATTATAGGACGCCCAAAATGTATCCGTAAAATTCATTCTTCTCTAGTCTTTAAGCATGGTATTTTCAATGTACCAAGGACCCGGTATTCGATCCTCTATAGTTTGTAGGTAGTCTGTAGGGCTGCTATTCTGTCCACCTCTTCGTTGCGTTGGTCGTGGGGCCGTGGTCTAGTGTGCGGTCTAGGCTAGGGATGGATCGCGACACTAGGCAAGAGAAGGGATCGCTTCGAGGCTAATAGATGTCATTCCCCAGATCTGCATTTGCCTGCATAAACAGGGTCCAGCTTCTTCTGGTCCACAAGGCTCAAGCATCGTATCAATGAACTGTGTGCATCACCACGTACGACCAAGTATAAGTGACCAATTCTTATTCAACTAATAAACAACATATCTTGACATACACTTACATTCAGCTTATTTCCATCATCACCTATTGCGCATAGGTTTATGTAAACTCAACCGTTCTAACTTGGAAGACACCCAAACTCCACCTCCATTAACCTCCTTGGTCGAATATTATACTATTTCCGACTCAAGGGCCACCATTGACACTCATACCGAAAACCGCCAGGGCCACGGTCAAGATGAATAGCTTTGCTTGTCCCTCGTTGGCATATGTCGTTATCTTCATACATCTGTAGACGTCTTGTTTGAAGCGTCATTGCCTGACGAAGCAGCTTGGAAGGCACCTGCGCCGCCACGGCCAAAACCACCACGTCGGAAGCCTCCAAAGCCTCCAAAGCCGCCTCCCTGTCCTCCACCTTGTCCACCATTTTGACCTTGACTCTGGTCACCGCCTTGGCCACCACCTTGGCCACCTTGGTCTCCCCCATTTTGATCACCACCTTGGCCACCAGCATCAGCAGCTTGGTCTCCGCCATTTTGGTCACCACCTTGACCACCAGCATCAGCAGCTTGGTCTCCGCCGTTCTGATCACCACCTTGGCCACCTTGATCACCACCATTTTGATCGCCGCCCTGGCCGCCCTGGCCACCTTGGTCTCCGCCATTTTGATCACCGCCTTGGCCACCAGCATCAGCAGCTTGGTCACCACCGTTCTGGTCACCACCTTGACCACCTTGACCTCCGCCGTTTTGATCACCACCCTGGCCACCTTGACCACCGTTCTGGTTCTGGTTCTGGTCCTGGCCCTGGCCGCCGCCATTCTGGCCACCACCTTGGCCACCGTTGCCGCCGTTACCTCCATTGTTACCTCCATTGTTACCGCCGTTACCGCCGCCACCACCGCCGCCGTTTCCTCCGACGGTGATGCGGATGCAGTCGTCCTGTGCTCCTCGTTGCGCAACAGGCATGAGGACAGGCTGATGGTTGGATGCGGCGGACATACTGCAGATACGGTAGTTGCCGTCAGGCAGACCACCTGTAACGCTGGCAGTCAAAAGACCTTGACCGTTACCGGCGTCATTGATACCCTTGAAGAAAGCAAACTGCTGAGGGTCCAGGGGTTGAGTAGGGTTCAAATCACCGCCAGTATCCTGAACAGTGATGTGAGTGTGTCCAATGATGTTACCACCTCCATCAAGGTCCTGAGGAGCCGAATAGTAGGTGTTTGTGGCATTTGTGAAGCTACCAGGTGCGAAGTTGATAAACTGCACTGATATATCAAAATCCTGGTTGGCTGCGACATTGTCGCCGTTCTGAGGTGAAGTGAAGACAGAGGAAACCATGTTGTTGGCAGAAGGAATCTTTCCCATGGCTACAAAAGTCAGTTGATGTCTAGAGTGGGGGGGTCATGTTACAACGTACGGATACCGTTACATGAACCATCTCGGTTTTGCTCTCCGTTGGTAAGTGTTTGACCAGCACAAAAGTTGATGAAGTTGTTGTTATCCCTGAGCTTTGTCAGCTATGCTTATTGGTGGGTATAATGGTGAGCGAGACTTACGTGGCTGAGGCTGCTTGTTCATCTGAGCCGGGGTTGTTGCCATCTTGCTGTGAGCCGGTTTGCACGGCGTTGGCTTCTAGAGCATTGCCGCCGCCGCCACCTCCGTTGTTGCCGCCATTGTTGCCGCCATTGTTGCCGCCATTGTTGCCACCATTGTTGCCGCCGTTGTTGCCGCCGTTGTTACCTCCGTTATTGCCTCCGTTGTTGCCGCCTCCGAAGCCACCGCCTCCGAAGCCGCCGCCGCCGCCGCCAAATTGTCGTCGTTGAAGTGCGCGGGCCAAGGGGTGTCTTCGTTGAACCACAGCAGCTTCGGAAATAGCAGATGCGCTCAAAAGAGCGATGAGCACCCCTTTGACTTGCATGGTTATTGACTGTATGTAGGTTTCGTAGAGAGAAAGGTTAAGAAGGAAATTAGATGGAGCTGAAAGTAAAATGCAATGTTGTTTAAAAGCTTTCGAATGGTGCCAGACCGGTTCGAAATAAAGAAAAGAATGGTCACAGACACAGTAATGCAACTTGGCCTCGAAGGAACGAATGGAAGAAAAGAGGACACTACCAGAGCTGAAGAGAAGGTAAGAGGATGGTTCGATTTTGGGACGGCAGGACTTGGGTTTAAAGCCTTTTGGGGAAAACTGGAGATGGCATTCGGAAACGAAGATGCCGAGAGAAGTGGTTGACTTCCATTATGACAATCCCAGACAATTCAACGTCTCGGGGTTGCACATCAGACCGGATGGAATCTGGGCGGCTGAAAGGGGTGCAACTCCGTGCCCATGACGAGGGTTGAGGCAAACAATGGCACCCAATATCTGTCTGCCACTGGCTTTCCAAGGGGACCAGGCATGTAAAGGGCCGAGACCGACAGGACAGTAGGGCGGCCGGGGGAGGTAGAGATCAAACTGGACGAGAAACACCATGATAGAGCATCGTGGAACAGAGGGACAGCACTAGCTGTGTCTGAGAAACGGCAGCAGAAACATGAGACAGAGGCAGATGTGCGGAGTAGCAAGGTGCTGTAGAGTACAGAGTAACACTCTGTATGTCATTCCAAGGGTCCCATGGACGTCAAACAGATAATAGGTCCAAATAATGGTTCTCAGGTGAGTGGGTGGTGTAACGAGAGACGTTGGAGAATGTTAGTGAAGAGTGAGCAAATAGGGCAGATTCACTAGCGCTTGGCTAATCTTGGCGAATCTTGGCGGGTCGACATATTCCCGACCAGAGATTTGTTGTTGACCAAGAGAGAAGATGGAAGATGGAAGGTGTGGATGAGTCAACATCGCCTGCCCTGTCGATATTGAGATGCGGCTGCGCGCGTCTCAGCCCACCACCTCCTCCTTCCCCTTTGGTGTCTTGTAACCTGCAAACGGGTTACTGATGGTCGAGACAGCCAATCAGATCGCTTGCCGAGCCGTACCTGCAGCGGCTGTCATGGTGGGCTTAGGGGGACTTGGGAGGATGTAATTCCAGGCACAGCGTGTTTCGAACTTCACAGCTTCGAAACCATCAACGTTAAGCGCGAGTATCGGAGTGTCCACTCTGTGACGCGAAAAACTTGTTGAATTCACTCAGGAGAAGTCGATGAATAACCGATTTCTTCTTTAAACACGCAGAATCTGTCAGTATTGGCTTGGCTTGATCAGGATTAAATGATGAATAATTATTAATTTTGTTTCAACATCTAACCGACAAATGCCAAGTATAGAGCATGTTCTATAGTTCAAGCACGCTTGTACTATATTCGTTCTGCTAATTGGAACCGAAAACCAACAGGATATAATCCCGCCGGCTCAGCAGTGTCCCGAGAACTATAAGAGATATCAAAGTTCTCAAAAGTACCTAGTAAGTAGTTTAGTGCCACATAAACCCTCATGTATTTCATGAGCCTTCGTCAAGGCCGGTTTCCGCTGGCTGGTAAATTTGTAGCAGATATGTCACAGGGCAACAATAGCATGAATATGTACCTACATTGGCGTTGTAACCACGAGGTAGCACTCGACCCCCGACCCTTGTACTGTAACCAGACCTGCGACGAGATCTTTGTATCATTATTTTAAGTTAAGCTTACAATATCGATAAGACGAGTTCCCCCAGTGTTCCAGTTTCACCCGTACTTTTCGATAAATTCTCCTACTATAGCCGTGTTGTCGTTTGTCTCAAAACTCAGGTTCGAAGTGACAATGGACGAAGCGAGCATTGGCAGAACGTTTCCGTGGGCTACATGATTCAGTGTTTAGGAATCATCTGCATTGCTTCTGGCTTTCTGAATCACAGCTTTTCTTAAGACCTTTATTCTATGATCATCGTCCTTCGAAATGTTGAAACGGGCCTTGATCCCGGCTCGATTGAATGTGCGAGCAATTTGAATTCCAAGTGCATAGAGAAGATGTTTTACTTAGCTACTAACTAACTAGTAACCCAAGAATGGCAATATGCTCAACTGATGATGTATTACAAATCGTCAGGCAGCTCTTCGGACTTCTGCTTCTGCTCAGCATCCTTGTAAGCCTCCACGATCTTATCCAGCCAAGCAGCCATTCTGTAACCGGCTTTGGCGACCTGCTCCTCAATGACAGGGGCTGCCTTTTCGAAATACTCGCCTCCCAGCTCTTGGCCGATAATGGCGTCGGGACCGTCAGGCAAAACTGTAGATCCGTGTTAGAAATATGCGAATGGAAACTGTTACTAGGGCAATCGGCTTACCATGACTGCAAACAAGCGCATTGGCCTCTTTGGACCAAGCAAGTGCCGTGCTGACAGGGTCCTCAAAGTCTAGATCCTTCAGCCAGGTCTCCTTCGCCTCTGCAAACTTGCCATCGGTAATCTCGACAGCGAGTTGGTTGGCCCAGTTGCTGGCAATCTTGAGGGGGGGACCACGCGGGCCACCGAGTAGCTTCTCCGCAATGGAGCTGTCCCAGACATGGTGTAGGTTGAATGTACGGCCGTCAAAGGTCACTGAGAGGCCGTTGCCTCCCTTCTCAACATCCTCGTTATGTAGAGGCTGGTGAAGATCGCCGACAAAATGAACGACAAACTTGGCGGCTTGGTTACGGCGCCAGAAGGGCAGCTCAGGCTCGATCGACTGTTGAGTGTAGTTCTTGAGTGCGGAAATGACACAGCCATCATCTTTGCAGTCGCGCTCGTAATCAACATTGCATTTGTTGGGTGGGCTATCGTGAGCGTCAATGAAGTGAAAGTTCTTTGTGTATCGGCCCCAATTCGTGTATCGGATCGAGTCGGCCCACGAAGCTATCTTGGCGAGGTAGTCTGCCTCATCGTTATAGAGAATGTACTTGAAATGGGCTTCGGTTGTGTTGGCAACGAAGTGACCAGCGAGATAAGCGGTGGTCATGTGGCCAAGACCTTATGGTATGTGAGCTCATGATGAAGACTGATGATCTTATACGAAATATACTTACTGCCCCAAGCAAGAGTGGCGGGCAAGTTGGCAAGGCCAAAAGCCAAGGCGCTGCTGGACAGGAGCTTCATGTTGGGATGATAAAGACGTCTACAAGAAATGTAGGTGGGAATATGACGATACGTATATCGTCGGTCACAAAACGGAAGGAACAAGAGCTAGGTTCAACAGTGCGAATGTAGATGTTTATAAAAGCAAGAGGCAAAGTCTAGATTAGATCTGCGCGTTGGAAGCTGCAGAGCTGAGCGGGAAGTGGTTGGCTAAGGTTGCTGGTGCCGTTGCCTACACCTACGTCTACGTCTAGGCTGGAGCATGATCGCTAGGCTAGCTCATGAGCTGTCAGGGGTCCATTTGGAGAGGTGGGACAGCAAAGAGCTCATGGCGAATCATGATGAACATGTGCCGCGCCACGTGAAACATAAACGAGGCTGGGGAAGAAGGAGGTGAGCGGGAGATCCAAATGCAGTAACTGTGATGGTTGGTACACAAGCAATAGGGTAGGTGAATACTCCGTAAATGTGTTGGAATATTCATTGCAGCTCTAGGTTCATCACCAAATACCAAGAGTCAATATAAACAATACCGGCGTGTTATCGGAGGTGGAGAGACAAGACCCTGCCTGCATCACACGCTCAGACTCACACTGGACTCACACTCACACTTACCAAAACAAAAGAAAAAAGGACTCACGCGCCTTGGAAACTCCCCTCCCATGGAAGTTCCCCATATTTTAGCTCACACGATCTCCAAGCCAGTGCGTCACTGTTAACGATAAGCGCTTCTCAACTGGCCAATACGCGATGACCAGTTACCAAAATATGAGCGATAAGACCTCCACAGTTGAATCCGACAACGGGGCTGGGCGGATCTCTTATCAGTGCCTTGGTTAACCGTTCGTGGTTTGTGAAGTAATAACTCTATATTTTAGAGCCTCTTTATCTTATTCTGCTTGCGTGCTTTACTGCTGTCTTACTGTTGTCTCCAAGCGCTGAGCACAGCGACTCTCTTTGAATCTGAACGCCAGGGTTGGTCGCAAAACTCTGAAGAAGGGAAAACAGAGAGTCAGAGTGTGTGTTTCTCTGGGATTGGAATTGGATCTACATTTTGCTTCCCGCACCAAGATCTATGCCCGATCTGATCCTCTATTCTTCATTGTCGCTGACTGCCCTCGTGATACCCACCTTTGTCGCACTACCTCCTCTTCTTTTACTTGACCTTGTCTAGCCCTCTTCTACCTCTCTCTTCCCTCGATTTCCCTCTCTCAACTCCTCTCCAACGACGACAATTCGCCATGCCGCTGCTGGCTTCTACCTCAATCGCTGCTGCGGCGCATGCGCTACCAGTCACATTAGCTTTGTCTGGCATTTTTGGCAGTATCAGCTTGACTTCTTGGATATGTCTCCTTGTGCGTCTCCCATTCGCGCGTTTCCTGTGTTGCATTCGCTGTCACAGTTGCATGCGCAGACCCTTGGACCCCATTTGGCTTACCATAATCTGCAGTTGCCCCAATTGTTTGCCAACTACAAGGCCAAGAGTGCTGATGGCCTCAGCATGGCCTTTCTCATTGTTTGGCTTCTTGGCGACGTCACAAACCTCATCGGTTAGTCTCCAAACGCATATTCCTACCTCCCGATCTCGAAGCAGAAACACGTCTTTCGCACAGAGTCAAATTCCATTGCTGCGCCAAATTCTGTCGCCCTTGACAATTTTTTTCCCGACCGGCTAGAGGTGGCTTGCGCCAACAGACTCAAGCTTTACTAACTTTGATTTGCTAGGAGCCTTGTTCACCCGCCTAGCTCCCACCGCCATTGCCCTGGCAGGCTACTTTTGCATCGCCGATATTGTCCTCATCGGCCAGGCTATTTACTACAACACCCTCAATGCCCGCCGAGCGAGTCGCGCAGAGGAAGCAAGATCAATTGACCCTTCAGAGGAGTCTCCTCTCATCAATAACAACCGATCCCGTAGACGAAGCTCTTCCTATGGCCTTCCCGGGTCGCAGCGCCGCCATGCGACACACACTGAGTCGTCGATGGAGCCGTTGAGGAAGATCGTGACCGGTGAGGACGATACGCCCGATAGCTCGCCTTGGATCCATAATACTCTGAGTTTGGTTGCTGTCTACGTCATTGGGTTTGCAGGCTGGTTTGCCTCATACAAGGTTGGTGCTTGGGAGGGTGGCGACCCTGGTACTCCCGATGCGCCTGAAGACGCCCAAACCTCAATTGAGCTTGCTGGGCTTATTTTGGGATACATTAGTGCAGCTCTTTACTTGTGGTATGTTATCCTCCACACAAGAAAGCTTGGTAATGCTGATACTGACATTTATATAGTGCTCGAATCCCCCAGATTATCAAGAACCACCGAGAAAAGTCATGCGAAGGTATGTTGTCCTATATTCTGGACACCATTGGCAAAACTGACGCGCGTAGGCCTCGCATTGCTCTTCTTTATGCTCTCAATGAGCGGCAACCTTACTTACGGCATCAGTCTGGTAGCATACTCCCAAGAAAAGAAGTATCTGCTGAATGCACTTCCTTGGTTAATTGGATCTCTGGGAACCATCGCCGAGGATCTCATCATTTTCGCCCAGTTCCGAATCTACTCGAATACCGAACGTGAAAGTGCCATTGAGCCTTAACTTACGACCAATCATAAACTTGATGGAACGAGATGGAATATCAACTACTCGCAAAGCATGAGTAGATGGGTTTGGAGGGCCTAATGTGCATGGCATGGCGTTGCATTTATGTACTTCAATGTCATTTGGAGATTTGGTTACTTACAACGATAAAGCTTGAAAAAGATATATGGGTTTGTCCTCGGGCTAGAGGTGCATGAGATAATGCTCGGACCGGATTGCAGTATATTGTTGCCACCTAGTTATGGTTTCTTTTTCTTATCCATCCAGTTCTAATAACTCTTAACATGAACTTCTGGAATTATTGCGCAACAACTACAACTGTTACCGACGTGATAATTCTGTGACGGTCTGAGTCAGTACCATTTATCAGATCAAAACTTGTTATCTTATTTTACTTTCATGATGTAGTGACCGGATTCTATTTTAATTTAATCGGATGGTCAACTCGAACCATGGAATTCATTTCTCATGTCATGGTGGGGTATTTTTGGTGAGCCAACTCCGATGACGGGCCGCGGGGTTATTAAACTAAGGTTTGTAGATTTGGACTCACTCGCCTCAAAACTTGAATGCCTGCAAACCCCAACATACATCGTCTCTCTCTGATCTAGATATCATCTTCCTCATAATAAGGGTCTATTAGTCAAGCCCATAGCACATACCCATCATGGCCTCTCAATTCCCTACCAAGAAGTGCGGTATGTCATCCCTAGTTTGTTTCTCGTCCTGCCCGATTTCGCACTCCCTCGTTACTACCATCTTAATATTTTCCAAAATCACGACTAATTCATCTTCTCGGTATAGGTGTTCTCGGCGCCACTGGCTCTGTAGGCCAGCGCTTCATCCTTCTCCTCGCACAGCACCCATACCTCACCCTCCATGCCATCGGCGCCTCATCCCGCTCCGCAGGCAAGAAGTACAAGGATGCCGTGCGATGGAAACAGGCTGCGCCCATGGGCGATATCGCCGACATGGTTGTGAGAGAGTGCAAGGCAGATGAGTTCAAGGACTGCGATGTTGTCTTCAGCGGCCTTGACTCTGACGTCGCTGGTGATATCGGTATATACTCAGCCCCTCCTATCTCATGATGTATGACCACCCGGCTAATCAATCTCCCCAGAGCTTGAGTTTACCAAGGCAGATATTCCCGTGTTTTCCAATGCAAAGAACTACCGTCGCGATCCTCTCGTGCCCCTCGTCGTTCCCACCGTCAACCTCCCCCATCTCGACCTCATCCCTCACCAGCGCTCCGTCCGCGGCCTCAACAAGGGTTTCCTTGTCTGCAACTCCAACTGTGCCGTCATTGGTCTCGTTATCCCATTTGCCGCCCTCCAGGCCCAGTTTGGCCCCATCTCCACCGTGTCTATCGTCACTCTCCAGGCCCTTTCCGGTGCCGGTTACCCTGGTGTTTCTAGCATGGACATCATCGACAACATTGTTCCTTTCATCTCAGGCGAGGAGGACAAGCTCGAGACCGAAGCCCGCAAGATTCTTGGCCGCATTGATGACAATGGCACTGCCTTTGTTGAACAGGAGGGTCTCCGTGTCTCAGCTACATGCAACCGAGTTCCCGTCATGGACGGCCACACTGCCTGCGTCAGTTTGAGCTTCGAGCGCAAGCCCGCTCCTTCAGCTGAGGAGGTTCGCAAGGCCCTCCGCGAGTACAAGAGCGAGGCCCAGGCTCTCGGATGCCCTTCAGCACCTGAGCCTGCCATTAAGGTCTTCGGCGATGACGAGCCCGACAGACCTCAGCCCCGTCTTGACCGTGATCTCGGCCGTGGCTACACCGTCAGCGTTGGACGAGTGCGCGAGGACGAGGCTGGCATCTTTGATATCAAATTCACTGCTTTGAGCCATAACAGTAAGTCTAGTCTCCGCCCTTTTGAAGTTTAATTGTATGCTGACTATTGTAGCTGTCATTGGTGCTGCTGGTTCATCGATATTGAACGCTGAAGCTGCTATTCTCAAGGGTTATATCTAAGTTTTAAACATGGAATGCATAATTAGAACTTGGATTTAAAAATGAAGTAGACAATGGTATTGGTTTGGATTACCCTTATAGAACCGGAAACACTGAAGAACATATTTGTGACAGAACGCACACCTCAAGCTTAGAAATATTTGAAATTGCTAACTATTCAGGATCGCCTATCAAAAACATACAACAGCCGACCATGAGGGTATTCCTATCTATTCCCATACCAGCGGTAGGGCATCTACACTACTGTTGCGTGGCCCATTGACTATAACCAAATCCAAACATGCGATAGTCTAATTTCCAAGAGTCCGTGCTGTGCTCTGTACTCCAGTGCACAAGCTATTCATACCCATTACGCCAATTAGATACCATAGAACTCCAAATGTATACAAACAAAACGCCACATCATGTGGCTCGCCGCCCGTATTGAACAAGAACGGTATCTGCAGAATCATCGACTGCGGTCCTCTGAAGTCGGCGACCTTGCCCTACCAAGGTTGTTAGAGAATATGCTGAACCAACCATCGTGTCGACCCCATCGTGAGGATCCAGGTTCAGTCGAATCCACTCCTTGCTCAAGGTCGGGATCCTGATTATTGGAATGAGCTCCAGAACCTTCAGCAACAGTTTCCTCCTCATCATCTTCTTCTTCGTCACTGGCATCGTCGCGATATGGTTCATAATGCGGCCCAGATGATGAGCCATGAGCAAGAGATCGAACAACATCACCCTTACAGATGGGGCAAGTCCGTCGGCGAGTAGTCAGCCAAGGAGTGCTAAGAAATGTTAGCAAAGGCGGGCGGCGAAATAGTGGCACTTCAACACTTACATGCACTCAACGTGGAACTCGTGGCCACAAGGTAAGCTCATGACTTGACTAACACCGTCAACATATTCTTCCAAACACACCACACACTCGACTTGACGCCCCATGTACTTCTTCCATTCAGCAGAAAACCCGCCGGAACCCTTCTCGCGCTCCGATCGAGCATTGTTCCTGGTTGTGCTTGAAGGTGTGGGAATGGCGTCACGAGGTGCAGGCCGTGTTTCATCATCAGGCGCACCTGATGAGCCTCTCGATCGAGGACGGGATCGGGCAGGAGATTCTTGAAGTAGGGGAGTGGTCGGCGTTGGAGCAGGTGGCGAAGGAGACCTCGGGGATGGAGTCGGCGACGGAGCAACTGTATGAAAGGTGCGGACAGGCAGGCGCTCAACAACCGACTTTGGAGCTCTCCAGCGTCTTCTGCGAATTCTGGCACGAAGAATAAGAAGTGCGTATACCACAGTCAACGTTACCAGTGGGCTAATGACCAGTACAAGCAGTGTGTCAAAAAACGGGCTAGCATTACTCGTGGGTGTGATGGTAACCCAAAGTCCTTCGTGTGCGTCATCACCAGCTTCAAGAGAATCATCGAGGTTTTCGTCGGTTCGGTCCACAGAATATTCCATCATGTTTTCCTCATCCTCGGTCAGAAACTCTACAAGGATGTCTTCCTCATCGGGCATAGAGTCGTCGGCGCTTGCACTGTGGCGAACAAGAGAGTCCTTTGGGGGAAGAACAGGCTTGACCTTTCTGGAACCACCCGCATGCTTCCAATCATCGTAGTTGCCTTCAGACAGCATAGCGCTTCGCATCTTCTTGGGTGAATCTCTAACAACCTTGTTTTTCTTGGTAAACTTTTGCCTAGAGAATCTAAAAGCTGTCGTTCGCTTTCTAGGGGCTGGTTTGGTGGAGCGCTCTTTGATGTCGGTGTTGTCAAAGGACCGTCTGTCATGGGTTGATGCGGTAATGGTGGATTTGACTCCTTGTCTGTGATGCTTCTTCGACTTGGGGCCTCGTTGGACTCTAAGAACAGGATTGCCTTGATTGTCTAACGTATCTTCGACAAAGCTGCCGGGCTGTGTCAGTGCAGAGAGCAACTGCGCAGTAGTACGAGCAGTAAAAACAGAGGGGATGGTGACGTTATCAACTTCAGGACCATGAGCAAACATTTGAATGAGAGGTCCGCCTTTCTGATTATCACCAACGATAACAGCGACAGCGCCTCGTCGCTGAGCCCACATGACCTTATCGAGAAAGCCGCAACCACCCCGCATGAGAAGTGCTACCTTGCCGTCGATTTCGGAGCGATCGTGCCTTGCGGAAACATGGCTTGAGGTAGTGTGACCATTGCCAGCGTTGGGGATAATGAACCGACTTCGCTTGGCACGCGCAGAAGAGCCGGACTTGGAAGTCGCAACAGAAGGGACAGCAGCCCTCAAAGCCTTGTGCAAAGCAATCGCTTCGGCTCTCTCGTTCCATCCTGGGGTGTCGCTACAGCCCAATTCGCCGGTGCCGTGAATGAGGGCGTCCTCAGCAAAACCACTGCCAACCCATAGTTGACCACTTAGACCGCGGACTACGAGTTTGGGACCAAAAGCGGCGGGACGGGCGGCAAAGGATGTACTGTTGTCGTCGGTTAAGCTGATGGCAGCGTTTGGAGGGAACAATGAAAAGGGTGTGTTGTAGTACATGGAGCCCCAAACGTTCTTTGTTGACTTTTCGTCATCATGCCGAGAATGCGCAAACTTGGACCTAGAGGTCGCCTTTGGTCTGGACCTGAAGTTACCAGCGGGGTAATCGGCGTAGGCGGAACGAAGCGAGGAGGATATAGCGCGACAGAAGATTAGAAGTGAAGCTGCGATAAAGAGTATAAGAACAAAAACGCGCGGGGGACGCATTTTGAACGACAGGTAGAGGAATGAAAGAGTCCTCCAGAAGGTAAATGAAGAAGAAAATAGCCGGAGGGGAAGCGTGTAAGAGAGCAAAAGAGGTTGGTGAGCTGAGGTGCGGGTGAGGTGACCTTGGGGTCACTCGGGGATATACCAAAGACGTCACCTCAGGTCTAGACCGATCATCCGTTAGGTGTTGGGGTCTTTTTGGGTGTAAGGTGTGATAAGGCGGGATGAGAAGCTCCGATGGGAATACTCGAGAGAAGAGAGAAAGGAAGAAACTATAACATGATCCGGTCGAGGCTTTATGAGGAATACATCGAAAAGAACAAGGAAATAGAATAGGTTATGCGGTGCCCAGACAACGCAGAGGATGCAAGCTTTGGGAGAGGTGCAGGCAGTATAGAAGTGGAAAGGAAAAGGAAAAGGATGATTGATGTCAATGTGGCTGACTACAAAGTCAAATCAAGTCAAATCAAATCAAATCAAATCAGACCAAGAAGAGGAAACAAGTGCAAGGTATAGATAGACGCGACGAGACTAGATGCTATCTACGAGGCGTGGAAAAGAGGGAAAAGAGCAGCTCATAAAGTCACTGCAGTACAAATTCGATGCTGCATGTTATTAGTGACGACAAAGACCGAGACAAGAATGGCTGATGAGAGGGGCTAAACAAAGACCGCACGCGGCATGGTGCCGTAAGTGGAGGTGTCGCTCAGTGGGGTCTGTGAGTTGAGCGCTGTAACCGGCAGACGACCAGCCCCCTGTAATTGTACAGCACCTCAGACTCTCTCTACCTTAGTAAGTATGCACCTAAACTAAGCACGTCTCGGAATCAGTTCAAAGCGGAAGCAGCTACAGGTATTATAAATTAGAGAGACAATCATAATTGGAAGATTAACTCATAAGAACTTCAATCTCATACCCTAGATAACCCTTTTGCTATCTGTTTCATCAAAGGTCATTCATAGCCCATGCCACGGATGTCAGGCGCCTACCAAAACCAGGGTCTGCTGGTCACGTCACGACCTACTCCGTACACGAAACTTCCCCACTCAGTGTTCTGAGCTAAATAATTGGGGTAAGCATCCGTAAACTCGTCGCCAAAAGTCAATCAACCACTTATTACTTGCTTTTCCTGTTCCTGAACCTGTTCCTGAACCTGTTCCTGAGCCATCTACCGCAACCGTCTTTTGTTGGCTAACCTCGAACACTGAACTTGTCAACAAACAACAAGTATTCCCTTTTTTAAGCTTCGGTTATCTGTAGACAAAGAAAGCATGTTTCGGGCACAAGTGCAACGTTGTGACATCGCGTATTTGTTTTCCAGTCGGTGAAACAGCCCGGCTCTGTACATTTTCATGGGGCTTCTTTTCACTAAACCTCCTGGCATGTGAGAGCGTCAGGTGAACAGTCAAGGTTGCCTTCAACCATGGCTTATCTCTACTCAACTAAACATTTCATCGTATCTTAAGTTTCCAACAGTCGAGCTATATCATCGCCATTGTCTGAAAACTTAAGACCCGCTACCTCCAATGACCTTTTAGCATTCAATGCTTGCGCAATGCAACACGAATACACCAATCAAGCATTATATCCACATACATACGAATCACCGAACCCACAAGAGGAACACCAATATCTCATTCATATCTCGCGCCTGGTTCTGATCTCAACTGGACTTGTATAGGCTAGATCGGGTCCCTGTCTGTCCTTAAAATAGACCCCCTTGTCCAAATCGTGAGCTTCTCATCTCAATCCATACCTAAAGCGAAGCTTTCACCCCAGTTATCCATCCCTCTTAAGTCATGCCATGAAGCTTCAAATGAATTATACAAAGTATTTCTAGATCTTATGTTACTATTGAACTCAATTCCAAGAGCCCGTCTATTGTCCGTCCGGCTTAGGTATGGGCGCCACCACCTCAAAGTCGTTACCAAGCTTGGTCCCATCTTGTGGCACCATTACCTGGTGGTCAAACATGGCGTAGTGGTCCATGCCACTGTCAGGTTGCCCGGATCCAGGCACTGAACCCAGCCTTGCGACTCGACTCAAATAGGTTGATTTTATCTTGAGCCGACATTTCTTCTGCTCCGCCGGATCTGGATGACAGCAGGGACTTGGTAACAATTCGGCTCACGCTCTTACCTGTTGGTCGGCGCACTCCCTATTTCCAAAGCGTATATTCGTACGTCAAAGTCTCTATCCAAAGGGTCCATCCATAATATCCCTGATGGCCCGTCAAAATCAATGCTCAAAACAAGCCAGGGCATTTTACGCTATATCCAATCATCATATGTGAATCATTGTCTCGGCACATAAGCCCGATTCAATCCGTCGGCTGTGACCACCCTCGACTAATCTTCTGGTTGTAGCACTCCATCGGACCCGATCTTCTTGCCCATATCCCATGCTCTCTTCTCCCCAGCCTTGGACCACTGCACGCTCTCTGCTGCCTTCTCATCAGCACCACTTGCTCGTTGTATCTGCTCATCCGCAAAACCGGCTGCCCTCATACGTTCTTCCTGGTTTTGTCGTAGTTTTTGGCGGTCTCTAAACGCCTCAACGGCATCGTCCCAGTTACCACTACCTTCGTCCTCATCCATCTGGACGTCAGTCTTGGGATCGTATGTCTCGGAAAACCGTCGATCAATCCCTGATGACCCTCCTACTGTTCCTCGGCCCCGGTACTTCGGGGGTGGTGCAGGCCCGATTAGATCTTCCAAGACATCGGAATCACCGTGCTCCTCATCCTTCCGTTTGCGGTCTTCCTTAGTATCCAAAGGTGATCGATGTCGATGCCTACTCTTCGATTCCCTTGGTGATCGAGACCGTCGTCGGCGTGTAGGCGATCTAGACCTGTCTCTCCGTTTATGACTTCGACGACGATGGCCTTCTTCTTCAGAGTCTCTGTCTCTACTTCGTGATCTTTCATGTCGTCTGTGCTCTCTATGAGAGTTACCCGACCGCCTCGACTCATCATCAATCTTACTGCGACGGTCTTCCCGAGACAATCGGCCGTGTTGCCCGCGAACGCTGCGCTTTTCTGTAAAAAGGTCGTCCTGATTCTGGTCTCGCTCACGCTCGAATTTTCGATCGTTTTCGCTGCGTTTCGGATCTTTTCTTGAAGAAGGCCCGGCCTCATCTTCTGTCCTTGGTCGTCTTTTGCCGCCTAGAATAGCGTGAATGTCGCCCATCTGCCGCCTTCTGATGTCATGGACGTTAGGGTTCGTTTTGCGTCGCTTGATTTCTTCGGCTCGTTCTAGGTCCTTCAACCGCGCTTTGGATTCGGCGGCCTCTTTGGCTAAAAGTGCCTTATTGTGGTTGTCGGTATCCTTAATGATATGTCGTAGAAACCGCGTGTTTGGTTTCATCATGTTCGCAGGTCTGAAGCCATGTCAGCAACAGACTTGCCAAAAATCGATGTAGGCCTCTATTACTTCTTATTCGTGCGATATGCATCCATGCCCATAGCTGAATATTTGAGAGAGCAGTCGCTGGCTTCCTGCGCCAGTAGGTCTGCGACATAATCGTCTGTCAAAAGCTCGTTATTGTTCGACATGTTGAATCGCGCTAGGTATGCCAAGTTATGCGCCAGGCTCAAAATGCTTATATAGATTGTAAGTAGCACCAAAAAGAGGGTTGGATGTTGAGTTGAGCCGTTACTTTTGGCTAGGGGTTCTGCCCATTGATGTCAACAGGCATCTGCCATTGTTCACCGCCCATCATCACTGCGCTAACCCAGATTAGGTCTCCAAGTAAACATCAACAACCTTCCACTCTTCATATGCGGACATTTATAATTCATTAGAGCAAGTCACAGCGTTATTGTTCTGGACACAGCCGTGATAAACAATGAGTCGGCACGACACAAAAAAGGTTCTGGAGGCTTTGAGCAAACTTCAGTCATCACAAGAAATCTCAATCATCAAACTCAGTGAACCAATATCAAACTCAAAGCCCCAAGATGCCCGACAACGAACATCAGATGCGTCGAATTCGGCCTTTGACGCACCAACTCCTGCAAGCTTAACGGCTGATCTTGCACATTACAAAGAATTATTCGCCAAGCTGCGCTTCTCATACGTGCAACAAGTCACAAAGGAGAAATTTATCCGAGCTATTGTTGGTGATCCGCCCATGATTGTCACCATGGAGGAGAATCTTGAGCTCGAGAAGGAGAACGCTGTCGTCAAGAAGCAACTCAAGGAGCTCAAGACAGAAGTGGCGGACATGGTGACCGATCTTGAGAAAAGGGGCGTCGAGCTAAGCAAGAAGTACGAGAGTGTGCAGCTCGAAACGACAAATCTGCGCGAAATGCCTACCAAAATTGAGGAACTGGAAATGCGGATCCAAGAGCTACGAGAAGTGCAAGAAACACCGGAAGGATCTAGCCCCAGCATGAATCTGCCTTTGGCCAAAACGCAGGACCTCGTCAACCAACGAAAGCTCGAACAGCAGGAACTCACACGGGAACTAGAGTCCCTACAGGCCAAGGTCCCTCGAAAGAGAAAAGAGGCCGACAGACTTCGCATTGAATTACAGCCTCTCGAGACCAAGCGCCAGAACAGCGCGTCTGCTGCGCGTGAGGCGAGGAGGAGAAAGGAGGCGGCCCTCGGCGGTGCTGCGGATGATCTAGAGGAGAGGGCACGATGGTGGCGAGCTAGCGAGGGTGTGTTGACGCAAGTCTTGGACATCAAACACTAGGAACGAAGAATCACGGATGAAGATGAGATGGTCATATTATGGTCGGCGTTAAGGGGATATGGAAAGACGATTTGGTATGGAGGGCTGGATGCTACATGGCGCTGGTTAACTGGAGTTGCTGTCTTGCTTTTAGCGTGTATGGATAACGAGTGTCAATGATGAGTATCTTCGGAAGCGGTCTCGTATACAGCAGTGACTGTCTACCTGTAGTTGTTGAGGGATTCAACCCTTTATTGCAGATCTAACTCCCATACCGTATGCCACAGCGCTTCCTAACTAAAGTTTTGGTGTAGGTGGTGCTTGTTCTCAGAGGCAAGATGCAAGCGAATGTTGCGGGTATTTATAATCTTTATGCTTATTCACATCTGCGCCTCTTTTTTCTTTTGCCAAGGTGTCTGCGGACGATATCTCGAAACTTTTACCAAGCCAGGTAACATATGTGTTTAGCTTGAACTCTTGTGGGCGATGCTTCTTGTAGGTGCAGACACGAAACCATCGTTTGCATAGACTACATAGACTGTATAGGCGGGCTCACTGTGAGTGCCTCCAGGTCCTTCAATGGCCAGCCCCCAAGTATGACGCTAGATATACAGAGGTGAGGTGTTTCTTGTGTGACATAGATGATATGTAGGAGGTCCTCATCAGGCTTAGGGTTATCAGTTTTGACATATACGGGGACGTTGAATGTAATGACACAATTTCGACAATGAGTGACACGAGAAGTCTTTGTGTTGAATACTCTGCTATCATTTTGGTCGATGATCCACCACTTATCAACGAGACTCGACCAGGAGCGAACTTGTAGGTTAAGTCTAATGACCGGTACATTCATAGTATCTGGGACCTATATTATGAATTATCCTTCCATCTTCTAACAAGAATTCTGACGAATGTTTGCTAGTGAAGGTTCCGATTCGTAACAGTTGCATAAGCATACTATTCACAGACTATGGAGGAAATTCTACATCAAATCGGGCTACAGTACCACTTCATACTACTTTGCTATTATATCGCTTTCTTGTTCAAGTCTCAGTGCCAGCCTCTGTCCCCTATGGATACAGTTCTGCCATATCCGGTGGATAATCTGGAATGAAAGGGTTGAGAGTCACTCGACTATGACTTGACATACCATTACCACTTTCAATATATCCTATTGCGGGTGCTCTATTCCACCTTTGTAGCTCTCGGTGAACATGTACGGATTTCTAAATAAAGAGATAAATAATAATAAAAACACTGGGGAACAAGCAGCCTCTAGCTGTAGGCATCCATATTTGGGCATACGAAAGACAGCTGGTAAGGGGTGTCATTAACCGCTCTAGCTTATAGGAGCAGTCGATTCGAAATACTATGGGATGGTATAAGCGAGGCATGCTTATGATTTTTATCCGAAGAGACAAGCTCTGGATTCTCTTATCTAAACCCAAATTATCCAATACTCTGATACTCTATATCTGCTTTTGTGCCACTATTTTGACTACGCTGATTATTCACTAAAGAAAACGTCATTATTCGGCATATGTGATAACGGTTTGAGGAATTTTAAAACTTGACGTGATATAGCACGTAACAACAAAAAAACAGCTTATAGGGGCTATTGTCTAATTAGGTTGTGTGTTGTGCCAGCATGTTCAAGTCAGCGCTAGGTACAGGGTAGTTATACATGGAGGTTTACATTGGGTTGATCTTGTAAGTAAAACGGCTGACGACGAATAATACGGTGGTAAGAAGATAACAATGTTTACAGTTCAACCTCAAACTAGTGCTATACTGAGCAATGCAAGGCCAGAATCATCGCATTCGGTAATCGTCAGATGATTGAGTGCCCTGTCCAGCTCAGTCCAGTCGGTCGTGATAAGTAATACGCGTACTTGGCTTATCTAATACGCGAGATCGCTTATACGGAGAATACAGAGTATCCATACCAAACACCGAGTTGCACTCACGCTGAGGGGCGAACGCTGTGCGACGAGACAGGTCAAAACACCGGAACCCGTAAACCAAAGGGGTCCTCCTAACACTTGTTCTGATTATTTTGTCTGTCATGCATTTCACGTCTCAAACCAGGTACCACGTAGGAAGAAGGGAGGGAGGAATATTGGCCGAGCCAAGAGCTGGGCCACAATGGATAAGCCATGTCTAGAGGGCTTGGCTGCCTCATTCCTCTCGGTCTTTCTAGTCACTGGTAGGGCGCAACTGTAACGCAAAACTAAAAACAAAGTTTAAGGTGAGGGGATTTCGTATCTCGTTTTCCCAGCCCCATGCACGTGCTTTCAATCTTCCCTTTAGCTCTACAGGGTTTGTTGCTCTTGGCTACGCCAGGAAAGGTCCATTGTAGCGCACCTCAAACTGGGCGGACAAGACAACTCAAGGCCTTGGCCGTTTCTGTTTACGTGGACGAGCGGTCTAAGCCTCAGCCTGCGAAATGAGCAGTCTAGGCGATGGAGGTTGCCGCTCCAGGATTCCATCTGCGCCATTTGTTCCAAGGATGTACAGTACTCGGAAGCCGTATGGCATCGTTGCAAACGAACAAGTAACAGTGCGACTCGGGTGCAATTGAGCTTGGCGAGGCTTTTCCAACATACGAAAATGAAAATGAAATGGAGAGTGTTGGCTGCGCCGTCGATCAGTGTGTGTGAAACCCTGGCTGTAAATCATCAGGTGTCGTGTCCTCTTTTTCCAACATCCCAGCACGTCTTGCAAGTCGATTACGTAGTCGACTCGTTTATGCCTCTTCCAGTTGGTTCAATTGAATCGTCTGAATTGGCAGAACAGGTATCCATGGAGAGAACCTGTATTGTCGAAACTGTATACATGTCTCACTGTCAAGCAATGCTTGATACGCTGGTCGATTCTAAAGCACGTACAAGCTGTACATGAATATTATATCACGACTTATATACCTCCATCGCATTGCATCTCTCAATTACATCACATCCAACTCAAGACTACCTCGCTTCGCCAAACGGCACGGGAGTTATAAACCTGCCCGCTCCCGCATCCCATCCCGGCCCCACATGCGCACCGCGTGGGCGTAAAAGTGACCGTTAACGGATTTGCATGACCTTTTGGAACTCAACATGGGGAATTTTGATGCGAGGAATGCGAAAACGCGCACCTTGAAGTCCCTTATTGTCAGACCATGAACCTTTATCTCTGTTTTAGCAATCATTACTGTAACCTGTTAATACTGGAATAATGTAGATTAATGATGGATATACGTTACTCTGCAGGCTGATGTGTACCTCTCACGTAATGCAATATTAAACAGGAGCATTAGTTAAAGTCTACTTGGACGAGGAGGCAAGACTGTTCCATAGACTATGGATCACGACCCAAAAAGGAGTGAAACCCCTGGGAATTGCCGCTCATACACAAAAACAAACGTGTTGCCTCGATTCAATTTCCTAAACCAGTCATGCCAAATCCTTCAAGTTCCATACCAACTAACAACACCCCTGTCTTTGTCTTGTCTTGTCCATCAAAGACTGACTGGCCCGTTGGCCGAGGCCGTGACCGTGGCCGTCGATTGCCCCACTGCGCACCGGAGGGTTGCAAGACCCCGAAAGCCGGTCCCCGTCTTATTCCCATCGTTCTTTAATGAGACTGAGACTGTCACCGGTGACTGAGGCTGATCAATAAGGTTGTAAGAATGAGACACTTCCAACTCCGCACTCCGCGGGGTGGGGGCCATTTGGGGCTCCGCGGACAATCGAGCAGTCCGCATCCAGCAGCCAGACTGAGTCTTAACTGTTTGTGTGTTGAATCTTTTCTAGACTCTATTCTACGGATAGACTATGAACTCTATGACCAAGTTTGTTCTCTCATGTGGCAATGTGACGCTCGGAAAGATCGTCCATCTCTTGGCTACAGTGCAAGCAGAAATGGCTGGGGGGGGGGGGGGTTGATTAGCTGCAGTTGACTACATTTGCTACAGCATCTGTAGTGAGTGCAGTATCATCCATCGGTCAGCGTCAGCGTCTACTTACTTGGTCCGCTGCTTCGTCCGCCCGACTCGGCATTGGTCGTCCGCTCGACAACAACAACCTTAGGGCTGACAGTGACACATTCCTGACCTTGCCAATTGGCTTTCTGTTGTTGCCCTGCGATAAACCAATCTGCGCACCAAAGCAATGTAGTAGACAGGACGAAAGTAAATGGCGCCAGCGGCATTCATATCAGTCCGTTCTGCGTGGGGATTACTCAACTGATCCCCTCACTTCCATCCCGTTATTGTCAAGGGTGGGACCGTGCAAGTAGTTTTTTTTCTCATATGATTTGTATGGATGCTATTGTAAGCAAGTAACGGCTTCGATTCCCAATGATAAATCATATCCACCATCTCGTTCCGTCTACCGTACCCAGCGCAGCGGAAGTGCAACCTCAACTGTCAATGATTACAAGCCACCAATCAAATAAATATCCACTGTAGGATGGCCGATGGATGAATGATGAACAATGACTCTTAAGCCCTTATCCTCACAGCGGACTAGAATAACCTGAGAGTGAGTAATGGCGCTTATTGGTCACCGACACATTCATACTGTCCCGGATTTACGGCTCAACGTGCATCTTCCATTCTCTACTACGGCAAAGAGACTGTAGCTTAGCTCCGGGTTTCTATGCTAGCACCAAAGCAGCAGAGGCGTGTCTTTAACACATTTCTTGTAAGCAAACTGACTGGCTATGGAGTTTGATGTTTTGATAACAAAAAAAAAAAAAGGCTTTTTTTTCCCCTTCTTAATTGTCATGCGCTCGGCGCTTCTTCCCACAAGGTTAAGATTGATTTACAATCAATGATTACAACGTGCAGATACCCCCTCATAAAGCATATCAGATTAGCTTAATCATAACGGTTAAGAATAACACCTTTGACTTGTTACGTATGGTCCGTGCTACTATGCCAAAAAAGAAGAGTACATGTGTGTGCGTGTGTGTGTGTGCGCGCAAGTACACGGCATTTGTACGGGGAGGGAATCTGACAGCTCGGTGATTTGAACTATGGATCTTCAAGTGATCCCTCTTCAGGCTGAATATTAGGCAATCAAAGGAAAAAGGGGACCTATGGTCGAGACCGTTGAATGACATGCACAACTGCTTTATGATCTGATGGAGGGATGATGTGCCTGTGGCTTGAGTCACAGTATTAATGTTAACCTTTGGCTGAGGACGGCCCTCGATGTAACTGCACCTCAACAGACAAAAACAAGTAGACGAGTAATTGGAGGAGCCACGGAAGTTAAAAGTTTAAGAGAGTTGCATTAGATATATGTGATATGTACAGGTCTATCCAAATATGCATGCTTATATTCTCCGAATCTTTGCGTGGCATGATTTTGCCTCGACTTTGTTCTCCATGAACCTTAACACCGAGGCTTCAGCGTCCCATTGTCGTCTGCATCATACTCATCTCCAAACAAGCACCGCGTTGCACTGTCCCCGTCCGGTATTGACCATCGGTATTCGGAACACAGACAACGCCGCACCAGACCCATGCCAGTGAGTCCGTGCCTTTAACACCTAAACCACCAGGGTATAAACCCAACTGAAAGAAAGATTAAAGCCCAAATCAAAGCCCAAAACACCGTGCCGCGTGACAAATTTTGACATAACGAAAATGGCCGTAAACAAGTCTATAGTAGTGTACAGTCAAGCGTAGTCGGGATTCATAGTCGCATCGGTTCGCCGTCATAGCCAGAATATATCATAGGGTCGCCCATCCCCAACATTACTTCGGGATTGGGACATGAAAGGACATGAGGCTTAATTGTTCCAAATTCTGATTCCACGAGACCCTGATTTAGCATATCCAAATTTGCTAGCATGCCGTTTTGTTGTTGTTGAAGAAATTGCATTGTGAGATCGTTAGGTTGAGGCTTTGGCATTGTCCAGGTGGGAAAGGTGCTCATAGATGGAGATTGTGAGGGGAACAAGCTTGCAGCATCAATCTCGGGCGGTGGAGGGGCAAAATCGAAGTCGGCGCTGCCTGTGAAGCTTTGTGGTGAGAGGGTCATGGCGTTGGTGTGACCAAAGGCGGCCCTTCGGTAATCGTGTTCAAAGTCGGAATGATCGAGCTCCGATGATGACGCTCGCTCGGTTCGGTTGCACACAGAAGAGTCTGTGTCCTTAATAGACTCCTTCTGGGTGCCATGTTCCTTCTGTTGATCCTCGAGCTGTCGTGCCAGCTCAGCCATGCCAGCTTCGTCTTCAGGGAACACCGAGTGGACGGGGAGATCGATATCGCTGTTGGGGCGAATGCAGCCGAGCTTTTGGGCGATATTGTGGATTACGGGTTGGCCACGGTCGTTGAGCTCGGGCTCACCTAGATCCCAGGATTGATTGTTTCGGACCATTGAGTAGAGCTTGTGGACGGTAGCAATGAGAGCGAATTGTGTGTTCTCGAGAACTTCAGCGTAACTACTGCGTGTAAGTGGAATGCGGATCCATATTGAATTTTGATATCATACCCTCTTGGCAGCTGCTTGTATTCCATCTTCTTTCGTACACCGGCAGTACAGACTAGACCATCGTCCTTGCATCGCTTGCATGGGAATTCGCCGTCACACTTGAGTTTGTGTTAGTGGTAGTCGAGGTTTTTGAGATTGGTTGCAACAAACGTGCCTTGGTCTTCTTCATACGACATCGCTCACAAGCTTTCCAGACACGCTTATGTCGGCCGTCCATGCCCGTTGTATGTGTGACATGGTCATGGTGGTGAATTGTGGCCGCACTTGAGCTGGCTCGCTTGGATGTGCGGTGCACAGGCTTGACAGACTTGGTACTTGACGATGTGCTCTTTCGAGAACTAGTCGACTTATGGTCCTCAGCAGGAGGAGAGGGTAAGCTACCGGATCCCATGGTAGCAGGCTGTAGGTGTAGCTATTATATTTATGATGATCCAGGTGAAGTGGGTTGAGACGATATACAATCCAGAGGATGTGTAAGCTAAAGTAGATAGAAAGGACCAAACAGTTGGAACACGAATGGGTGGAGGGGAAGAGGGGGGGGAATATGTATGTATATAAGATATATCAAAAGTTAGAGTGAGAGAGAGGAAGGGAAGAAAAGTAGGGCTCGTGGAGCTTAATAATAACACAACAGTAGTCGAAGTTATGCGTAACGGGCCTTGGGTGTTGAATTATGGATTATGTGAGAACTGGTCCCTTCCTGGTCCACGGTGCTCGGAAGGTTTTAGCAGGTGTAGTCCAAGGCCGCCGACCCGCGCGCGCTCTCTTGGGTAGGTACATTGCGGGTTGCGAGTTGCGAATTGCGGGAAAGTGTCAGTGAGTGAGTGAGTGAGTTTCTGGTGATGGAGGGCAAGGGGAGGTGTGCATCTAGTGATCGGCGTGGTCTTTATGTCCGAGAAGGCGAGGGAAGTCGCTAACAGGGATCGGCTCTAGGGGAGACAGGGGCTCGAGAAGGGGACCGCAGATGATGGCTCTTGATGGTGATAGTGATGGGTGATGGTGATGGGGTGGGGCTCGGCCTCTGCTGTTCTTAGCCCTGAAATCGCCCATAGAAGTCCGCCGACCGTCGCGGACTTAAGAGGTTTAGGTACGTACAGCATTCTTAAATTGTGAGAACTTCCATTGCTGACAGCAGTATTAGTGTTGCATCTGCTGCAATACAAATTGATTGGGCATCCCTCTAATAACGACAGTGCGAGATGAGGCACAATTGGCAACGCGTTCTCAGGGCGCAAGCAATGCACAGCAAAGTAAACGACGTGGACGAGGCTGATGAAAATCGCCAAGACTTCAAGGATCAGGTCAGGTTAGGTCAGGGGGGGAACGAGAGCGAGAACGAGGCATGAGCTAGGGGTTTGATCATCTCTTCTCCAGTATCAGTATCCATAGTGCCTATCCGTATACGCGCACAATTGCTCATACAGCGTATTTTTGCGTATTATAGGCGTTTGTCACTGTTAACGTTGTCACTGTCAGGGATTGTAAACCTAATGCGGACAAAATGTCTGCAGAGCTTACAACCGTCGCCCGTTGATGTTTTGATTTGATGACACGCCCCTTTGAAGCTTGTTTCCAGTTTCAGACGGCAAATGCTAGTACTGCAATGTAATGTAAGACGAATCGATGCCTAGACTATCGTTCTACGTTCAGATGACCCATAGCAAACATTGCTCATGGTTGGAAGAGTACAACACACACACGCACACGCACAACACCAAAAAAACCTCGTCAGACATCCATCATGTCTATGTCCAAGATATGTTCAAAGTGTGGGGGAACCCACCAGATATCATACCCATATATATCTAATCGTAGACGCCATCTCCTGTCTCCATCTTGAATGCAAAATACCTTCTCAGTCCGATTCCGTCATCATCGTCGATGTCTAGATAATCGCTGACGCATCGAAGCATCGTAACAGCGTCGCGATATCACGTCTCTATGGGGCAGCACTGCCGTCGCCACTCAGACTGAGACTGCTGTGTTTTCTAGAAGGCTAAGGTGAATGAATGAGTGATCAAAGGAGTCGCGGAGTGTTGTCGGCTTCCCACAAGTCCGACCTCCGGCCGCCTTCGGGCCCCGCTCAGCGCCGCACTCCTTCGATCCATGATTCCATCCCCGTCCCCTTCTTTTGTGTTCCAAGAGCCCATCACTATCCACCCAAAACCCACAACGTTCCCAGCACGGCGGATGGAACGAGAAGATACTCGCTAGTCTAGTTCCGCCAAGACGAAGTGCCTAATTCCGATGACAAATGGGGGCCAGTCCCCATCTTATTTTCTTCACCAGAGGGGCTGTTTTGTAAATTGACAAGCAAGGATCCATGTTACTGATCCCGCGACCATCTTTAAGGTTCTCATGGCCACGCTGTGCGGCCGTTGCACAAAACGATAACCCAGTCTTTCTGCTTGGCTGGGACTACCCAAGTACAGTACTGTACTGCCGCTTACCAAGTTGCCAAAGGTAGTTGGATGTAAGTTGTGCCGCTCTGCGCTTACACTTACTGACCGACCCACTGCCTCTCCCGTCCTTTCGCGGCTAGAGCAGGGGGGTGTCTGGCTTCCAACGCCGATTTCAGATACTCATCAGCGAAGGTTAGTACGTAGCGAAATCGAAATCGAAATGCATCGCACAAATTGCAGGCCGTGCAAATGCAAACCAGAACATCAAGAAAGATCGTCATCACAGGGCCAATTATATGGGTCCGCCTCGGCATCAACAGTCAACTTTTTCAATTTGAGATTCTAATGGTGGCAGTATTGCCAAAAGAGGTGAAGAGATAACCAATACGCCATGTACCCTTGGCTATTACAGAATGCTTATATATTACACTCCGATTTATATCTGATATAAAGCAACGCTTACACTGCTGAATAAATCATTTTGTAACCTCTGTGCTTGGTTGTGTAAGCAGGACATTGACAATTTAGCGCCTCAAGGTTTAGCTTCTCGTGATGATAAACGAAGCTTCATCTTGAGTCCGCCCCAGTCCCACAGAGCAGGCCTGAACGTGGGACAAAGTCAAAGCCATATGCAAGTCTAGATAGCCAGGGCCAAGTCCGGTTCCGAATATCGCTTCCGCGGCAGCCTTGTAAGTGCCGCTCGCCGCTCGCCGCGCCGCCTGCACTTTTGCACTCGTACTCTGTAGGGCTAGTGATGCTAGAGCTGAGCGGACGGCACCAATCGTCACACCCCGCGGCCGCGGATATATATCAAGCAATCAACTTTGAATGCAATAGGCGTCACTGTAAAGATTCCACGTGGTTAGTGACGTATTTAGCCCAGAGCTCTCGTGAATAAGTGCTTCGAGATTTCTGTATCGATTCGATTAGCGGACTTGGCTATCTTGCCGAAACCGAGCGGACTCCGTAAGTGGTGTGCCTGCCCCGTCCGTCCGTGAATTGACAACAACAATGGTGAAGCTTTGTGCATGTGCATGTATGTGCATGTGCTTGTTGCGTAACTGAGATCAAGAGCTCAAGGTAGCATTCGGTCAGTCGATCAATTGGGCTGCGCAACTGCCGAATGGATAAAAAGGTCCGTGGTTTGATTCCGAATTGTCGGTAAACGAAATACCTACCGCAAACAGCAATACAGTTGTCTTTTCCCCTCTGGAAGCATCCCGCTCGGTCACATTCATAATTGCTTCTCCCCTGTCGAGCGAATCCCACCCTTGACTAAGGATCGCGGAGAAGGGGTTGAGTCAATGTCAAGCCTTGGGTCTCAAGCCTCATTAGCTGAGGATAATACTGTACGTCTTTGAAAAGATGTTACTGTTACGTTGTTGTGTGTAAAAGTAAAAGCAAAAACCAGGCCGCTAGATGGCCCCGACAGCGGAACCAAAACCGCACAAATCTCCAAGGTGTGGCCATGTCCCATTTCTTTTTTCCTCTGTTTTTTTTCTCTTCAATTTTTTTTTAATCGTATTCTTGTCGATGCCAGGCCAGGCCAGTGCAGTTACTCTCTCCACATCTCTCCACAGCCATGCGGGCTATCAAACCGTCGACGTCATGTTTTCCCGATCATCAGACAAAAGTCCACTCGTCTGAGCCAGATGAGTCCTTGAATCTGCGTAGACTCACCGGCACTTGGTATTAGACTGAACTTTGTTACTTCTCGGCAGAAATAACTGCTGGCTGGGTATCTGTACAGGACACAGGGGGGCGTGTTCTACTTCTCCCTTGCTGTTCTGGGTATCGACGCTTTGGGTAGCTTTAGTGCATGATACTCAGTCAATGACACCAACATAAGCCCCAAAGCGAAAAACCCTGATCGTCGAGACGAGCGCTAGCTTCGCTGGGTGACATTCTTATACGTGCCGGATATGGATCACACATTCCGGGGATAACGCTGCTCATACCAATGTTAATGCTGGAATACGTAAAATATTTCCATGACTCGTTCTGACTCATCACAACCGACGTGACACTGTACTTTGTAAGTGCTTCGCTCAAGATGGCATCACATATAGCTCAGCCATATCTCATCGATTGCGATCTTATTCAACCATAGAGGCTATATCCCATCATTATGGTCTATTAGACTTTACACGCACCCTGATGAACGGCCGGAGATAAGGACCTTCTGCAGCACACGGGACTTGAAACGGGCGTAACCGTATGCTGACCTGATGTCATCTGTACTATTGATGGCATTAATTTGTGTAGACTAGGCTATAGCAAGTTATGTTATCTAGAGCTCTAGATCTTACACACGATCTGATAAAGAGGCTGGTTAAGTCGGCAACTCACAGCCGAGTTAACGTTATTTTTTCGTGATCCAAAAGCATGACCATCTCCCGCAAGGCCACCCTTGAATATGACTTGACCTATGAGATCTCGAGTATTCTCAACCGCCCAGCTTGGCTATCGAATCATTCTAGAAATACCGGGACCCGTCCCTCATCGGCACCGCAGCGGCAATAACGGATATCAGATACATCCTAGATGCAGGTGATAATCGAACCAACCTCTTAGAATCGTCGGTCGGCGCCGGGAATTGACGAGAAAAGTCACTGGCGGTCCCTAATTCACCACCATCTCGATTTCCACGGCCCCGAGCTGCTCATCGGCCCCGATGTGGGGGTGTGCATTCAAACCTGTCATCTACTGCATGATCTGTTCTCCCGCTGAAGTTGGAGAAGGGGGTTTTCAACGTCAAGAGAATTAACCCCTAAAAGAGGTGAAGTGAGGTCAGTGGCTGCTAGATATTCAGGGCTGTTGAAGAATTGACTTGCGCCATGGCAAATGCCGTTCAACAACAGTCCGATCTCCGTGCCGAGGTGGTATCCGTTCGCCAACAAGTCGGCGTCTAAAACCTCCGATGTCCAAATATCAAGAGCCCGTCGGTTTTTTTTTTTAATTCACCATCCATCCCCGGCAAATAGCCCCTGTTCTTGGCTGTACGCGCTTTGTCCCTTATGACCGCTGAAATCGGAAACTCCATGGACATTTCGGTGTTTGGACTCAGCGGATAACCTGGCACAACATTACAGCCCTGAGGTATTGATGGAAATGCCTCAACCCCATGGCATTGAATCAAATGCACGCGGCCGTGCTCAATGGCCGCTTACCCCCCCTTCGATATTCGCATTTTCGCTTTGAAAGCAACCAGGTTCCAACTCTCGGCTCCATTCCCGAGCAATTGTCCATGGGGCAACGTTATTGGCTTGTAATTATACAGCTCAGGTTTTGCATGGATAAGCAAGACCCGTTATTGCGCAAATTATTTCAACACTTTAATACCTATGACCCGTATTGTCGTCTAGTCTGCCCCCTTTGACAGCCCGTCACGCCTTACTGGATGACGCCCCATATTGAGGCTCGCAGCCCCTGTCGCTCTCGCCCTGGTCCCGATCCCTCGGCCCCATTCTACCGGAGTGGGGCGGCTGGTCTGCCACAGATACTCGGCCGAAAACCGTATCTCAGCCCGGCGCCTATTAGGTTTCATTTGAGCCTCATATCATGCTAGCTGAGCCCATCATTGCGTCCAATGGAACGAACATTCACATGAAAATGTTGGATCGGTGACTTTCATCAGGGGAAATCACGAGCAATTCACATGATATGGCTTTCCAGTCTCAGTCATTCTTCGGCTAGGCCGACGGCTACATAAAACGGGTCTTTGAATGGAGCCTTAATGCGCTATCGACTTATCTTGTTGTGGTCCAATTCTTTGGCAACGGGGTTCGGCATTGACTTTAGATCTTTCCCGGGATGGTGGCACACATTCATCCAGCTACACTGATGTGCTTCCGAGGCTTGTGAGACTGCGGCCAATAGCAAGGTGCTTCACTTCAGAAAGGGAATCTCAAGAAACGACATAACGCAAGTCTCACCCCTGAAAAGCCTCCAATTCCGAATTTTGTCCACTTATGCCCGAGCTATGGGTCTTGGATGGTGGATGTATCACAACGTGGGTACGGACCCTCACGAACTACTCCAGAAGGCTTGTCACACAAGATCCAGGCTTCTAGAATCGCAAGGCTGGCTTTGGCCCCGTGGGTTTCAAAATCGTTTGTTTCTGATATGGACACCAGCCAGCCGGCTCACGATACCCCCGGACATGGGCTAGGCTCCGACTTTACAAGGCTACAATGAATCGAGTTTCAAAAGAATGGGCTTATGAAAGTCTGCTGCCATTCCAGAATCCCATATCCTCGGCTGAACAGTCACTTACAGTTTCATCCACAGTTGTGTTTTTATTCTGCTACAGGGTTGGTGCCATTGCATAATCCTGTTGTATTCAAGGAGTGGACAATTAATTACAGGAAAAGGGAACGCCAGCATCCGTCCAACATCGCTCTTATGACAACCCATCACAACTTTAATCTTACAGATATCGACGGAAATAACTCATCGGATGTTACTCTCCGTCATCACACATCATTGTACATCAGAAGTCGGGGATGCTCCTGCTCACAAACAGCCCATGTCCACGCGGCACTCGGTAAGTAGTTCATGAGGACTGCGGCTTTGTGGCCATAAGATGCAGGTTCAAAGATACTCGGATCATGTCGTCGTACTCTCTCCACTGCTGATGCTGTGGCAAGCGCAAGGAAGTGTTGTCGCTTGGGTCCGTGGGGGAGTACCCTATCCGAGGTCAGTCACAGCCGAGGTTCAAGATATCACGTTGATGAAAAGGGGTCACACCCTGGAAGAACGTACAATGCATTTCCAAAAATCCCATGGCACAAGCATGGTTCTTTGGTGAGTAGGCCATGTCTCCAGGTTATGTTCTGACCTTTATCGACGGCTGAGTCGATACGTTCTTGCAGGTCAGGGAAGTATGGACGCAGGGATCTGAGCGAGTACAAGAAGCCAGGGGCGCCATGGCACCACTGTACGAGACTTGCGTTTTTGCCATCCTTGAGACTACGCAAGCTCGACGGCCAATTTCCGTCCGAAAGCTGCAGCTCAAGCAGTCTCTCTAGGTGGCGAGAGAGTTGTGGAGCGAGCGATGGGTTTGAGAGAACAAGCTGTGTGATGATACCGATGTCGCCATGAGCGGCCCCGAAGTATCGTTTCCCATGCCACTCCCAGTTGCCCCTTCCGTCATCATCAGTGGCCATGATTCTTTCTGTTAGACGCCTAATCGGAGATTCGATCAGAGTCCTACTCCTCGGTACCCAGTGCTTGACCATGCGCAGCATATATAACGCCCCTGCCCGTCCATACAGTATTTCTGATGGGAAAGCGTCTTCCTGCGGACTGGTATACGGACCAAGAAGTATTGGTATGTTGCTAAGGAAGGCTATCAAGTGATCGTCATCCTTTGTCACGCATGCACGCACTGCTTCGAAACACATCTTTTCAGAAGAGAGGCCACAGTTACCCTTCTCCATTACCAACTTTCCTCGGTCTCCATCAAGATAACGTTGGGCCCAGGATATCAGGTCTTGGCCAGAGACCTTCAGATCTGGATGCAGCTCGGACAGTTGAAGAAATAGGTAGGCCAGACCAGTGTATCCGGTGTAAAGGCCGCCGAGGTGACGGTCATGATAGACTTGACGGGGCGGCGTATGCCGAACGACAAGCTCAAGAGCATACTTGAGAAGCTCTTTAGGATCCGAGCCTAGGCTCTGATCTGGGAGGTTATTTGAGATGTATCGTTGAGCCATGAGTGACTTGTTAATTGGTGTATACGTTCGCAGCGCTGTTGGGGAGGCTATGGAGGATGCCTTGGCCTTATCATTATCTGGGAGATTGTTTGGATAAGGCTGCGATCGATGTCAGATTTGACATGGTGTTATGGGCGAGCTCTCTTGTGACGTGACGCATACCTAACAACTTTAGGGAGGTGATCAGCAATGCGTTACCATGTAATCGGATGAGGGGGCGGCGAGGCTCACGCGGTATACTTACCACGAGAGCACAAAGGGCATGAGCTATACAAATGCAGTAGGAGAAGTTATTGTAGGGTATAGCTCATAGGTCAAACCTGAAACTGATGTGCCTCGTTTCAAGGTCTATTGGCCGGAGTCTTATATCGTCTTCCGAGTATTGGGGCCGGTGGTGGGTCATGAGCTTCCCGGGCGGAGGTGGGGCGGCCTCTGGGACATTTCGTCCGGCGATCTGCAAGTTGACGTTGCTGCGAGTGACTTCAGGCTGATGTTCTAGACTGCAGGCATGCGGTATTCCCTGGCAGAGAAGCTGAACTAGGTGCACTGGATGGCATATGACTGATGCTGATGGCGCTCCTGTATCAAGGACTGTCTCTAAGCGTAACAGCATCATCATTGCCTACCTAGATTAACCTTGGAGGCGGGACGGGAGTGACGAGGGGGGGGACTTAAGGTGGCCCCACCCACCCGCAAGGCCTCGCGAGCTGTGAGGTAATGACGACATCAGTAAGAGCTTCCTCCCTTGACCTTCCATGCTTTAAGGTGGAATGTAGAAAACTAAAGCTTGTGATAAAAAGCAAAGCACTCAGTTTGTTCACCTTCCAACATCAACCAGTGAATAAAACGATTCATTTCTCGACACGAATCACAAATTCACATACACGTACTTCCGACTCGCATCTATCATCGCCATGGCCGACGCAGCTCAAGCATCGGGAGCTGATCAGCAGCAGCGATCTACGCGCAACAGGGTGGTTGATACCGTTCACGAGAAAGCTCAAGAGGTCTTGTAAGGCTCACCCAAACGCGAATGACCTGCTCTTCAACCACAGGCTAACAGCTCTTACCAGCAAGGAGGATTATGCCCAGGCCAGAGACCATGTCACTCATGCTGCCAAGAGCCAATCCTACCTCTACCCCATCAAGGTATTACCAAATCCCAGTCACTCGCGAGCCCTGTATGGTGGTCCTTCGCTAACACTTTTTGTGCTTCGCAGGGCATCTTCTACTTCCTCTCCCACCGTTCGCTATGGAAGCCCTTCGTCTCCAAGCTAGGTCCTCTGGTCCTCCTCTCCACTGGCGTCATCGGTGGTATGTTCTTCTTTACGTATCTGCCGCAGCTCGCCGTTTTGTTCTTTGTCAATGGTCCTATTGCGCCCTTCACCACGGTCCTCCTCGTTCTCAATGAGAGCACTACCATCATCAACCTGGTTTCCCGCAATTACCTTCTGCAGGACTCGCTGCTCGATGTCTTTGATGGCACCCTCTTGTCTCGTGGGGACACTAAGATCGTGAGCGAGGGAAGAGAGGTCAAATCCGGAGCCGACCCGATGCAGAAGCTGGGCAAGATTATCAAGAGCCCGTTCGAAAAGTTCAGCCCCAAGGCCATCATCCGCTACATCATGTATCTGCCTCTCAACGCTATCCCCGTGGTTGGTACTGTGATCTTCATTTTGCTCCAAGGTATGAGTGTTGTACCCGTATACGTGTCGCTCTACTAATCAAACGCAGGTCGCACCCGTGGCAAGGGAGTTCATGGCAGAGTAAGCAGCCCCCTAGGTAGACTTCGATTCCGTACTGACATTTTTCTAGTACTTTCAACTCAAGCGCTGGTCTGAACCTAAGAAGGAGGACTGGGTCTCCAAGAATGTCGGACCTTACACTGCGTATGTAACCTTTCGTTCATGTGCTTCACCAGTTTCTGCTGGGTGATCAGTATTACAGGGGGTACTAGAATTTGCTAACCGACGCACTCGTATAGTTTCGGATTGGTCGCTACACTTCTCGAGATGGTTCCTGTTGCTTCCATGTTCTTCACATTCAGTAACACAGGTAAGATTTTACACCCGGATGTCGAGAGTATCTGGACTAACTCCATCAAGTCGGCGCTGCTCTGTGGGCTGCTGATATCGAGGACAAGAACACTTCCATGACTGATGGAACTGCTCCCTCTCTGCGTGAAACCGCTGAGAAGGCTGAGTAAACCCGCTTGTGCCAACATAACACTAAGCTTCCAGGCCACGCAATACCTTGTACTTGCGAAACGGTTTGTCCAAGCATGGGATTAAAAAAAAATAGTATGGGGTTGATTCTGATTTGCTATGGAAGAATTGAGAGAAGGAGAAAGTCCCCAGCTGAAAAGGTCCTGCTCTAACCTGGTGCTCCACGACGCATCCTTCAGATACAAAAGGCAGGAGAGATCTTGCTAGTTACGTCGACCAGATGGAAGGAAGGGTTAATTATTCGATATAAAATGTCTTGATTTCTACACTAAACTTCCATCGTTTCTACTTGTCTCAATTTTTGACACGTCAACATATCATGTCTCGCAACTATCCCCTAACTCGACCATTAGAGTCGAGCTGTCTGATTCGAGAGTACGCACGTCGACGCCATGATATCCATTCTAGACTAATTATGAAGGTGGCAAAGATTTCTTGATCATCTTATTCGTAAGTTCCCTACCATTTGTATAGATTCCCCTTTGGCTAATAACCCCGTGGCACGATATCAACCCACATTCAGTGACTCCAGTATTAAGGAGTAATTGGAGATTTTCAATAGGCCTATGGAGAGGCCACAAAATGCAGCCTGGCCACTACTGGAGATAGTATCTCTTATGCGGCCCCAGGGTGAGTCACATCTCGCCTCGTTGCCGAGGTTGGTTACATGTACTACTCTTTCACGGATGGCATGTTACTTCTGGAACTCTGGGCCCTGAACTGTGAAACCTTCAGAAGCTAGGTCGTTTACCCTCAACGGTCGAAGGACCGGGATGGCTCGTGTTCCACCGCTTGACACAGTCGAGATCTCGTTTGCCTGATACTCACAGATGCAAACCAGATTCCGTAGAACGAGTCAGAGCGAGATACAGCCGTACGAGGATATTTTTACCACGAGCTGTGTGCAACATGCATGGCGGTTCATTATTATGTCTTATTCTCTCTACTGAAAGAGACAGTTGTCAACTGTACAGTACCTTTTTAAGTTTTGTATGTCTTAGACTCAACTGCAGCATGATGTTAAGCGACATCTGGTAGGAACAAGCTGGATCCTACTAGTGTGAGCTTATTCATGTATGAACACCTGTTTGGTGTCGCCTCTTGTGATGGAAACTCAAAGAGAGATGAAGGATAGTCTGTGGGATGACACATGGAAACAATCGTCGGCTGATGAGGCGAAAGGAGAAGCGAGAGAAATTGATACGGAAAAGAAGGCGATGGATAATCCCAAAGAGTGGAGCTATTGTCCGATGTCATGAGCAGAGAAACATAAATGAATTTCTGATATAGCTATATTGGGCCATCGCCTTATGCCTCCCGCCGTACGAGACGGATGACGCGCCGGTCCAAAAGCTCGCGACGACTCCGACCGAAAAGGAAGCAAACAATCGGCCGGAGATATGTCTATAGGTGATGAGATGGCTCTTTTCTAAGTAGCCAATGTTTGGGGTGTCACCCAATCCAGATCAAATTGAGGAGACACACTTACAGAATCGTCAGTGCGAAGATCTTGGGCCAAGTACTCGTGGCCAATTCGACTTTGAACGCAGCTTGTACACTCATGCTGTGCCAGGCACTCAGAAGTGAGCTAAAGATTTGGTACCCGATATGTGCACTGCCAACAAGGTGTCAAGATATGATGCCCCTTTTGCGTAGCACTGGTAAGCTCTGCGTGACGGCTGGCGCCAGTGCATATCTTTACACCTCCTGAGGTTTATGGTTCTGCCTGCCTAGCATTTGATATCTTACACATAGCGTGTTTTCCTTTCCCTCTCTCTTCTTTCTTCATCCTCCACCTTTCATTTCTTTCGCTCAAGCATCATCCTCGCGTTCTCTTCAACATCGTGAGGAAGCACCCAAGGAACATCCTCACAGAGGCCGACCAACACTCATTTATCATCATCTCTTATTCTAAAACTAGCTCATTCTTTCGTTTAAATCTTGAGAAAATCGATTTGATTGATTACCGCTCACCTCATCGACCTTGTAAGTTCGTCGTCTTTGCGCCTCCCCAAGGTATAACAATGTATGTATACTGACACTGGAAAACAATAGCATTTCTACATCCCCATCATGAGGCCACTCCGTATACACTTGATCACCGCCCTATCGGCATTTCTTCTGCTTTCCTGCCTTTCGGTAAGCGTGAACTGTCTTGTGCGCCAACAGCTTTTTGGTGGGCATCAGCTCGTACGCAGAAACGACTTCATCGAGGCTCGCCGACCTAGTGGTGAGGCAACCGTCCATGGATATGGTCCTCCTCCTCCGTACTATACTGTGGGTCCGGTTATCCCTACTGATCTGACTTCTTGTGAGTATTGTAGTCCGTATTTCTTGCTCTATCTAACAGTCACAGATTCTACCCTCGCGGAGCCAACGGCAACAGAGACCCAAACAGAAACATCCGAGACCGGCATGAAGTCTGAGTCAGTTGTTTCTTCTCAGAACGGCACTATTATCTCACCGAGTTCTTCTCTCTCGCTCTCTTCAGGGGTGGAGACAGATCCCGTACCGATATCAGCTGATTCGAGTGCCAAAGCTGGTAGCACAACCAGCTACGAGACCCCGTCAACAGTTTCGACTTCGTCTTATTTAACTGAAACAGCCCATGATGGTGCTACTGAATTTTCAAGCAGCCAAACTCCAACTATCCGGGGCAATAGCTCTTCATCCGCTAGCACCCGTCCGTTTACTGGCACTGACATCTCCTCGGACCTTTCCAGCTTGAATGGCACTGCATCGTCCATGACTGAAACTGATTTGACCTCTAGCTCTGTTGTATCAACGACACTTTCTGACCTGTTCACCGACACAGAGACAGTTCCAGAGGTCTTCACTTCCACAAGTACCCCCTCAAGTCTCCAAGCTTCAGGCATGGTCTCTGCCACAGGTCAAGTTTCTTCAGGAGTTGAGACTGCATCCATTCCAAGTGATGTTGCATCCTCTTCGTCTGTAAGCAGTTCAGTTGCTGTTGAGTCCACTACGACTACAACAAAGATTCTCAACTTCACTGTGACACTATCGGTCGCAGAGTCTACAGACTCGGTAGTGACTTTCTCGTCTACAGTCTACCCTGTCTCCTTAGATCAGACTGTAGTGACCACAGTCATTCCTGTTCAGAATTCATCTTGGCTTTCTACCATCGCCACCATCTCAGAAGTTTATCCAACATCTAGCGATCTCACCTCTGGTGTAATCAGTACTGTTACCACTCAGGGTGTATCAACTGAGAGTTCAGTATCTCGCGCTTCTGTGTCTTTTCGCAATAGGACCGTTAGTGTCACATCAACTACTTACCTGACTTCGATCCTTTCCGAGTTCACCACCGACCTTACAAGCTCGCCCGTTATCTTCAGCTCTACTGATGTTGCTTCAGAAGATTCGACTGCTGCTGCCACTAAAGATTCAACAGTAACCGTGGTCTCGCAGTCCACGGTGCTTGCTAGCATCATTGCGACGAGTGAGAAATCCACCGCACCTGCCTTCACCTCGTTTGCCACAAACTCTTCTGCCTCTTCAGCGTCAAGACTTACACTGAGTGGGGGTACTTTGAAGTCCGCATCGGGTAATGCTACAACGTCAGCTCAAACGTCCTCAGAGACCCTCTTCGCATCCTCTGCTTTGCCTGTCAACGCCACATCTCAAATTAACTCGAGCTCTTTCACCGTGACTACGGATTCTGAGGGATCTGCCATTACGGTCCGTCCGGGTCATGTCCCCCCTCCTGGTAGTGAGACAAACAGCTCTGTATCGACTGAGCATTCGGTGTCAACTCCCTCGCAGCTCAACTTTTCAGCAACCAGATCAGATGTGTCTTTCTCTTCACTGACAAATTCTTTCTTCGACTGGTCTACTTCGACACTGATCGAGTCGAGAACAAGTCTAGAGCTTCCTTCAATCACTTTTTCACTTCCTGAATTCTCCATCGTCACCACACCCATGACTCCCCCCAGCGTGACCACCACCTCAACGTACAATATCTCAATTATCAGATCCACATGGACTTCCACTATCACGACAAGCCTCGCGCCAACAAGTATGGCCTCGTCTGGTAACATGACTGCGGCGCACACTAGCAGTGGCTACAACTTTTCACAGACCATAATATCCGGAATGAGTACGTCCAACTCTCAGTCGACATCTATTGCTAGTCCCCCTGGTGTCAGCACTTCAATCATTACCAAACACTCTTCTAATTTTCCCTTCCCAACCAACACAACTGTAAATTGGTGGACAACGGCGTCGTCAGTCTCACGGTCCGAGTCCGAATCTGCTAACGCTGTGAGCTCCCAAGACTCTGAAACAACTTTATCTGCTATTGCTCCTGGGTTTAACAACACTGCCCCATATGGCAATTCCACCTCGACCGCCATCACGACAGCGTATACTTCAAGCTTGGGAGAGGTAACTTCTTCTCCAGCCACCATCACCACTTACCGTTCATGGAACACTACCAGCACAGCTCAGTGGCTTACCAACTCCACTGCGCAGGTGACCATCACATCCACCGAAACCGAGTCTGTCACGGATATCGAAACCCGTACATTGAGCCAAGTCACGCCTATCACACCTGGGCCCCCTAGCTCGTTCGATGTCACGCTTACCACTATTTCTGGTACTATTGTCACGAAGACGTATACAAATTATTCTTTGACGATATTTACGCCATCTGTTTCCGTTTCGTTCAAAACTAGTACTCTTTCTCATTCATTGATAAGCTCACCACCTTTCCCTCTTCCATCAAACACAACTGCCGTAGGTACTGGCGCTCCTCTTTGGCCAAGTGGCACCGGGGATCATCCTACTATCGCCAGTTCCTTGGGAGAGATTTCGACATCGGGTGCAACTCTTACACCAACGAGCAAATCAACTTACCATACCGTAAACACCACCTCGTACGGGTCTGCAACTGGATCCTCTGCATCTGACTGGGGTACGAATACTCCTTTCTTCCCTGTTACGAACTCTACCACCGCCCCCGCGACGTTTTCGACAATCGTTTCCTGGCAGCCGGATCCTGAGCCGTGGACATCTTGGTCAACATGGAGTCTCAGACGAGGATCAGATTCCTCCGCTTCGTACAGTACGTCATCTCAACTCCCTGGTGGTAATCTGAGTAGCGAGACTCCAGGGTCAACTTTATACACCCGCACAACAACGTTGTCCCTCACTACTACGCTGGAGGCGCCAAGAACTTCCCATTCCACTACCAGCAACTCAAGTTACGATGCCTCGAGGTCGACTTCATACAGCAGTACTACAACATTGTTCCGCACCACTACCTTGGGAAGACCAAGCGCATCGCCCGTCAAGACTGGAAACTCAAGCGATGGTGCTTCAGGGTCGATTTCGTATAGTCGTACCACTACAGTATTTCGCACAACTACCTTGGGAGATCCAAACATATCCCATGGCACTTCTGATAGCTCGGCCGTCAGTACTTTGGAATCAACATCTTACACCAGTACTACCACGTTGTTTCTTACCACTACTCTGGGAAATCCGAGCACCTCTCGAGTATCCGGAGCTGGAATCAGCAGCTCAACCATCTCGGCATGGGCGAATACCAGTTCGGCACTTACTGGTTCCTCGGAAACGGAAGTCCTTTCGTTCACAACCATTCTAACATCCCTATTCAGTAAGCCATCTACTTTCTTGACTACCGGTAGCGCGAAAGGAATATCGACCAGCATTGAAGATTCTGGTATGACCCCATTCCCCGCGAGTAACTCAACACTCTCGCAAATTTCCAGTCAACCATCGTCGTTGGTTGGTACCTTTACAGGAACCGTCAGTCCACGCGAGTCTACAACCACAACCTCGTCGACTTGCACCGACTCGCTATACTATCCGCCTTACAACCCTTCATCTCTGACAGCATCAACAAGCACCAGTTCCTTGAGCGCAGCCGATGGCACAACTCCAGGAATGCCTTACTCTCTTACATCCGTGGTCCCCGGATACCCCTCATCGACTTGTAACACCACAAGCTCAGTGTCAAGCCACGGCGTGGCATATTGGTCAAGAATGACCCACAGGTCGAACATGACCAACACATTTGGTGTCAAAGGTATGTTCCGTGCAAAGCAAGAAAAGAAGAGACACTGATCAAGAACAGATACAAGCACGTATCAGTCACTCACAACCTTGAAGACGGTCACCACCGTCCGGCAAGGGGGATCAGGCTCGTTAGTGGATAATTATCCTACTCCGACTGACAGAGTCACACCATCAGGCATTTCGCCTGATGATCCAAACTTCCCTTGGGGTAGCGACTCCCCAGTTCACCGTCATCAGAACTCGTCTGAGCTGGGCATCGGCACGAGCGACGTTGGTGGGGGCTTCAAGGCGAGGGCCAACTGGCGTGTATGGGAGAAGGTCAAGGATAAACTCAAGAGTCTTTGGCATGGCCAAGTTTCAGAGAATGAGTGAGAGCTAGTCCAGACTCGAATGGTTTTTGTACAACGTTTCCCCAAGGAAAGAGCATATTGAGGGATTTCGGTCATTGTTTGTTTTCTTTACTGGATTCTGTTTCTATTTTCATCCCCATCTCTATCTCAGCCCTGTTGGTTTCGGTAATTCGGGCTACTATTAGGGTCCGGATCTGCATGGATGTTAGGCGACAGAAGCAGAAACAGGGGCTAGGTCTAAAGCCATGTACAAGATTTACATAATTCATCCTAATAATGATGGTGAGAGGCGTATGAAACTGTGTGTCTCTGTGATATGAAGCATCGCTGCTTGCTTGGTGAGGTAACACTAATCTGATACCGTTTATGTATCAATGGTGAGCCTGAGTGTAGATAGAAAGTGGAAAGAGTACGCATGATCAAACCCAGAGTGGACCAATCATTCGACGTGAACAAGCGTGCGTCAGAAATCGTCGTCATCGTCTGGGAGGGGACTTTCCCTTCCCGCCCCCGATTTCATGCGCTTAACCAAAAGCGGAACCCTCGCCACTGAACCGGGACATCCGACGCCTCTAGTGAAGCAGGCACGCACGCTACCTACTAACCATTGACTGGACTGACCTTTGTCCTTCTTTCCTCTTGCTAAAACCTTCTCTTCCATATAAAGAAGTCAACAAAATCCAACTATCAATCAATCATTCATCGCAACTCAACTAACAGTAACTTCTCATGATGCTTTTTAAGCCTCTCGCATTTGCGGCATCTGCTGCTGCCATTCTCATCGTCCCCGAAACTTCCGAGAAGGAAGACAGCATCTTTCGCGCTCTGCCCATCGAGGCCGACACCTTCGAGATTCCGACTACCGCCTATGCCCAGGTCGTTGATGTGCCTTTCCTCCAATGCCGCGGCCATAATAGCAAACTAGAACTCAACTTTGGTGTCCACGACCGTCGCCTGGTGCTCAACGGATTTGAACTTTACCCACATGCCGACCCTTGGAATGGAGATCTATCAGCTGCTGTTATCAAGGGTAATGGCAAGAGCGATATGCGCCGATTGGGTTACGGTCTAGCTATTCGTCCCGAGGGCGTTGATGAGGACCAGCATCTCGAAGTTGTCAATGTCGAAGTTAGAATTATCGAGGTCGGCGACCGATTTGTCGATGGCGTCCCTCCTGTGACAGTTAAGCTTATCAAGGCCCCCGTCGGCGAAATCATCATTGGCAGCATCGAGGTTAAGGGCGCTGGGGCGAAGGCGCCAGAGGATTGTTCCGCATGGTGTCGCGCCAAGGATATTGTTCACGATACGTGGAAGGGTGTCAAGGGCAAGTTCAAGGGCTGCCACGGAATGAAGGGCAAGGGCCCTGTTCATGAGCCCAACCACAAGCCCCATCATGGCCATGGTAGGCCAAAGGGCAAGCCCACTGACAACTTCAAGCATGGACCAATCATCAAGGCCCCCAAGCAGTCCTGGGGAGAGGTTCTTAAGCATGTTGCCGCCTACATTGTCATCCCCGTCCTCATGGGTGTTGCCGCCGGTGTAGGAGTTGCGTTGTACGTCAATGAATACCTCCATCCTGTGAATATCGTGCTGACATTTCCTAGCCTCGCCATGTTCCTTTGTACCATGGTTCTCCGCTTGGTCCGCCTCTTCCAAAACGAGCCTACCGAGTTTGCTCCCGGTGCAACTCACAAGGCTGCCATTTCAGAGGTTTCTGTCGATGACGAGAAGGCTGGCCTTATCGTTGATGAAGAGTCCCTTCCTCAGTATGAGCGACGCGACTAATGCCCACTTTGCGACATTGAACTTGTGCGCATAAGGTTTTGACAACCAGAGGAAACAGCCAAACACTGCCAGTACAGAATCTGTGCGAAGGCATGATATTGATACCAAGATTGTGTATTTGAAACCTGGAATTAGGACTGGCGTTATAGCGTTGGGAGGGTGGACGGAATGATATTTTACGACCTGGATGGCTATGTATCACAGCAGGTGCTAGCTTTCTTTAGCAACGAGTTTTGTTGCTGTCCTCTCTTTAAAGGCTCAAGAGTGTCTTTATGATCTCTCATTGCCCAGATTTGCTCAATATACAACAAATAAATAAGTAAAAATATCTTATACTCCCTTGATTCAAATTTCGTTTACAAATTTCTACTATCACCTTGAATTAACCCCCACAGAAGGTGGAGTTTCCCCTCTACTCCCGCTTTGGATCGCTTCCTTTTTGGGCCAGAATCCACGATCTCCAAAATGTGGATAGAGAAAGGCCATATTATGCGGGGTTATAAAGACGAGGGACAACTCGCCATCTTCTAGCCCGATTGCCGAGTCGATCTATATAACTGCTTCTCCCCATCTTGCCGATCGCTCAAAAGCTCGTACTACCAAGATCCAGAGTCTAGCTCATATCCCACTTACACCAACGACAGCCCGCATCTTCCCAGGAATACCCAAAATGTCCCAAGTCCGCCGCTTCGCCCAAATTGTCAAACTCAAGCCTCAACACCTGGCTGAGTATAAGGAGGTCCACGCCAGCGTCTGGCCCGACGTCTTGAAGCAGATCCAAGAATGCAACATCCGAGACTGTACGGCGACTCCTCTTGATAATTCGCACTTTACAATGATCGATAAGAACTAACGCATTCACCTTCTTAGACAGCATCTTCTATGATGATCAGAGCCACATTCTCTTCGCTTCGTTCAAATACATCGGCACCGACTACAGCGGCGACATGGAGAAGATGGCAGCAAACCCCCGTGTGAGAGAGTGGTGGAAGATGACCGACTCCTGGCAGGAAAGTCTTGTTCCTGGTGCTGTCAGCTCCGAGGCTGGTGAACCTTCTTGGTGGAAGCCTGTCGAAGAGGTGTTTTACCAGCCCTAGGCTATAGATACTTGTGTGTTATGGGCATGAACGATGCAGGATATGTTTGATCAAGTAATATCAAAATACTTCACAGTGCCAAGGATCGTGATTAAAATCATAATGGTTATAACCATGACATCAAACGCCAGGGCCTTTGTCTATTGATAAACGCCTATTAACCTCGCTTGCGAGTCATGCTGGAGTAAAACATAATGAAATGTAGAAGGGAAAGGGGGGCCTCGGAACTGTTTATACAAGATCTTCTTTCTTCATCATCAATCAATCAATCCCTTTTTCTTTTCCTCACTCATTACCAGCCACGGCCCAGCCTTGGTAAGAAAAAGCAAATCACATAATGCAGTTAACCTACGCCACCGTTGCGAGTTGCATATTTACTTATATCCACACGTTATGTACAGTGTATACCTATTTGAGGTTCCCGTCCTTAGGGGTTAATCATTTTGTCTCGCCTTGAAACAGGGATTGATCTGCGACCAACCGACCAGTGTGTGGGAGCGACCAAAGGCGATATCACCTGACGCTTCGTATTCCCTCCTACTGTCTTTGACCCAATGGTGATCTTGTACCTCAACAAGTCCACGGTGTTCTTGTCGCCAATGCTGATGCTGCTGGCATCCTTTGTCGGAACTCCCTCGTCCTTGCGAACCTTGGCAAAGAACTTGTCCATACTAGATTGAGCGTCCTGGGCACTGTCTATGTCTTCCAGTTGTAGAACATAGAGCACTGTGACCCGCGCAAAGTCAAGGACTTCGTTTGTCACGGCAAACTTGGTCGATGGGTTTTGTGTTTGAATCGTACCGGCTGGATCAGAGGTTTTGGTAGCGTCGTCAGCACTGCCTGTCTTGGTAGGGACATTTTCAGGGCTTCCTTCATCAACGACAAGTGTGGTTGGCGCAGCAGTTTCCGAAGATACAACTATGGCAGTTTCTGATGCAGTTGCACGGGCGACCAGAGTCGGTTCCGGGGCTCTGCGCTGGAACTGGGCGGCTAGGTTCTCGAACAATGCTTCCCTCTTACGTGAAGCAGCACCATCAAAAGTGACAAGTGAGTTTTGAGCAATGCAAGACAGCTCTTCGGAATTTATCTTTGCCATGATGGCGGTACCCGATAGGGGTATGGTAAAGTTCTTTTGGCTGTCCTGGATAAGGCGCGGAATATTCTTGCCCAGCGTTACGTTGTTGAGGTCACCACCGAGGTCTGTCATCGTGCAGCCCTCGGAGCCCCCGACGCTACAGTCAGATCCAGTGAAGCCGTTTGTGCAGATGCATGAGCAAGTTCCCTGCGACATGATATTGGTCCCGCCGTTCTTGCAGTTGAGTGACTGTTGGCATTGAGCAAGTGCAGATTGAGGTTTGTCCTGGTTACCAAGGTTCTTGAAGAGAAAGAATTCTAACGGGACAAGCACAGCAGCAACGACGATGCCTACAAGCAGTAGCAATAAGAGGACGAACGCCCAAACAGGCAGGCCACAGCATCGTCGACGTCGCTTGCCCTGATCTTGGTCCGATGGTGTCATGCCACGGAGGCCGGATCGAGAGGGAACATCGCCTTGTCGGCCGGGAGCCAAGGGCCAAGACGTTGTGCGGAACCAAGACCCGCGACTCTGTTGGTCTCTTGGTTGTGCGGGAGGTGGAAATGCTGCCAACATGTCCGATAAACCTGCCATGTGTCAGTCCACAATACCTTGTAATAAAACGGACCTTCTTACCAGAGTTTTCTTTGTCGCCCCCTCGCATCTGGCCCTTCTCATCAAAGAAATCGTTCAAGTTGTCGAAGCGGCTGCCCGGTCGTTTTCCATGATCGATCATGGAGGCGAGCCGGGTTGCTCGTCGAATCAGGTCAGGCAAGCTTGTCATACTGCCTCTTTCCTCCGCTTTCCTTACGGCTTCAATATCCAGCTTTGGTGGTCGCCGAATAGCCGAAAGTCGACTAAATGGATGAGGGGAAGGGGTTGGCGTGGGTACTGGCGGTTCTGACAAGTTAGTTGCACTGGCAGCTGCGTAGGCGCCAAGGATGGCATCCGGGCTCAGGCTGTCATGAGGGTTATAAGGCGAGTTATTCGCCAGGGGCAGCGTATTAGATGAGCTTGTTGATGTATCAACATATCCGGTTCCATTGTCAAAAGGCTGAACAGGTGATGGCGCAGGCCGATGGCTGGGCTCGATAATACCGGACTTGGTATGGACGAGTGAAGGCCTCCCTCTCTTGCCAATGCTGGCACTTCGTACCAATTTGCTCTCGTCTTGAAACTCCTCGTCAGCGAAGTCCTGGCTTTTCTCGGAACCGCTCTCGTCATAATACGAAGGACTGACTCCTCCGCTGGGACTCGCGCGCCAGCTATCAGGCATGGCAGCGCTGGATGCGTATGAGCCGTGAGATCTTGAATTAAGGCTCTCTTCGGGGATGGGCGAGACGAAAGATGCGTGGGAGTAGAATGACGAGACACCTCGGCGAGAGGAGGGAGGGGGTCCCAGATTTGCGCTTGCTCTGGGGGGCCCGAGGCTAACGCTTCGTCTATGAGGTGCTGAGCCCACTGATTGATTGGGCTCAGGAAAATCAGGAAGCGATCCCAAACTAGAAGTTGTCATTCGCGAAGACGGAGAAGGAGGAACATAAGAGTTGTAATCATCAGACTCGGGTGTGAGAAAGACTGGAGTTGGATCCTGAAATCGAGATTGGTCCAGCATAGAGGGGACCTGGCTAGGTCGGGGTGGTCGTTGAGGAGCTTGAGTTGGTCGTCCAGGTGGTGGTCGGTAGGGCTCGGCGTCAGGCTGGTTCATGGCAGCCATTGGGGGGCCTGGTAGAGGCCATTGGGGTGCTGGCAGTGGTCTAGAAATGGCAATCCCAGAATTTCCGCCTTTAGAGGACTTTTGTTTCGGAACCTTCAATTGTCCAGCAGAGTTTCCGGCCATGGGTCTACGGGGAGGTGCCCTCAGTTGGCCAGGCGGCCCATCTTCCATAGGATCTGAGTAAGTAGGTCTGTGTTGCGAATGCCCACTTTGTGCCATCTCGCGAGCCCTTCTCACAGATCCTTGATCCATCCTCCTTCCATCATACGGCTGACTCATTTGGTTCCTTTATGCCAAATCGAGGGTTGATCCGGACGAATAGCGAAGCACGGTTCAAAAGTCTAGTGACAGGCCCCTATATGCAGTTCAACTGTATGTAGGAAGCCGTTGCGTTGTGGAGAACCGAAGTGGTGAAAAGATGCGGGTATCCGGTGGCTTGCAGTGCTCACGGTCGTATGTCGAGAAGCACTGACGCGGCGTTCGTATATAGTGAAGACGGTCTCTATCCGGGGTGCTGCAGCATGAAAAGTTGACGTCTCGAAACCGGCCAGGTCGTACAGCCACAGGCTACGTCGACGTTACGATAAATCCGAGAAGTGAGAAATAAAAACAGGTAAGGCGAGAACGAGATAAAAAGGAGCGTTGAAGAAGACAAGACGAATCGAATCAAAAATAAGAGCTTGCTTATTATTGCACGGTGAACCAGACCTCGCAGGCGCTGAAGACAATGCAAATGAGAAACAATCTGTAGAGAAGAGTTAGTATTACAATGGGATAAAGGTCGAGACAAGCATGAAAGATGAGGTGAAACATCAACAAGACTTGGACATTGAATGGTGGGCACTAGGTCGAGCAACAAAGTCGAAGACATACCAAGCAAGGTCACGACTTTGAAGAGATCATGTGGTCGCGATAACAGGTACGTCACAGAAGATCGCGATCAACGACTTTTAAGGATTCGATGCAACGAGTAGACGCAGTAATCCGAGGTCGAGCAGCAGATGAAAATCAAGTGGTTGACGTCGTGGCAGACGAAACCGGGAGACCGAGACGAGGCGTGTCACTGATGGAAGCTGGACGAATCGCGTTTCAGAGCTGCTTCTGGATGGTTTGAGAATGCTTCCAGTGTCGTGAATGGAAGTACCAATGATGGGAAGGAAGTGCTGAGGCGTTGGAGTTTCCAGTTCTTGCTCCTGCTCTCAGACAGAGCCTTTTTCTCTTTCCTTTTTACTCGGCGGTAGCCAATGACGATCAAAATCGAAAGCTGAGCTGACTAGACAGATCGAAAATCTGTAGTAGTGGGGGAATAAATGAAAAGGGTAAAGAAAAAGAAACGAAACGAAAAGAAAAAAAAAGAGTGCACAGTATGCACAAGTAGAAAAGAATCAAAGTAGTAACGAACGAACGAATGTAGTGAGGCGCAGACGACGACAGCTTTAGGTCGAAGCAGGCTTGTAGAATAAGATGGCACAAAAAGTGCGGGTGAGGTTTGAGAAAGGGACGGGGAGAGAAGGGGAGGAAATGGAAATGGAAAGACGGAGTGCGACCCAAGCAAGGCAAGGCAAGGTTGGTACTACAAAATGACCCGGGCAAGGCTTTCGGGGGACCCTTGGAGTTGAGCAAGCACGACGAAACAGGGCTATTCCAATGCGGAAGAGGCACAGACATAAGAAAGATAGAGGTTGTTGGCTTCTTGGATCCAATTATTACAAGTAAACACCATCAACGATCAGACTCATCGTAACGCTACAGATGGATAGAGACGGAAGGATCGTCGATATTCCAACAAGGGGTCTCCCTGTATCAAGCACGACAGAAGTTAACATCTTGGACAGCGAGTTAGCAGAGCAACATACCTCTAGTGAGAGATGAAGGGGCAGCGGCCATGACCTCTCAAAGCGGGTTCCTCTGCCCGTGCCATGTGTTGGATGGAGTCAACGCTTTTTCCCGCAGGCGAGACGAGACACCCACGATAAACCATGGACCCGTCTGAGCTCATCCTGCCGGGCCTTGAGAATCCACTAACACTCGTCTGCTGTTGCAGTCCCACCAATCACATCATAGTATTCTGCTCCCCTGCAACAGAGTCTCAGGAGAAACACTAGCGTGCTGTCCCTGCAGCTCGGGCCCTAGTCACAGGGCGTCAGCCACCTTTTCTCAATCACTGACTGTCACTCCATGTCTTTCATCTCAGACTCGGACTCGTAAAACACCATCACAATCCCACGAGAATGATCCCCAGGGTTTGTGTTCCTTGGATTTGGCAAGTGGCACGTGCAGGTCTGAAGTGATCGTGTCTTTTGCTTTTACCAATATATTCCATCGGCTACGCTTGCTTTTGTCGTTTCCCGCGCAATCTAAATGGGCTCCATCACCCACGGAGAAATGTAATTTTAACCTCAATCCTCCACTGTTGTTTTGTTTCCTCCACCCAGAGCCCTCGAGTTAATAACTCAAATCGACGGGACACGCAATCACGGCAATTCTATCGTGCAGATTGACGACACTCCGTTCCTCCCCAGTCATACGCTACCAGTCAGTGCGCATGCACGGTAAGGCTTGTTGATCGGACATTGGACGATCTGGTCGTTTGATGCTTAATCATAATGACATTCAATCTTTCTGAGGCACTAGCCACGGTCATGCGCGGATTCACATCATGAGAATTTCCTATCCTTAATTTCATTCTCAATCCATGGAGGCATCGACTTGATATCTAACCCTTGGCACTGTCTCTCCCTCGTTCCTCTGCCGTGCTCCTCTGACACAAACAACTCTCTCGGAACCGTCGGAACATTCGCTGTTGTGGCTGTATCTTACGATAACTTGCAGGGACCTCTCGGACCGCGCAATCGTATCGGTTACATGGATTTTACGTGGTGTTTCACCCTTTTGAGATCTAGCTTGAGCGACTGTCTTCAACTTGTCGTACAAAACCTTTGCCCGTTGTGAAACATATCTTTTCTGTTTGGTCTGCAAAACAGTGCTGCTCATCATCAACGTCCTTGTCTTGGAGAGCAAACTTCGTCTAGTTCTTTAATCGCCAATCCATTTCCAGGCGTTGGAGTTGGACCCATTCAAATCTGACAACTCGCAAAAAGCTGGGTTGCATTGAACATCCTTGGCGTGTTTCATGTTTATTTAAAGAGGTCCACCCAACGTCATTGTCTTGTGGGTAGCTTTGGAACTGTAGCCTGTAGATCACGTACTGGATTGAAGCTCTAGGGTAGATCAACCGCCAAAGCTACATATCTTCATGCTTTGCTTTATCCAATGTTCCAAGATATGGCATAGGTTCTCGAAGGCTTTTATAGTAAAGTAAGTTACTTCGAGGGATCGGATGGCTATATTCGTCTTGTGTTTCATCCCTTCGTAGTTGACGACGCTGTTTGCAAAAGTAAACATGTCCTCGAACGTTTTTGGAACTGCAATAATGTGTTGGATATGCGAAGAAAGGAAATTCCCAGACCTCTGCCATGTACCACTTTAGATTTCTCATGTAACCCGTTGCATGACGCGAAGCTATAGAGATTGTTGCCAGAATTATACAGCATTAATAGATGTGCATATGACTAACGGGCACCGATTCGTTCCTGACGGGATCCAAACTTGATAACACGAACTTGTATGGCTTTAAATAAATACCTACCCAAGTGATGTGTAAGCTTGTGATAGCCACGAAGATAGCAAATAGGTAGTAGTACAGACATTCTGAAAAAAAAAAAGTGGAATTGGTTCGTTCACCTATCGAGGAGCATCGCCGGTTTTTACAACATGCAACCTAACCAGGCCTAACGTATTAGTACACAAATTTCTTTTATTTTCTTACTGTATATTAACTTATATCTGCATGTAACGCATCACATTCGGAAGACACCAAACTTGGTATCACCCGCCTTGACTTCATTCCTGCCTCCCATAGCAGCTTGTAGACCCAGACCCAAGTATCGTCTTGTGTGTTGAGGAGGGATAATACCATCGTCCTGTGAATGTGTTAGTCTTCGATACGCCACAAAAAGAGGGGTTCATAGATAGTACTTACCCATAACCGTGCGGAGGAGAAGGTTGCGTCGCTCTCCTTCTCGATACGCTCCTTCAACCCTGCATCGACTGTCTTTCCAACTGTCTCCATCACGGCAGCCAGCTGCTCGCTGCCCATGACACCGACCTTGGCATTGGGCCACATCCACAGGAATCGTGGGCTGTACGCTCGTCCGCACATTCCGTAGTTACCAGCGCCATAGCTTCCACCAACGACAACGGTAAACTTGGGCACGTCCGCGCACGCAACAGCGGTGACAAGCTTGGCACCATGTTTGGCGATACCGTCTCGCTCAGACTGCGAGCCCACCATGAAGCCGGAGATGTTCTGAAGGAAGACCAGTGGGATGCCGCGCTGAGAGCAAAGCTCGATGAAGTGTGCGCCCTTGACGGCTGATGAGGCAAAGAGAATGCCGTCGTTGGCCACGATGCCTACCTTGTGACCATAAATCTCGGCAAAGCCAGTCACTAGAGTGGTGCCAAAGTCGTGCTTAAACTCGGAGAACTCGGAGCCGTCCACAACTCGAGCAATGACCTCGCGGATGGGGAGAGGTTTTCGCAAGTTCGTGGTGGCAATACCAAGAAGCTCCTCGGGGTCGTGGAGGGGTTCTAAAAATGTTGGCTTAGGAGCCTGAGTCTCTGGTGACTTCTTGGGCCAGTTGAGGTTGCTAATACAGCGTCGAGCCAACACCACAGCGTGGGCATCGTCCACGGCCAAGTAATCTGTCACACCAGACACAGACGAGTGCATCTTGCCGCCTCCTAGGTCCTCGTGACTGACAACTTCTCCTGTTGCAGCCTTGACTAGAGGAGGGCCGGCGAGGAAAATGTGACCTTGCTCCTGGACAATGATGCTCTCATCACTCATGGCTGGGACGTAGGCACCACCAGCTGTGCAGGGACCCATAACCACGGCGATCTGAGGGATACCCTCTGAGCTCATGCGGGCTTGGTTGTAGAAGATACGACCAAAATGGTTCTGATCTGGAAAGACATCGGCTTGGTGAGGGAGGTTAGCACCGCCGCTGTCGACGAGGTAGATACATCTGGTAGAGGTCAGTATACGTCCTGCAATTGTTGGCTTGATCGAATGCATACGGTAGTTTGTTTTCTCTTGCAACAGCCTGTGCTCTCAAGTGCTTCTTGACTGTGATAGGATAGTATGTACCGCCCTTGACAGTGCTGTCGTTGGCAACAATAACACATGTCACGCCCTCGACAACGCCCACACCAGTGATGATACCGCCCGCGGGCACCTCGGCTTCTGGATAAAGCTCATGCCCAGCCAAGGGAGAGAGCTCAAGGAAGGTCGTTCCAGGGTCAATCAATGCTGTCACTCGATCTCTAGGTAGCATCTTCTTGCGCGCAATGTGCTTCTGTCTGGCCTTCTCAGAGCCCCCCTTTTGGATCTTGCGGGCGAGCTCTTGCATGCGGCTCATGACCTCGCTCATTTGCTTCTCATTCTCCTTGAATTCGTCTGAGGACGGATCAACGGCGGTCTGGATCCGTGAGATGGCATTGGCGTGATGCGGCGGAGTGAGATTTGCGACAGCTCGTTTCTGTGAGGATATTTGTGAACGCGAGCTCTGGCGGCCAAATTGGCGACCCAGGAGCATCGCCTGGCGGGATGAGCGTGATAGTGTCATTTTCACTGGAATTACTAGGTTCTCATTCACTCGAAAAGAAAAGCCCGAGACGAGAAGATGAGCATCTTTCAAGGCAACGGGTCGGAAGAAGAAGCTGTCTGTAATTCTCCAAGGCCGAGGCTTGTGACGTCGAAAACCTGGGGTAAGCGGGCCGGCCGCTAGAAGCCGCGACGAGCCGGGCCACTACAGCACGGCTATTGAAGCCCGTCTTTTCCGGGCTCTGTTCACTCCCTCGGTCGACTCGATTCGATTCGCGACGTGACGTTTTGAATATTTTTTTCTCTTTTCTCTTAATAAAGCAAACGACATCTTTGGCTTTAACTCCCGTGGCATCCATATTTATCCACGTATTCACAATGGCAAGCGTACGAACATTCAGATCGCTGGCGCGCCCTATCGCCGCCCGTCAATGGCGCCCAGCAGTGACTCTCCCCGCCATTCAGTCCAGATTGCACTCATCCAAGCACCCCAAAGGCTTCGAGGCCCCTTCAAATGAGGAGCTCGATGAGTTGAGGGAGCGCGTGCAAGAATTTACACGCCGTGAGATTACAGAAGAAGTTGCGGCAAAGACGGACAAGACAAATGCTTTCCCAGCCGAGATGTGGCAAAAACTTGGTGAAGCTGGCCTCCTCGGCATCACCGTTGATGAGGATTTGGGCGGTCTCGCTATGGGCTACCAGGCACACATCATTGTCATGGAGGAGCTATCACGAGCCTCTGGATCCATTGGTCTCAGCTACGCAGCGCATTCACAGCTATGCGTCAACCAACTGCAGCTGAATGGATCCCCTGAGCAGAAGGAGAAATACCTACCAGGTCTTATCGCTGGTACAAGTGTCGGCGCCCTGGCCATGTCTGAGTCCGGTGCCGGTAGCGATGTTGTCAGCATGCGAACGACAGCAAAGGCCGTGGACGGCGGCTACGTGTTGAACGGATCCAAAATGTGGATCACCAACGGACCGGACGCTGACGTTATTGTGGTCTACGCAAAGACGGAGCCGGAAAAGGCATCCAAGGGCATCACAGCCTTCATCGTGGACACTAAGAGCGAGGGCTTCAGCTGCGCCCGCAAACTCGACAAGATGGGCATGCGCGGCAGCAACACCGGCGAGCTCATGTTTGACAACGTCTTTGTGCCCACAGAGAACGTCCTCGGCAAGGTCAACGGAGGCGTGCGAGTGTTGATGGAGGGTCTGGATCTAGAGCGGTTGGTGCTGAGTGCTGGACCTCTGGGCATCATGCAGTCTGCGCTCGACATTACCCTGCCCTTTACACACCAGCGCAAGCAGTTCGGTCAACCCATTGCACACAACCAACTCATCCAGGGTAAGCTGGCAGATATGCACACCAAGCTTCAGGCTTCTCGCGCCTATACCTACACAACAGCTAGGGCTGTGGACGAGAACGGCTCGATCCGCACACAAGACTGCGCGGGAGCTATCTTGTACGCTGCGGAGCGAGCGACTGAGTGCACGCTGGATTGCATTCAACTCCTAGGCGGAATGGGCTACGTTGAGGAGATGCCTGCATCAAGATTGCTTCGAGAGTAAGTTTGATTTTCCTTTCAAGCAGCCGAGTCTCAAATATGAAGAGACTGGGGCGATCTTGATTTAAACATTTCAGCAGCAGACTAATCGTACGTGCAGTGCCAAGTTATATGAGATCGGAGCCGGTACCTCCGAGATTCGGAGAATGGTTATTGGAAGATCGTTCAACAAGGAGTATGCTCAGGCATGAGGTGGATATGCAGAGGGTATTAGCACGACATCGTGATATCGAGTTTTAGGAGAAGCATCCGGCAGTGAGGTTAGTCTTGGATCTTATGCGTACGGTTGTCAGACGAGAGCGAGTCAAGAATTACACATGCGCAATTGGGCGGAGTATACCATTTCCGATAGAATCACCAATGAATAAACAAAAGAATACATATAAAATACTGGTCAACCATGCGATGTGATGATATCTCACCCCCACGACTGACCCTTGTCAATCTAGTAGTCATGTTAGTTGCAGAGGCTTAAAAGCCCTAGGTGTCCCCCTGGCCCAAGCTTTTGACTGCCATGCAATCCTTGTCATTGGGTAGCTTAGGAACTCGCAAATAGTATTTGTCCTTGATTTTGGGAATGATGGAGAAGTGATTTTCTACTTGGGATAAAGACAAAAACATCGTGACATGTTTACGCTGGTTTTGTTGGTGTCTGAGTGCCCTGCAAGAATCAATCCTTTGGTAATTATTTTGATTACACCGCTCAATAACACAGTAAGTTTCAAGCAGCTTCTATATACATCTAGAACGACAGGCCCCGGTTGCATTTGCCTTTTGACAACCTGGACAGGTCATTTCAACTTGATCTCATGACCCGATGATCCTGCTCCAAGAGTCCCGGGTTCTCTCTTCCCTCTTCCGCCCAAGACAATTTCGATCGATCGGTACTATAATCACTGGGCATTATGTTTGTTCGTCTAAGTCTGGTATACCGGACGGGTGAAATGGTGCCCACTCGCCAACACACCTGCACACCGAGTTTGATAGATTCGCCACCGACGTGATGATATGATACTTTGTGCCGCGTGTCTGTACTTTTTTGCTTCTTCTCATGTTATTCTACCACTGGCCGCTACGGGGTTGAGGCTCTGAAACACCCAACCGGACATGAGCGGTGCCTGTCTAGAACGTCTGGAAGCCCGCTCTGATGCCGTTGAGCGGAGTATGCCACTTCCATGAGCAAGGATAGCAATGGTAAACTAATTGGGAGAGTGAGACAACATTGGTATGGATGCATCCGGCATCGATATCCTTGTGTCCTCTTGTTAACCTTGTGGAGAAATACCTGATCTCCACACCGTATTCCCAGAAATGGAAACCCGGCTTAGTGGAAGGGAAAGTTTACAGTGAAAATGCCAGGGGTTGTTTACTCCCACCATCAGTCATTCAATATTGATGTTGAAAAGCTGCTGCCTGCCACTTTATCGGGTTAGCCTCTATCTCGTTTAGAGTTGGGTGACAACATAGTTCCGTCGTGTTTTCATTATCGTCTTAATGGCCAAGAGCAAAGAAAGAGCCAAGTCAGGTCAGGTCAGGCTCTCATACAACAAGTTGATGCCTGCCTGGAGGTGGGGTAGCAGTAGCAGCATCCCTCCATCTGCCTGCCATGGTGGCTTGCATCTCTCTCCTGAGACGGACGGACAAGAAGAGAAACCATTCTACACCGTCAATTGCAACGTTCGCTTTACATTGGAAGCTTGGAAGGGATCCACGCATATGACCCCCCAGGGAGCATATGGATCCAAGATGCAAGGCAAGATTCAATCCCCAAGATAGAATTGTGGATTGCAGCAGTTGAGATGAGATGAGATGAGATGGGATGGAAGCCGGCCGGACCGGGGTGGGGGTTCAGGGTTAGGTTGGTTAAGGTTAGTCGGCGGGGAATTTGGTGGGGGAGCTCTCCCGTTCTTCGGGACATACCCCCGGGGGGCGGGCTCTTTGACCAGGGTCAGTACCAGTCAGTCAAGTTGGAGGAGGAGCTGGAGCTGGAGCTGGAGCTGGAGCTGAAGTTTGTATTGGAGGTTCAACAACGAATAGTAAATATCATAAATACAAATGGCCCTCTCTCCCTCCCATCTCTCACTTCAGCCCAATTCATTCTTCCACGTCAGCTCTCGTCTCACACTGCCCCGTCACTGGCATCTCCCTCTCGCTCAATTGTTATTTTCTTGGCATCACCGGCGTAACTTCTTTCTCGTTCTCATACCTAGGCGCTAATCGTTCACTGCATATCCCTGCACTACCGACGTCAAGCTTTGGCAGCTCCAGCTTCACCCTAAACAAACCCCTTGCCACCTGAGCTCATCAGGTTGTCATTGTTCGTTCTCATAAGAACGATATCATTTCCCCCACACCTTGATCTTTTCTCATAGAGCTTCTTCTACTTGTCATTGCATCGTCACTTGCTTCTTTCATCATGCCTTTTGCACCTGCTTTACGCCTCGGTGTGCGCCGTGTCGCTGCTCCGGCGGCTGCCCTGCGCCCTTCTTTCGCCTTTGCTTCTGCGCGCAGGATTCACAACTTTCCCCCTCGCCAGGATAAGCCCGGAAAATATGCTCAGACTGACCCCCAGATCGAGGTTGAGTACCCGGAAGATCATGAGCTTCCTAGCAGTGAGCCTGTTGCCGGCACTGGTGGTCAATATGTGAAGCCTACGCTTCCTACCTTTTCGCTCGATGGCCATGTTGGCATCGTCACTGGCGGTGCACGTGGTCTAGGTCTTGTCATGGGCCAAGGAATGGTCTTCTCTGGCTCTAACCTTGCTCTTGTTGACATGAACAGTAAGTAAATACCTGATAAAAACCCATGCAATACTAACAAACTGAGCAGAGGAGGAAGCAGAGAAGCAGACGAGTCTCCTCATCGAGGCGTTCAAGAGGGAGAACCCTCGAGCCCGAAGGTAAGTTCATTGTCTCCAAATTGAGATACTCACGATTAATGCTGCTATAGAACCCCCAAGGTTACCGCTCACTACGCCGATGTTTCTGACCCTGAGTCTGTAGACGCTTGCATCGCCGAGGTTGTCAAAGAACATGGCAAGGTTGATAACCTCGTTACTTCAGCTGGTTTCACCGAGAACTTCGAGGCCGTCAACTACCCTATCGACCGGCTTCGTAAGCTCTGGGCCGTCAACGTCGACGGCACTTATCTCTTTGCAACTTCAGTGGCCAGACACTTGATGCAGAGAAAGGCCCCTGGAAGCATTGTTTTCATCGGCAGCATGTCGGGTTCCATTGTAAACGTTCCTCAACCTCAAGCCCCTTACAACGCTGCCAAGGCTGGTGTGCGACATCTTGCAGCTTCTCTCGCCGTCGAGTGGGCGCAGGCCAACATCAGAGTCAACTGCATCTCACCTGGTTACATGCTGACTGCACTGTAAGTTGAGCCCTATATAGTTGCTCTCCCGAGTCATAACTAACGTGATTGCCACAGAACTCAGAAGATTCTTGATGATAACCCCGATCTCAAGGCAAAGTGGACTTCGCTCATTCCCCAGGGGAAAATGGGCCAGCCCCAGGATCTCATGGGCCCTGTGACATTTCTGCTTTCCGATGTAAGTAACGATTATTGTGAGCCTCGAAACGTTGATCTGACCATCCATTACCAACAGGCTTCCTCCTACGTTACCGGTGCTGACCTCCGGGTCGACGGCGGTTACACTGTCACTTGAGCAATCATCCCTAGCAGCAAAAAAGGAGTTTGGTTGTAATTTGATTGCGTTTTGCGCGCCTGGGTGGGCGGGCCTGGATGAAAATCGGTTCAATGTGTATAATGACAGACCAGAAAAGGACGATATATATTAATGAACACTATTTGGTAGTGGAAAACGTTCAATAGCTCAATACTCTACTAAGGATACTTCTACGAGTCATTAACTCTCCGATGCAACATGAACATATTGTCAACTTGTGTCCAATTCTGTATCAAAATAGGTAGTCGTTAGCAACGGAGTCGCCCCTCTGGTCTAGAGGTTTGACATTCATGTTGCTATGTGCGTGCGTGGTTGCATTGAGAAACAAACCGTTGCTAACATAATTGAAGCGTTCTGTAGTTGCATTCTACTCTCTGGATATTGATATAACTTACTGGACGTTGTATTTATACTAATATTGCAGCTGTTGATATGTGACACGTCCTGAAATTGGATAGCTGCGTTCCAGAACCCTTGTCATTCCCAAATGCAACCCGTACGCCCACCATATGCCTGATGGCGTTGCCAAAACTGGATCAGCGTGCAGAGAAATCTCAACATGTTCTTCGACCCAAGTTCATGGTACAGCCAAACAGGTTGTGTTGTAAGTTGGATAGCAATATCATACAGTACACGCATGTAGTCTATGTTGACAACAACTCTCAGCGCGCCCAGGACGGACACATACAATCTATAACTGTCGCCTTCTAAATACCTCAAACTAGATCTCAAACCGTATGTCAGCTTCATTATCAAATCCATAACATACTTGCAACACCCGACACTGAGCTAGCAACCGCATTGATGAATGATATAGATGTCATGGAAACCAGTGTCGGCTCACGGTGACCAAAGAGGAAGCTTCAAGATACTTGCTGATCACTCGCTGCCCCCCATCTCCTATTAAAGGTCCAAGCCCAGGATCTCTGACAAGGATCCCCGCAACCACAATATTGTGGTGTGGCTCGAAGCGTGGGGAGGCCTGTCGCACACCTTGACCTGGTACGTCCCATACCTTGTCCTACCTGACTCTTGACCACGTGGGTGAGTGACTTTGGCATGATATGCTGTACATGATACGTTTGTGGAGATCTCTCTCTCTTCCTAAACAGGCTTTGTGAGGTTATCAGGGATATACATGTCGAGACCCAGATCTAGACTTGAATGTAGCCTTGAGGTTGTAGAAACTTATAAGCTTGAGCTCTCCACAATTAGCCGAGGCTTGGCCATCAGCTCAGGTTTCTTAAGCCGATGTTGAGCATTGCTGACTCCAACGTTTCCAATACAGTAGATGACGCATCCTGCAACGTAGTTATTCTCGGCCGAAATGTGCAAAGAAGCTTTATGCTACATCAGCCTAACGTTAGCTTAGACCAGAGACTGCGTGGCTGACTGTGAACCCCTCATCTCATCATCTCAAGGTCAGGTGCCTCCAGGAACAAGGCAAGCTACGCGTGCCGAAAGACCTTGAGACTTGACTTGGGTCTCGTGAAAAAGCTACATCACACATCGAAAGCGGGGAAGAATGGAAGGGAGCTTCAAAAAGTCTCTTACTCAAGAAAGCTTTACAGTCTGTGCTCTTCCATGTGGCTGATGTGGTCAGTCACACGACCATGACATCCAATTGCTAGGTAGGTAACAACCCCGCCAAGAAACAGATCAGAAGACTCAAAGAAAATTAAACCTTCTGTAAGGGGAAAGGACCGTGGGAAAAGCACAAAGAAAAAGAAAGCAGGAAAAAAAAAGAAAAGAAAAGAAAAGAACACGGAATGGAAGGATTAGACTCAACAGCAGGAAAACCTGGTTGAGGTCTTGTAGCCAATCCGGTCAGTCCAAAGGACTGATCATGTCGTACAAACAGAGACAATCCGTGTCAGACAATGTGACGGTCTCAGCTTCTGAGAGGTCAGGAGACGAATTCCGAGGAGAGACATCGAATAGCAAGGCAGATGAAGTATTCTAGAAATCAATGTGAAAGCCATGTTTCGGAGGTCTCGAGTCAGAGCTGCAACAGTCGAGGGATAAGGGGATAGGTCGCAGAGCCGCAAATTGTGTAGGGGGTTCCAGCCATGGCATCCAGGTTCTAAAGTGAGTTATCACAAAGGGATACTCTCTATCATGTCCAAAGACTGAGCTAGCTTTGGACACTTGAACCATTGATGAGAACTGTGTGTGATTCAAGGTGAACATATTGTAAGTTGTTTTGGTTTTTCGGCTTCTCCTTTTACACTCAAGGCGGTGAATCTATTATAGTCACATATCACTCGGTCAAGACGAAACACCTCCTGCCAGGACCTGATTCAAAAGGACAGCTCGCCCTGCATATACGTAGTAGCCAGATAGTATATCGTCAACTTGGAAGTTGGTGATTGGTGACGATTCTTGCCAACAATGGCCCCGTGACCTCGATGCTGGAGTACCAAATGTATCCTTGTCGATCTTGTAGTGCCCCGTTGACCTAGATACCATGCGTATTATTTGCAAGGACTGTCGATACGACGAAATATACAGAGATATCTGTCAGCCCTACTCCAGTTAAGCACCCGATGAGATGTCAGCTGCAGGCGCAATGCTACATATTGCTTCAGTCTTCAGAGACACCCATACCATCTTCAAGGGCTTATTTATACAAAATAAACCCAAGCCACGGATAAGGTACTCTTTATGCCCCAGTCTCGTTGGGCCCGGAGCCGAGATCCCATCGTGCTACTTAGCGGAGGTCAGCCGTGCCCCATATGGGTGAAAATAGGAACCTGGACCCTCCCGTGAGGTTCAGCCGCCCACACGTCACAAGGATGTCCGCGTGTCCGGTAGTTCAGGTTCCAGTGTAACCTGGGTATTCTGCTGGCGCATATTCACACTCGTCGCCCCTGCGCCCAAATACTCAGGTACTGCCCTGCCCTGCGATTCAGTGAATGAATTAATAAATAGTTGTAACTGTACTTGAATGAGCTTAAAAATTCATGTCTGTAAGAATAAGAGAAACTAGAACTAGGAGGACGTTTTTTTCTCTCTCATTGTATGTCCCCCTGGGCTTCTCACTAACTTCCTTTCAGCCTCTAACTTAGGATGCCACCTGCCCACTAAGCTCTGCTCCCCGGGTGCCTTCCGCAGTTCGCGGGCTACTTAGCCTTGGTACCTACCTAGGTAGGTAGGTAGGGAAGGAACAGCCCACCCTGGTGACAGTCATTGATCCAAACCACCGATCAGAACAGAACAGAAGGAGAAGCCAAGTTCCTGTTCTTCCCATCTCTACCTAAAGCTCATGATCGACATCTCCCATTCCCCATTTCCCCATCTTGGTTTGTCTTTTCTCCAACCTCTCAGTCATATACCCTAGCTCACTCCGCTCTCGTACAATACATATCTTTGCCCCAGCAACAACTTCACTTTACTTTACTTCCTCCCTCACAATCGTGGCTTTTGCGTGCCTTCAGTCCTTATCATACATTCGGCAGCACCTCAAGTCCACTATTGTCCGCGGAGGAACCACTTCAGCTGCGACTCGAGTACACCTCATCTTCCCTACTCGAGCTACCTAACCTACAACAGAACAGTACGTACCGGCCTTACAGAAGGTGAGGTGACAAGCATCAAGCATCCCTATCCCTCACCTCCACCAAAGAGATAAACGTGCTGGGCGATAAGTCGCTAGAGCCCAACCCCCTGGCTCTCCCGTCGATGCAGAGGCTCTGATACATTCCGTCAACAGGGCACTCATTCATCAAAATTGGATCATTTTTGGCCTGGACCGGTCAGCGAAGCAACGGCCTCTCCGGAGGGTACCTGGTTCATCTCTCCACCGTCTTTCGCCGCCATCTTGGCCGACCAAGCGGACGGGACTCCTTTTCAATTGCTCTCTCTTCCGCCACAAGCTATATTAACGTGAATCCGTCTTTCACGAGCTTGTTACGGTACACCTATCTTGTTATCTATTCTCCCTCCCCTCAGGGCTTTCCCAGCTTTCATTGCCGAAATCGCCATCAACTCCGAAGCTTATCGGCATTAAAGTGTAAAAGTATTTGGAGCACCCGACAATTTACTTGCACAAAGTACTCTCCTGTTCCGAGTCAACATCGCATGTCACCTCCGACGCCGACGCCGCTGTTGAAGTTTTTATGTACCCCGACCCAACTATTTCAGTAGTTCCGAAACCTACCCATGAGTTCCAGCTCCAGCTACTTTGATATCTTCAGCCATTATCACCAGTCCCTCCACCGGCTCTCCACCGTCTTTTTCTTCGGCTCACTAGCAGGTACAGACTTTTCCACCTCTGAACCCCTAGTTTTACCATATCTATACTCGTCCCTTCTTTGTTTCGTGCCCCTAATTTCGTGACGAGCAGACTTCCTTCATTCTTAAAAGTGGCCTTCACCTGCAGATGCCACAAAGAGAGCCTCAACCACGCTGTTACACTTATACAACACCTGGACGACGTTTTCAATTTAGCTCACAGTTGCAACTAACTCATTGGAGCTCCCGCTAAGCTAGGCTTTTTACTGCAACACCACTTGAGTTTCACTCACCAAAGTTGTCTCGCTTCACCAATACCAGGTCCACTGTTTATTACATTCGCCGCTTTTTCACACACAGAAAGCCAGTTTTCGCGTTACGAGCTTACGAGTCACGAGCCATCCTGAAGTTATCTTTGCAACGGTGTCTCTTTCGGAGATAATGAACGACTGCTGACCCCACGCAAGAGAAACAAAATAAGAACGAAGAAGAAAAGGCTCTGTGTAACCCGGAACCTTGTGTGCCCTTCAATCATTGTCAGCTGCTGCACTCCCGAGCCCAGCTTCATTACTGTTTGGAGACAGGACTTCCTGAACCACGGCCTCAACAACTCAAATTCACCCGCCATCACCTATCTAGTTTGCTCGCTTCCGGACTCTCGAGTAATTGAATCTCATTGTATTACTTACGAGACAAAAAGAAAAGCAAGAGAGGCGAACTTGGATCATTATCGAGCGAAAGTGTGCGCCTACAGTCACACAACTCCGCTGAACCTCGCCCAGGCACGGGTATCTCTTTTATCACCTTCATTTAGCGACCATGCTTCGTCCTTGTAGCCGTCGATAAACACCTCTGCGCCGAAACCCCGCTGAGGTGCCTCACAAGCCACGCTGCTTGCTCTTGATCTATTCCTTGTCGTTGCAGAAGTCGTTCGCAAATACTTGGGCCTAGTGGCTCCACGATTTCGAGACATGGACCCAAACATCCCTATGATCTTGCCAAAAGGCATCGTTGTTAACTCGTCAAACATCTATAAAGAGGTTGCCGACTTTCCTTTTGTTCCTCCTAATAAAGTTTGGGAGTATTGGCATGGTAAACACTGTTGGATTTCCCCCCGTGTCTTGAACATTGCTCATGCTTGTTTAGTATACACTACAACATATAAGAAGCTTAAGGACCCGACAGCATGCCGCCTCGAGAACTTCTGGTGGCACGTTTGGGGAAGCGATCGCAGGTTCCTTAAGGGCAGTTCCCTAGCCAAACTTTACGAAGAAATCTCTGTTGGGCCAACATGTGTTCCTCTTAAAGGGCCACCGAACCGATGGGAAGCACCTGATGTATGTATTGTGCCATTAATGATTGCTCCTCGAAGCAAATCAGGGTCGCCGACTGACACAATCTAGATCCCCCCATTAATAAAGCAAATTCTTGAAGCCGCCGAAGCTCAGGTAACCCCACCAATTCCACAACCCGAAGAGGCTCGCCCTTCAAAACCAACCGACTCCGCATTAAGAACTCTGTCTTCGAGTGCCTCAAAACCGCCACCAGCCCACCCAATATTGAAGAAAGCTCGAGGTCCATCGTTATCAGGGCCCCGGCCAACCGCTCGATTCGTGTCCCCTCATGAATCCGCTGATGAAGATGATATCCCCTCCTCAGGAAGTACAGCCGCAACAGCATCTGAAGCACCCGTATTTGTAACGGCTTCGCCGAAGCAGACTGCTGCTGTGCACCCTCATAAGGCCACAGATTCGTCTCCTATCACAGTGAGAAAGCAAACACAGTCAAAGAAACCAACGTCTACTGCAGAACCTATCAATCGAGAAACCGGCTTTGGAACATCGAAAGGGCCGCGGAATGCCCCTCTACAGCGGCCTGTACCTTCCAGTGTTCGCACCAGTACGGAGCATGACCAACTGGCGCTTGGAATCAATAATGTTGTGGCTAAGGAGCGTCCCAGAATGAGCGAAAAAGCACGTGGGAAACAACCAGCCGCACCCGCTCGACCTGCTTCATACAGGAAAGAAATATCGAAGGACGTGATCGAGGAAGAAACTCGCTCATCACCACCGAAAGATCGACCCCACAGTATTCATCGCGAGAAAGGCGTGCTCCCCCAAGCCCGTTCCCTTATCAATCTTGCAAGCCACGGATCGCGGAGAGGATCTGGAGCTTCCTCAAGGTCCACATTCGGGGTGGGGTCTTTAGAGAGCGGCCAAAGTCACGAAGCCCCTCCTATGTCGCGATCTCAGTCTCACGGGCATGATCAACCGAAGCTGCAAAATAACATTCGAGCACCAGGCCTGTTTACAGAGGCTACCTCGTCAACATCAAATGTTGCCGTTACTGGTACCATCCTTGACCAGTCCGGACTTGGTACCACAGAGTTTGGTGGTCTCGATCATACACGACTTGAACATCATACTATCCCTGTCGTACCACCTCCACGCAATATCCTCGATGCCCGCTTTACTCCAACTCCGCCTACAACATCGGCTAATGTGCCTTTAGGGCGCACGAAAAGCCAACTGACACTCCTCCTTGAACGCGAAAAGTCACGAGGTGGTGATCGAGCACGATCTAAGAACTAAATTATTATTTATAGTCCGCAAAATTACTACCTATATACCCCTTTCCTTACCAAGGCTCTGCAGGGGCTATGTACACCGATCACCTCTGAAAAAGGGTCCGGATTTTCCTAGAAGCAATATACTTCGTTCTCTTCTGGCAGCTTCAGGTGCATGTCTGAGGAGTTGTGGGCGAGTGCATGAAAACATTCATAATCTGCACTCTCATCGCATTTCTCCGACGTTTCATGACACTAGGCAGGCAAAAGGCCACTGTCTCGGGGGTGAAGGATGTAAGCTCTACTACGAAAGGGCCTTCTAGACACATGATCGAATTTTCGGAGGCGAGGCGTTGAAGGCGAAGATAAGACCTGATCTGGAGCAACTTTTATGCAGACAGATATGGGTATGGAGGGAGATGACACAGTATCAGCCCTGTACCGTATAGATTATTAAAAGTATAACATCGCAGTTGTCACCGAAGTGCTTATTCTTATGGAAGTTGTATGCTTCAAGTGAAGTCTACGTGACCAAAGACCTGATAGTAACATAAGACCCTGATGAGTCTAGATCATATACTGCGATTCTAGATAGCCATATAAATAAATAAAAAAACAAGCTAACTCTTGATCTGCTACTTGACATGATATCCAATACTTCAATCATGGAATTCGAGGTAATATGAAATAGCTACTAGTTATTACTCTTAATTCTTATGTATTCCTAGGTTTACACCGTGTGTTGTTTTTGCCCAATCAACCTAAACAATTGTCCAGTGTCAGACATTCATCCATGAATTGATCCAGAAAGGTCTTGACAACGAATGGCTGAGGCAGAAAAAAAGAAAGAAAGAAGCGTTCGAAGTGATTATCCATGAGATGCGACGGACTCAGTGGTTCCGTGAAACAGATATAGATCATTGACGACATCGATGTATTTTATGAATAGGTAACAACAATAAGTGCCATGACGAGTGGCATGATGAAAGGAGTGCTGGGAAGGGATATAAATGGAAATCGTTTATTCGTCGAGCTTAAGCATCCTGCGTAGTGTTCCAAACTTCTTCTTCTTGGGTGTGCCAGCATCTGAACCATCGATGGAAGCTGGCATGGCATTGGGACGCATTTGGCTGTGTGAAGTACTGCGACGTTGGAGGAAACCCCCCTTAGTTGTGGGAGAAGATGGAGTTGGACCGAAGCCGCCAGCGGTAGCCGGCCGTTTTTCCTCGTCCACGACGTATGTATTCTGGGAGCCATCATCGAAGTGATCTTCCTCCTCATGGCCATGTTCATGGTCAGGGAGAGGCCAGTTCGCCCCGCGTTTATGTAGACGTGAACTGTGCGCCTGACTCTCGCTATTGCTTCTGATGAAAGCGAGACGCTCTGGTCCTCGCTCTAGGTGAGTATCCCGGCGTGACGCGCTTTCGCTTGTAGCGCGAGAGATTTTGTCAGCGGGATCCTTCTTACGGCGCAGAATTGCCGACATGAAGCTGCCTCGACGTTTGTGACCTGGTCGTGCACCTACAATATCGGTACTGCCGGCCGACACCCCAATGCTGTCTCGTCCAGAGCCGTTTCGCTTCAAAGTTGATGTAGCTCGAGGGGCTGTATTAGAGATGGTGTTCTGTTGAGTTTGCTCTTCCTCGTCGCTATCGGGTAGATCAGGGGATTCTTGGGCACTGGTACGGGTAACGGGAGCACTCATGACAGCAGAATTGTTCGACGCCGTGTTTCGCATGGTTTTGGGCACGCGTTTTTGTTTCGGCCGAGGTGAAGGAGTATCCTCATCACTCGAGTCCACGAAGCGACTTCGGAACGCGGGGCGACTATCGTCCTCGTCGCTCGAATCGTCAAAGCGGCTGCCACTCTTTGGTTTCTTGCTTTTTGCGGAACGACCAAATCCAGGAAGGATACGAGATGATCCAACGTCACTGGAATCGGCACGTAGTGATGAACGCATTCGAGCACTCATTGCAACTGGGGGAGGCGAGCTGGTATTAGAATTACGGCGAAAAGCCGACCCCGTAGGTGACAAAGACCGAAGACTGAAACGGCTGCTTGCCCTTGCGCTTTCTGGTGGATGTGACGCTACCGCTGTTGGTTCTCGTGTGGTTCCTCGCATCGTCCTGCGAAAGCCTGAACCTTCTCCTCCTACAGATTTTGCACGTCGGAAGCTGCTTTCACTTGAGTCAGATCCTCGACGCGAGAGAGCTGGTTTCGTAACGTTTCGCATAGCGGATCCTCTATCTTCAGAATGCGTTCGGCGTTGCGTTCGGGCCGTTCCTGACGTAGCCACTGGTTGGTAGGAGACGGGCCGAGCACCGTCCCTTAGACTAGGAGCCATATTGTGTCCATTGGCAGCGGCACCATTTCCCCTCAGCGACTTGCGCATTCCAGTTCCAGTGCTAGCATCAGTAATAGGGGTAGCAACAGTCTCAGGCTCTTGGCGGAGAGACTTGCGTAGGGTACCATGGTGAGGTCCCTGGGGGCTTGAGGGAGCAGCGCCAGGTCTCATAGACTTGCGCATTCCCCCAGTCTGAAAAGGTTCCGATTGATCAACTACCGGTGCCGCGTTGCCTCTCATAGACTTTCGAAGCTTTGCGCCTCCGGTAGGCTTCGCTTTGTCATGTGTTTGAGTCTTGACACGAGGCTTTTCAACTTCGTCCCGTGGCCAAGTTGTGCCTGGCTGGATTTGATATACTCGGGCTGAATCGCGAAGCATATCTGAGGTTGGCGACACATCTGGTTCTTTCAGAGATTCCTGCAAACGCTCTTCGACGAGCTTCTGTTTGACTTTTGACTTCGGCTTGGGCTGTGGCTGTTGGATTGTTTCTTCTGGAATACGTTCATCTTCAGAATCCTCCATAGCCTCTCTCTCAAGCTGACGTCTATCTTTCGGGCTCAAGCTCCTCCAGTACGCCTTCGCAGTTTCCCAATCGTCAGGTGAATGCGATGGCTTGTCAGACGTAGTCTTCGTAGGCGAGTTCTGCTGAGATATATCGGCTTCCCTAGATTTGACAATCGCCTTTTCGAACACCTTCTGAGAGAACGTTGATTCAACAGGGCTGTCGACGACAGCATCCAATGATAAGAAGCCATCTCCCTCTATGTCGGAGAGATCTTCATAAGCATCACTGTAGATGCTGCTCCCATCTGAATCCTCGGTCTCTTCCTGGATATCATGCATCTGAGAACTAGAGGACACGGCGCTAGTTGAATCGAAAGATCGTCGAGTCGTAATTGGGGCTGGCGCATGTGGTTCAGAGGGGACGGCCTTAGTACCATCAGAGATTCCTTTCCCATTCGTGGTAGTCTTAGATGCACCTGTAGAGAATTCTCCCGGAACATCGAAGAAGTCTTGTGGTGACTCCGGCTGATTTTCGTCAGGAATCCTGGGACTTGGGTGAATTATCGAGATAATCGGTATGTTATCGCTAGGACTAGATTTTGCAGAATTGTTCTCTGCAAGATCGACTGAGTCGTTGACAGTTGTCTGTGTTTCAAGCACAGATTGCGCCCTAGATGTTGTTTCCATGTCAGAGTCATCATCAGAACTCAAATCACTGTTACTGATAAAGCCTTGGTCGTCAACAGACGTGACGACGGGAGGTAAAGGCTCCCGGTATCTGGAAGTATTAGCTTCATTGCGAGAGGCCTGGTCTTGTGCCAGGTCTGACCCGACAACTTGGTCGCTCGACTGCGCCAAATCATGAGCAGGAGATGTGTTGTTTGATGCTGTCGGTGAGTCCGATCGTTCCATGGGACGAACCAACGGTCGTTCCTCTAGCTCCCTAACCTTCTTCTCGCGGATGCTTCCAAATGAGGGAAGAGCAGGACGAGGGGTCATTGTCTCCTCCTCGTCCAGAGTTATCGAGTCTCTCTTGCCTCGCCCAAGAATGCTGTGCCAGGGTTTCTTTGACTGAGGACCGGCAACCTGCGGCGAGTCTGGGTCCGAAATTGGTGCAGATTCTCCTATGAGCGCTGTATTGCCTTCGTCAAAGCTGACCCTTACACTCTTCTTTCTCGAAAACTCCGAGTCCTCGCGGGAGGCCATGCCTGACCAGGCGGCGGAGGCATCGGAGCCATCCTCAGAAGGAGACACATCCCGAGGGCTAGAATACTTAAGTGCCGATTTGCGAGGCGATGTAGATCGTGGAGGTGGCTCGTGCCTAACGAGAAGCTGATCGGTCTTGGGCGCAAAATGTGTTGTGCGGGCAGGACTGCGGGCAGGACTTTCGGAATGCACCCGATTTCGACGGACATTTTCCTTGGTTTGATCGAGCCGGGCTGAGGTTTGAGGTACGTCTTGAGTTTGCTGAGACGAGTTGGTTGATTTGACGGGTATGGCGTCAACCTTGTCCATTGGACGCTCAGTGGGGATCGCTGTTGCAACGTCTTCATATTCGTCCCCCTCTAGCTCTGGGGCTTCGTGTACCACGGAAGGTCGCTTCCTGACCGCTCCCTCGGGTTTGGCCACTGCGGACTGGTTTGTAGCAGCGCGATCTGATTGCGAATATTCCTCGACGCCTGGCTCACCGAGCCTCTGCTCTGTCGATGACGTCGACTTGGAACCTTGTCTAATCTCTGGTTCAGATTCAAGGTCTGATTCCAGGTCGGGTTCTGGTTGGCTGGCCTGCTTGATCTCTTCGGGTTGCTGGGTTACGGCCATATAAGTACCGCTTTGACTTTGTGTGGCTTGGACCGTTTTAGGCGGCGGAGAAGGTGATTCAACCGCAGTGCCTTTGAGTCTTCCCAATGTTCCCTTGGCAAGGTGTGTGCCACTTCTGGATCCTTCTTGCTTGGATTTTCGGACGGGCTTCTGAGATGCATCCCGTATAGTTTGGTCGACGGCTGGAAACTGCATCTGAGGCACCATTCGTCTAGAGTTCGGATCGTACACCATGGTGGTATTGGACTGATCTGGCGAGTCTGTTAGGGAGCGAGGATACGAGAAATTGATTGAGTTTGGGCTGCCAGGCCGCAAATCGGCAGAGGCTCGTTTATCAGCTACAGCGGCTCGGCGGACGTTAGACAGATCGCCAGCCGTGGCTGCACCGAACCATGAACCTTGGCCATTCTTCATCTTTTGGCTTGCAGTTTGGAAAGTTTGAGTTTGCAAGCTTGTTGCTCGCTTATGAGTAGGAGTCTTTGTGTCGGCCTTCGTTTGCTCATGTTGGGGAATCTTGGGAACTGGAGGAACATCATGGGTTTGTGGAGCGGGCCTTCGGGATGGTGACGGCGAGGGAGATCGGAAGGTTCGCTCCGTCATAGAACTCGCGCTTGGCGATCGATGAAGGTCCCGACTCCTCCTATCCCGACTTCCCGTCGATGATACAGATGCGCTCCTGCGCGAAACCCGTTTTGACTGGACCTGTGATACATTGGTCGGCGTTGCAGGCCGAGCCTTGAGAGCTGCAGCTGCAGCCGCTGATGAAAGCGATGGTGTGCCTTCACGTCGCAAAAAGGCCGAGGCGGCTGCAGTGGCGGCGTTGGGATTGGCGGTCTCCCTCGTTAACGGCTGAGATACCATGGCCATGTTAGTGATACGAGAACGCTGGCAGAGGAGATGGAGGGTGATGGAAAAGGAAGAAAAAAGAAGAAAACGAAAAAGAGAACTAGTCGTGAAAGAAGGATCAAATTAGAAGACAATGGCCGGAGACTAAACGCGGCATGTCTCGATAGCTTAAGTCAATGGCTTCGCCGTTCAGGGCATGTGCCGTAGGGCGGAAAGTCAAAAGCCAAAACCGGTTTTACAAATGGAAACAGTAAAGTAGTTTCGGCATTAAAAGCGACTCACCTGGGCCGGAGGACGGTGCCTCCTTGAGCCTCCAAACATGATGGGAATGGGGATGGGCTGCTTGACTAGATCGAAAACGGCGCGAAGCCAACAAAGCTCAACAGGCGGCTTGCATCAAGGCCGTGGGATTTCGGAATTAAGTGGACAATGACGCGAAGATGTGAGTCAAGGTACGAATAAAGCGACGGTAAATAAATAATGTTATTGCATACGTCAGGATTGGATGGATGAGACGGAAATTAGGGCTGCAAAAAGTGGTTGAAGAAGAGAAGAGGGAGGTTCCATGCTAGTGAGAAGCAGACCTGAACTGATGACGACAGGTATTAAGCCACTGGACGCCAGCAGCGCTAGCCTCTGTTAGCGACTCCACCTTTCGTTTTGTTCCGGATGAGCTTCCAGGCTGTCAGGCCCAGGGGACATGGCATGACCTCGCATTGCAGCGCATTGCAGCTAGGCCAAGCCAAGGGTCCAATAAGATCGTTGCCATGGATTTTACCACCGAGTGTTTAAACCATGTCCTCTACCCGGGCGATTGGGGACCAGCAATTCAGCTGTAACTGTACTTGCTGTCCACGTTGGCAGTAATATACAACACGTGGTTGTTATTGTATAGACTTGTCCAACGCAAAAAGGAGAGGAGAGGGGAGGGAGCGAGAGAAGGAAGAGTCACGTAGGTTTCCGTTTTAAGGCAAGTTAAATTAACAATAGCTTGATCCTCGATTCGCAAAACACCCCGTCAACTGCACCAGTGCACAGATCCGTGGATCGGTTATACAATCGTAGATCACCTCCACATTAGGCCCAGCTTCGGCAGGCCTCCAGTTTCCAGCTGCCGAGATCTACAGGATCTTTCGGTCAAATAAACATAAACAACCTGGGGCCATTTCTTGATTTTCTAGGCACTGGAGTTGAGATTGAGATACCGGCCCACAGAGGGACCAACATGGGTATCTAATTAGGTCAGCAATTGATATCTATATAGCTTGATAGACTGTAACTTTGACGTTATGTGAACAAAAAAAAGTTACAATGAGCGTTAAACCAGTGAGTTCTCAACAAATTCATTGCGTCAATACACCTCCCTCCTACCCTAAATGACCCCGGAGTTGTTGATTATGCCCACTTACTGCACGTAAAGAGGCCCCATTTTGCTGCATAGATATGGAGGTAATTAGACCAAATCCACCCGACTCCAGCTGGACCAGTGCTTTCTGACGTCATCGCCCAGTTCACGTTAGACTGTTTCAGTTGCAGTCAGCTTTCATGCCAAGAATGCCGAAACATGTACTCAAACACATACAATGGCCAAGACAAATAGCAATGCGTAGTTATGGATATGTTTTAAGGCTAGGGTAGCACTACTATCAGAAGGTGCGATTTTCCGCCTTCATGTTTTGATACATATACTGTAGTGACACAACTGCCACATTCCTACGCCTAAACAAGAGGTTGCGCTCAGTCCTGAACCGCCTCCCCACCGAGTGGCTCAGTCTTTTGTCAACTCATAAACTTCCTCCAGGAAAGTACGTAGTTCACAGCAAGTCAGGCTTCCGCTTTTGTCCAAGATAGTGGCAACTCCAAAGTTGGTACCTTGATATGTTGATGATACCGGAACCTTCATCTTCGATGGTACGGCCTCTTTAGCTGAAATCTCGATTCGATCAGCGTCTGGCCTGGCCGCCGACACCCGAATTAGAAGAGGCCACCACTGGAGCAATTCGTTCTCCTGAATCATGCCGGAAACCTAGGTAGCCAATCTTTCAACTGGTATATCCGGTCCGGTCCTGTCTCCCGGCGAGTTTGGATATTCGTCCTCGTCTTCCTCTGAATGGATAGAATGATTGTGGTTCATGTCAGTCGTGATACCTGATTCCTGAAGAGGACTCTGGACTGGGCCATGTTCTTTAGAAGAGGGTTTGCCACTCTTCTTTCCCTTTCTGCTCTTAGCCTTGGCCTTTTCGAGAAGTCGTTTACGATCAGCTTCGTCCTGTCGGCGTTTGCGATCTTTCATCTCGTATTTTCGAATCAATGCCCGGGGTGGTTCTCCGAAAATACTTTCGTACTCGCAGAACTCGCATATCCAATCATCCACGGTCTTTCCGGGATTAACTCGTCGCGTGTCCTTCGCATGCTGACGACGGCGTCGCGCAGCCCTGTCAAGTGATCTATCCAGACGTCGCTTGCTGTCCTGACGGGAACTTCCTGAGCCTCGACTGGCTGCAACGGAGGAACCATCGTGATGAGCAACACTGCCAGGTGGTAAGGAACCAGGGCCACCCAGCGTTGACATGCTATGCTTGCTTGTGTGACCTGGCGCCCCCGTTAGCAAGTCGATATTTTTATCATTCCATATGCACTTACCAGGCCACTGAATGGTGCCAGGAACCTGGGAATCACACGTGAAGGTGAACTGTGTCGACGCTGGGGCAGACTTCGTTGCGGTAGAGTGTTGCTGAAGCAAGCTCACATTCTCTTGTCCTTGAGGCCGTAGCTTCTCGGCATTCGCGATGGCGTTGGATATGATACCACTCCCCTCGTGTTCTGGGTTCATGTCAGAAGATCATATGTCATGAGTGATAAAGAGGAAAGAGGTCAATCTGGAAAAAAACGCAGATAAAAAGGAGGAAATGGGAAAAGGGGTAGCACAAATCGTTGACATGAATATAACCTGCAAAGCACTGTTCCATTATATCCTTCGCTCGAAAGAAATGGCTGGCGCGGGCGAATTTCAATAACCAAGTACATTGTTCAGATCAATAGATAGCTTGACAATGGCACCATAGTGCTCATTTGGGGTTGAATGTCGAAGTCGCCAATTCTAAGCCAAGATAGGAACGGAACGTCGCAACAATACTAAAGCACAATGGATGAAATAACCAGAAGCATAAACTTACCACCTGGTGCCCATTGGGACGGCGCGGCTTTAGATCCTCTCCCAACCCATGAACTATTACCGTCAGATAACGCACGTAGTGGACTTCTGCTATTCCTGGAGCGTCCAAGTCTGCCCCGTCCAGGCCCCGAGATTCCCTGGCTATTTGTTGTGAATGTACCAGTACTTGGATATGAACCTGAGTGAGAGTATGCTCTATCATTGTGTAGCTCACTGGTAGGAGAATGTCCTGTGCCAGCAGAGATGGCGAGGGATCCGATTTCGTTGTGCAGACCATGTGTACCGTTAAGGCTGGCATCTCCTGCAGATGGGATCTTGCGTTTCTTCTTATTGTTTGTGTTTTCGAACAAATCGTAGCCATCCACGGAAGACGTCGTAGAGAGAGGCGGTTGTGGATTTGGTCGAGTTTGGTCTTGCTTTGAAGGTTGCTGAGCACCACGGGTTAAGATCTCTGGAGGTGATCTGGTAACCAGTGTACTTCGCAAAGCTGCCTCTTCCTCATCACCATCCAGCAGTCCAATACCCGTTCGCCGGGGCGTGTAGTTGCGCCCCACCTCGGTCCTGCGACCCAGTTGAGCTGGGCTTATTGAACTCGCTCTCGGCGGACTCGCTTCATCCCTGAGAGTGTATGATGGGTAGTAAAATAGAGGGGCAGTTTCGTGGGTTGATGGGGGGTATTTTATCGTATCTGCGACGTCGGGGGAGAGCTTCTCGCGAAGTCGACGTTTCGGTAGCGGCCGAATCGGTCGATCTGGAAACAGGGACGATACGGTATCTGGCGACATATTGGGACTATGACCTGCGCGCGAAGAACGAGCAATTCTAGTTAGCAAATATATCGCCATAATGCCAAGCAAGAGTGACACGGTTAAGGCGAGATCCAACATGGCGACGAAGTGGTGACAGTGGTGACAGTGGTGACGATGCCACTGCTGTTAAGACCCGCTCGCCGCGGAGAGCAGTTGTAACATCAAGACCAAGGATCACAAGTGACTGCGCAAGTGTAAAGCAAACAGAAAGCGTACCGATCAAACATTGTATAGGTTCTGATTCAGACAACAAACAGAAGAATAGTCGAACGGCGACCAAGGCCAAACGAGGGGTGGTGATTTCAACGATTTGTCGATGACAAATAGATCCGACAATGCAATGCCGTACACGCAGCTCCCGTAGACTAGGGTATCGAAATCGTGGTCTGTTAATGCTTGGTTCTGAAGCTCAGAGGGGTCAAGTTGGTTCGGTTGGGCTCTAAAACGTTCTGTGTGCGGGTCAGAACATATCGTCGATATAAGGCATATCACGACTGAGCACCCAGTACAAGGACGAGCACCAGCTTGCACCAGTTCGGCCTCGTTCCAGACTTCCGGTTGGTTCTTGTAGTAGGTGTACGACTAGTCGCCGCCGGGCTCGCTCGCGGTCGTTCAGGATCGGGGTTCGCTTACCCAGTCACTGGCGGGCTGCCTGTGGAGGGGGCCTTGGACGACACGAGGGATGCCTTGGTGGAAGCGCGGGCGCCGTAGGAAACACGAAATAAAATATAATTTGACAGCAAGAATCCTGAAAGCAGATAGCCAGAATAATGGCAATGCAAAGACCGATAACGCCTACAAGGTTGCTGTAGCTGAGTGTGGTTGAATCAATGTCTGTGGAGTTGTGACAGCCAGTGGAGGGCCGTTAGGATGGAGGTGGTGGCGGTTAGGTAAGCATTGCTACCGCCTCCGCCCTCTTCTATTCTCCAATTCCGACTGACAGCAACCCACCCACAAGAAACAACGGGATTATGATTGGTGTTCATGACTTTTATCTTGGGCTTCAGCATTCATTAGATGTCCATTCTATCGTGCTATCTCATAGTATTTCTTCTAATTTTCCGGAACCAAGCCCCATTGCCTTGGACGACCCGACTTATTGCTTACTGGAGGTGTCGTCGCCATTGCATGGTATTCAATATTCCCCTGATGTCACTCTTGGAGAGCTGCAGGGCATGGTAGGGCAATTAATATGGAAACAGCATCAAGACCATGGCGGAAACAACCCGCTTTGTGGAATTCGACATTTCTGAATACCTATGTAGCCGGTCATTAGCCGCCTTATCACCTCAGTAATGAACTGAATAATTATGGGGAGATTCAGTGAGTGGGTATTTGGATGTTCACCTAGCCTGCCTAGATGGTGTCAACAGTCTAGGTCGAGGGACAGAAAAGATTAAGTAATTATCACTATATTTCACAATTAAACTGCCTTGGTTTCTGTATTGACTGATGTATATCAGTCATTTTTAATGGTATCCGACGCCGAGGCCTGCGCAAGTGCGAGGTGCACCTTCGTCCGTCTCCATTTGTACTGACGAACCCCCAAAAGACCCCTGTACCTGGAGCTGGTCGCTAAACTCAGTCGCAGAAGTGAGTGCGAAATGCGCTGCAAGTGGTGCTACAGTGGTTCTGTCGGCTTTGATTCAAGGCAAAGTGAGACCCGCGCCCACCTTCCTGCCCACTTTCCCATACCCGCGCCTCTTCTGCTCCTCCTCCTCCTCTCCCAAAGAAACCTTTCACCCACTCTTCTCTCGCACATACTCGTTGTTACGGCATCTTTCCGTACTATTATTGCGACGTTTCTACTCAATCTCGATATGCTTGTTTTCGAACCCCGTCTTCGATATCATCGCCCTTATTCGACAATCTTGCTCAAGTAGTCGCACTCTTTGGCTGGTCGCTACTCAGCTCCCACGACCTTCACTACTACCTCACCATACCCAATTCTCGCGATCACGCTTTACTTCCAACTGGCCCATCAGCACAGAGTAAAGCCCACTTGCTCTCTAGTGCTGTGCGCGCTGCCACCCTCATACTGATTCCTTCCTTTCCGGATACTCTTCCTTCGTGCTCTCTCACATCTCACCTCGGTGACCAGCTCCCTCAATGGCACCACCCTCACCACGACGGTCATCAAGAGCCCGCGCCACCAATTCACAATCCCAACAGTCCTCTGTGTCGTCAAGCACATCGGGCCGAGTGGAGCGGAACACGAGATCAGTTGTCAAACCCTCTTCTAACAAATCTACCCCAAGCGCCTCTTTATCCTCAGAACCATTCGAAGACCCCGACGACACTCTTCTCGGCCGAAGACGAAAACGCAATCACGACGACGAGAACGAAAAGGCTTCCAAGCCCGACAATTTTGACATGGCGAATGGAAGCGACGACCTCCAAGAGGAGGAGGACGAAGCAGTTCGGTGCATTTGCAACGCTGAAGATTACCCAGGCCGCCCGCCCGTCGAAGGTGCAGACCTAGACTTTTTTAACGCCATTGAATTCACTGAAGAGGTTACCGGCTTCTTCGTTCAGTGCGACGTTTGTAAAGTCTGGCAACATGGCGCCTGTGTAGGCATTTTTAGCGCCGAAAGCTCCCCTGATGAATATTTTTGCGAGCAATGTCGAAAAGATCTCCACAAGATCTATACTGCAAGCAATGGGTAAGTTCACATCTACTGTCATCTCGCCTCCTTTATTCAAGGCCAACTTGTAAAAACCAAGACCTGCGCCTCTTGGCGCCTCCCCTCCCTGATCACTCGCCATCAATTGCGCCCCCCCTTTCAGTTGCCAATATTAACAGTTCTGCCTTCAGTCAGAAATGGTCTAAATACGTTCCACATAACCGCCCGTCGCGTGCGACTTCCCGAGCCACATCAATTGCCAAGGACGGCAATCGTTCGCCAAAGACAGGGACGAGCAAGAACTCGCGTCCCACATCCGCTTCGCAAACCTCTAAACGGCGATCCACGATGAACAGCAGGGATCGGGCATATGAAGATGAACAATTATTGCGAGCTATTGAGGCAAGCAAAGAAGATGTACCTCAGGATGGGGAGATTCTGACCCGGCGAGCAAAACGGGGACGAAGCGACAGCGAGGAGTCAGTAGCGATCAATGCTCGGCCACGGGACGATAAACTGGCGTCGCTCAGAAATCCGATAAGCATCAAACGGCAAAGAACCAGCTCCAGATCTCCTTCACCCCCCGCCGAACCGACTGAGGAGCCAAGTCACAATGAATCGGACGACGAGGTTAATACACGCAACGGAGCCAAGAAGGCTCGTAACAACAAAATCCAACGGGTCAGGTCGGAAAAGGAAGACAAAGAACGCCTAAGACAAGAAGCCGCAGATAAACGTAAAGGGCGTGCGGAAAGGCGACGAGGAGATGGTAAGTTGAAAGAATAGTGACGCTCTTTGCAGGGCCAGAACTGACAAAGTCGCAGACTCAGATCCTCCCGAGGAAACTCCTCCCGCTGTCGCTAAACCTCCAGCCGCTAAGAGCATCGAAACACCTGTCATCATGGAAACCCCTGTGCCAGTACAAGTTGCCCCCGACACACCTCCTACGAACCACCAACTCGTTTCAAGCACCCAGAAACGTGGCGGTAGAGCTATTCAGAAAAAGGGCAAAGGGAGGAACCAATATACCAGAGATCGAGACGCGGACGGTGAGTCGCCAGCACGATCTATGTCACGAGATTTGCAGAAGAATGGGGATGAATCTACTCCAAACCACCCAAAGCCAGTTAGCGAACACCGGCATGGGAAGCCCAAGCCAGCCATGCATCACAAGTTGAACATGGTGGACATGAAGCGACGTGTCGGCGCCATCTTGGATTTCATTTCAAGGACTCAAGTGGACCTTGCAGCCGAAGCCCTTCCAGTGCCGAACGGACAAACCAACCACGGGGAATTATTGCACCGGAAGGTTCTGGGCCTTGATGCTTCAGAGAATATGAGTGTACGGGAATCTTCCGAGGATAAAGAGTTCAAAGATTTGAACTGTATGGAGATGATGGATATTCTGACACGAGATATGGTCAAATGGCAGAACCAGTATACCTGATGACCATGGATTGAACATTCAGGTTATGTCGTCGAGCGCTGTTTTTGCAAAATCAGCGCCCCAGTCTTTTTTCAGGCGTTTGGGGTTAATTGGTATTCAAAGCGTCACCAGCATGTGACAACGATGTCACAGGCGAGGGTGTTCTGTCTTTCATTGGTTTCATTGCTGTTGACATTTGACCGGACGCACCTCACGAGGCAGCGGGAACCTCTGGTGTTCCGGCCATCATTTTATATATACCCTAGTAGGTCCCGAGAATTCGGTCATTGGCGTCTTTGCACAGTTTGAACTATGGAAATGGTAGGGGCAAAGTATGATTTGAAACAAGTCTGGTACGGACTAACAGACTATGCTTAGGTAGATAGTGTACATGAAAAACATGCTCTAGATTACAAGAATTATGGTACATGTGTTGAGTTGTGATGGTATCAAGCACCCGCTCTCTCTTGTGCACGTGCTAGTTTTTGCTGCTTCTTGGCCTGATTCATGCTCAGGGCAGGATTGATCAAACGAAGCTGATACTCCTCAATCGCCTTATCCGACAAATCATCGAGCACGAACTTGCCCAAGTTCCCGTTTCGCCATTGCGACAAAACTCTGGTAGCGGCTGATCGTATGTTGGGCACACCGCCGGTTTTTATCCTGCCCTCCTTTGTAGCCACAGCGCTCAGAAACTCACTGACTTCGTTGGTGGGGCTGCAGTATTTCTCGTAGATGGCCGGGTCAAAGAGATTCATACGGTAGAGGAGATAATCCACCAGAACCTCGTCAGGTATTAACCCCTGCTTTATGCCCTGCGCGAGCGCAATCTTGACCATGGTCTCTCCGTCATCGACATAGGGTTGAAAGATACCAGGTGTGTCCAACACCATGACACCTTCGCCAACCCCTCCCTTTGCGTCTGTCTCTATAATTCGAACATTCGTGCCAATCTTGCGCGTGATGCCCGGCTGGCCTCCCGTTTTTGCTGCCTTGGCCGCTTTATGCGCTATACCATTGGACCGCAGCGCATTGAGAAGTGTGCTCTTGCCTACGTTGGGCATTCCCACGATCATTGCGCGCAAACCCGTCAGCGAATCCACGGCGCGCGCGACATCCTTGATCTTCTTGAGAAGGTTTTTTGTCGTTGCAGGCTTGGCTTTGTCAAAGAAAACGAGGCGATCGCCGTAGAGTTTGCGCAGAGCGTTAGGAGCATGTGGGCTACTTGTAGCAAGATCGGATTTTGTGTAGACGATAAGGCGTTCACGGCCAGCAAGGGTGTGCTCGAGTTGGGGGTTGTGTGTCGATAGCGGGAGGCGAAAGTCACGACATTCCAGAATTAGGTGGATGTTTGATAATTGCTTGATCATGCTGGCTTGGCCAGCGGCATGATGACCGAGATAATATGTTTTTGGGATTGAGTTTGGTATGGCAAGTGTTTGCCGGGGAATAAATTGCGCCATTGTATCAATTGGATGGAGTTTCTGAACAGATACGAATATGTATCATGTCGTTTGGATTGAAGGTTTGAGCTGGTAGCTATTGCGATCTGATCGATCATGGGACAAATATCGAAGGACCCCGGAAAAGAGGGCATGATGTAAATCTGATCTTCAGCCTTGCCGTGATGCCCCACAACGATGCAGCCTTGCCCCTCCGCACGTGCAGATAAAAGGTGCGATAAGACATTGGGTGTGACGTCACTTCAACCTTGCTCAATAAGAACCTGTCCAGCCAATTAATCTAAGAGAATTGACCACGCGGCTCAAAACGAGCGACAATCACGTCGTTTATGGTAGAAAGCCAAGGTAAACTACAAAAGCCAAGAAAGAGCCAAGACAAACTCAGGACTAGACTGTTCACCGAAGTAGAAGCCACAACAAGACTGAGAGAATAATAAGTTGATTCAAAGCCCCCCCCAGCATCATGACTGAATCCAACATGTCCTACCAAATCGTCACACAAATAGAGACCTTCGCGTTGTGTTTCACATGACAGTTTGCATGAGAAATGGCTGTTCCTGAGGATGTCCAAGACCCAATCAGTGTTGAGGGGACGCCTACTTTTGGATCGGGTAACACCGTTACTCCCAATACTCGAGACGCCTCGGAGATCGAGGGCGAGTCTTCCAATATACACAGCCGAGAGAGTTCATCTTTTTGGTACTTCGGCAGGGAGGGCAAGCTCCGACCCTTTCGACTCCTGAGGCAAGATGTGATCAACATCAAGGGTCGTTATCCGTCAGACTGGCAGGTCTTCAACCAGCAGATCATTGCAAGTGCAGTTTACATCTTCTTTACCAATCTCTTGCCAGGTATCACCTTTGCGAGTGACTTGTATACTCTGACTGGCAAGTCGTGGGGGACTATTGAGGTTGTGTTTAGCACTGGCCTTTGTGGTCTCATCTTTTCCCTGTAAGTGGCACGCGAAGGCATTCGAGCCAGAGGATTCGTGCTAACGAGAGCGTCAAAGATTCTCGGGTCAACCCCTCACAATTCTGGGCGTCACAGGTCCATTCTCTGTTCTGGCTGAGAATATCTATGAACTATGCGAGACACACTTCCACGTAAGTTATGGAAGCATTTGTTGCGCCGAGCTTCGAGTCTCTAACATCAACCAGGTCAAATTCCTGCCAGTCATGGCTTGGTCTCTCATCCATGCCGGATGGATGCACTATCTCCTTGCCATCTTCAATGCCCACGACTGGACGATGCAATATGTCACCCATTTCAGCGCTGATATCTTCTCGCTCCTCAATAGTGTCATCTACTTCCACAAGGCGGCCATGGAGTTGAAGCGAACCCACGCCCGAGTCTCACTCGCTGCTTTCCTGTACGCCATCATTGGAGCGGTTGGAACTTGTCTTCTGGCCATTCTGCTATCAACTGCCAACTCGTGGAAGCCCATGCTCCATCGTTATGTTCGACTTGGACTTACAGAGTATGCAGCTGCCATTTCCATCATCATATGGATTGGAATTCCGTATATCAGTGAATTAGCGTCGTTAGATCACATTCGACTCGAGGTACAAACTAGCTTTCGTCCTACGAACCCCGACAGATCGACATTCTTCGTTCGATTCTGGGAGGTGCCCATTGAATGGGTATTCCTATCCATGATCCCGGGTGCTATTGTCACAGTCTTGTTCTATTTCGACCACGAAATCAGCAGCATCATCTGCACTGTAGACCGGTACGGTACCAAGAAGCCAGGTGGGTACGCGTGGGATGTCGCTCTCCTGGGAACGACTACTATCATCTGCGGTATTCTCGGCATCCCTCCAGCAAACGGCTTGCTCCCTCAAGCACCGCTACATTCTGAATCTTTGATGCATTATGTCCTCGAAAGCCCGCCCACCGAAGAAGGCGAACAGCCCGGCCCGCCTCGGCCTGTCGCAAGAACATATGAACAGCGTTACTCACATTTCATACAAGCTGCCCTCATTCTCATCTTTGTGTCACCACCTTTGCAAAAGCTACTCGGCCTCACCCAGACATCGGTGCTTGCTGGCCTCTTTCTCTTCATGGGTTATCAGTCCCTATCAGTTAATCCCATCCTCGAGCGGGTTGTGAATCTTCTCACTCCACCGTCTGATCTTCCTGATCTTCCCGATGGAGTCAGCTGGTTCGGAGTTCACATGTACACTGTCACGCAGATCATAATGACCGGGATTGTCTTCGGGGTGACACTGACAGTTGCGGCGCCTGCTTTTCCTTTGATCATCATAGCTTTGGTTCCTGTCCGACTATCACTCATGAATCGAGTATGGAGCCGTGAAACACTTCGTTTAGTGGATGGGTGGGCATGCAGGGAAGGGAAACCGGAGGATTCGGCAACGGCGCAAGGATTTAGTGATGAGGAGAAGGCTAGGACCTGAACGCCTCGGTGTGGATGTTAGACAACTTACTCCGGGGCAATGGCTGCCACAATGAATATTGGAGCTTTACATCTCGGTCGGGGTATATACGGATGACTTTATTAGTCCATGATGCACTAGTTTTTCTAGACTTGAATAAAGATGTTACCCTGCAGGCTTATTCAAATGTTCTTTGGATAGATTCTGGTGCCTGGATATAAAGGCTCTATAGCTGGTTTGTTTATAAGATGCTGAGAGATAGAGACTTGAATGTTTGAGTAAGATGAGTCAAGACTAGGTGACATTGATCTGCAATCTTGAGTTCACAAAACTTACGCGTAGTATGGCACGTCAAGTGAGACGTGTGTTTCTACCCAACCTCAAACAATAGTCTGACATATTTTTAGATGCTGTGACGTATATCGGCTTTTGCCTTACACTACGATACGCAAGCAACTCATGGCTTATTGTTAATCTTGAGTCAGTTTCCCTTGCGCATGGATCAGGTTGAGCACCGTGAAATAGAAGGATCTGGGGTTCAATTCTTTATCAGCCTCGTATCCAACACCTAATGAAACCCTATTCAAAGCCTTGGCCACCTGAAGCTTTCAAACTCGCTCTACTTTCTCCCCAAGACAAAACCACTTTTCTCCATAAAGTTCTTCTCCCCAGGAGTAAACGAGTACACAGAGAAGCTAACTTAGAAAGCATTTTCATATTCTCTTCCGCAAAGATACGGTAGACATGGGCTTGTATCTCTCTCACAAACAAATGATGCTCTGATAAACCATAACATGGGGCCGTTAAGATGATGGTGACAAATAATAAGTGGTAAAAAATGACATGAAACTCGTAACACGAAGATGCACTCCAGTGCATCATCATGGCGAACGTCGTAGACAACTAAAGCAATCCAAAGAAGAAGAATACAGATCCATAATCGCACACTGGATAAGTGAGCTCGCAAAACGAGTTGGGTATCTTGATGAGCTGCCTTCATCCCTGCACTGCTCTTGATTTCCTTCTCTTCTACATCCCCTTGGTCTACCTTGGTCACCATTTCTTCCAAGACACAGGCTGGAACCATCCACCTCGCTGCTCACAAAAGTCTGCGGCGAAAAAGAAGACGTGTTTTCGAAAATAAATAATGTTGTTTGACTAGCTCATGTTGTGTTGCTACGAGCTGGGTCGATAATAGGAATAAGTGTAAGGCGTTGTCTTGGTGTCTCAATTTCTGGTCTTCGAATATGTAAATTGTTGGAAGGGAAAGGCTTTACAGCTGTTCGGCCACTCGTTCATGTCGAGCATGGCAGAAGCTGTTAAGCCGCAGATGTCGAAGATAAATATCGGTCTACTTGATGTTCTTGAAGAGATCAGAACCCAAGCTTCCATTGTCTTTCTCAATGCCACCCAATTCTGGTATCATGGGAGGTGGCGGGCCCGCCTGCTTCTTGGGTGTTGGTGAAAGAGGAGGTTCCTCCATAAACATGGTACTGGCTCGTTTGCTGGAAAGTGATTCTCCGCTCCTCATGCGGCTGAACCAGCCGCTAGTTCTTCTCGATTTGCGCTCGTCGAGAAAGCTTGCACCGCCTTGACTACCAGGCCTAGCAAGACCGCCGGGGCCGGTGGCTGCGGATGAAGCTGCGGGTGCTGCTGTAGCCGGGACACTTCCATTCGATGATATCTGACCTTCTGCATAACTGTTATTCAACATGTTTCTACTGAAAAGACGACGGAGGCTGCCTTGGCGGCTTGAGGCAGCCGGGCTCAAAGGAGCTTCCTCGTCGGCGTGGCGTTTGGTTCCAGCGAGATTACCATTAGAAGAAGCAGTGATGCTTGGCTGAGGTGTGCTTTTACTAACGTCCTCGGTGACACTGTTGTATGTATCCTGGACAGGCTTTTTGTTGGATCCGTTCTCAGCTTCCTTGCCGGGCGGCGGTGTCTGTGGAGGAGTTGGGACCTTTTGGACAGGCGAGTCTGGAGGCGGTGGGATATCGGTCCCGTCTGTGATACTGCCGAAGTTGAGGTTGAGAGCGGGCAGTTGAAATCGCGAGCCTCCACTGCTCTTGCCAAAAAGAGACGACATGATGTGAATCCAATTGTAAACTGTGCACAGTATGATACGATGCAATGCGATGCGATGCGATACGGGTCGGACGGAACGTGGAAGAATACGAGTCGATAGCTAGGCCGGAGTTCGGAAAGGGGTGCTTGGCGGAGGTCAAGGAGCTTCAGAGAGGGTTGAACTGGTGCTCGAGGCTCTCACTGAGGTTATAGTTGATAACGGGGATCCAACAGAACGGGAAGGATGACGAAGCAGAGTTCCAACTCCCCACAAGAACAGGGCGACGAGAAAGGAGATGTCTGGTCAACAGCTCAGGTGCAGGCTCAGGCTCAGGCTCAGGCTCAGGCTCAGGCCCAGTATAGGTACTGTAGAATAGCGAGAGGTAGGTAGAAAATTGGAGCCAGGGTCGGGTGGCCTTGTCGTTGAATGCAAGTTGCAGGGATTCTCAACGCGGCGTGGCGTGCTTTTAATTTTTATATTAGGTCGAGGACCCCAGTCATAAGGTCAATTGAGGCGGAAGTAGCTTTGATAGTGATGTTTGAGGTTTATGAGGCTGGAGATGAATAGAGAGAAGGGGTTTTGAACGTTGAGAAGATGGAGGAGGAGAGGGAAGAGGAAAGAATTGGTGCAAGACGGCGTCGTGGAAGGAACCCCAAAGTCGAACAACCTTGGCTTGGTGAGGTAAGTGGAGAAAAGTCGTGGCTGGCACTGGACCTATAGCGGATACATCAGAGATACATAGATTTCCCTTTCTGGGCTTGCCCCTGAGTGACTGCAGCGAACCCGCTGTTCCTTGGACCCTCCACTGCTGGAGCCACGCGAGTTGAGGGCCTTTTGGGTTGCACCAAGTACCGCTTAGTACCCCCCAGGGCACTATAAGAGATGGCCACCTCAAGGTGTCATAAGAAGTGGTTGCTTGGGAAGAACTGACGGAAAGGCTTGAGCAGTTCTGGCATAAAGTATAGTAGCACTTTGCCCAGCTATTTCCTACTCATCAGCCTCAACATTCAAGTACTTTGACACCCTGTATTCCGCGAGACCCAGAATCCAATCAGTCTAGGCGATGTACGTTTTAGTTATCTTTTGTACAGCATGTAACCTCTAACATAACGAGGTACTCCACAAGTACTGCCCATCAAGCTTGCGAGCCGGCATGCAGTCTCTCAAGACCACGGGATGGGCTTGGACTATCGAAAGATCCAACGGGAATACAAAGGGTTTCTCTGGTCGCTTGCTGGCGGTGTTGCTGATCCAATGGCTGAAGAAAAGAATATTACTCTAAATCAGTAGACTGGCTCCCTTGTTTGCTTCTTCTCCCTCAGGGACTGAAGAACACCCTTTTTACGTCACAGACGATGCCGTTGTTTGCCAATTTCGCTGGCAAAAGAAACGTTTGCATCGGAATCCATGTTTCGAGTAGATTACATGCATATATATCAAACGGTCCGTATCAATAATGCCATGAACTGATGTTATTATGCGTGTTACGGATACTACCTGTATATTATAGCTCATAAAAACACTGTTAGGTCCGTCCAGAAGATGTCTTTCTGCCGAAATTAGCCTCCCGGATAGCTCGTATACTATATCGCTGCAGAGCTTGGCATTGATTCGAGACGCGGCGCAGCTCGATAAAGGAATGATGGATGTTGACTCTGAATTGGATTGCGTTTCCACGGGAGACCAGGAACGGGAAACTAAACCACATTTTGGCTAAAACATGTTTCAACGCTTTTTTTCCCTCTTCTTCTTCTAGCTTTCTATGGAGGAAACCAATTCGTGGCATCACCAAAGGCTAGCAGAATAAATATTCTTTAGCACGCAGGGACCCCTTGGGCCGAGTCATGAGGTCTAATGTATCATTAAGTACCGTAGCATGAGTACTAGCTGATGCATTTCAAGCTAACGTGGTGAGACAAAGTCTTACTCCCCTTGGGGCATCTTCAAGCTGTAAAAAACTAAAAACCATCCCGTCTCGTCGATAATTCCCGATCTAGGCAGGCCCCCGCGTCCCACAATCCGCAATCGCGGGATCCATTGCCATTCCACTTTGAGATTGGGTTCTGGACCCCGATATTTCGTCTCTTGCTCTCCTCGTTCGACTTGCAGACCCAGTTAATCGCATACTTTGATTGGCCTGTCAATTCTCGCTCGAACCCCAACGTCATCGAGCTTTCATCAGCTTTTGGGCCGAGCTCGGCTGAACTTGTTTCGTCAAATGCTGCTGAATCGAGCAACTTCACAAATCATTTGATCGCTACATAGAAATCAACCATTCAATCACATCTACCATGGCCAGCTCACAGTGTCTGCGCCTCAGGCCCCTCGCTTCAGGTCTTGCTCGGCCTTCGGCAAAGTTTAACGCCCAGCGTATAACCGGGCTTCCCATCACTGCGGCACGATATAAGTCAGCTCCTTACGGCTACACACAAGCCAAAGCGCTTGTCTTTTCAAAGCCTGGCGAGCCTTCTGATGTCCTCAGGTGTGTAGTTGTATCTTCTCCATTGATATACAAGACTGACAGATCTCAGCCTACACACTCACTCCATCTCCCCCTCCATCCCCTCAAACTCAGTCCTCGTCCGTTCCCTCGCCGCGCCCATCAACCCCGCCGATATCAACACCGTCCAGGGCACCTATGGCTCCAAGCCTCCGTTTACCTCATTGATTGGTACCTCGGAGCCTTCCGCTATCCCCGGTAACGAAGGCGTTTTTGAGGTCGTCTCTACTGGTTCGCCCTCCTCTTCGCTACAGAAGGGCGATTGGGTTATCCCCGCCATCGGTCAATTCGGTACCTGGAGGACGCATGCTGTCGACGAGGCGGACAAGTTCCTCAAGATCGACAAGGAGGGCTTGACTCCTACCCAGGTTGCGACCGTCAGCGTTAACCCATCTACGGCCTACCGCATCTTGCGACATTACGGACCCAATGCCGGCCTTCAGGCTGGCCTGGGCATGCGACCCCTCGAAGTTGGTAGCGGGCAGTGGTTCATCCAGAACGGCGCCAACTCAGGTGTTGGGCGAGCCGCTATCCAGTTCGGCAGGCTCTGGGGTTTGAGGAGCATTAATGTTGTTCGTGAGCGCGATACACCCGAAGCTACCGACGCTCTCAAGAAGGAACTCCACGATCTCGGCGCAGACGTGGTTGTAACCGAGTCACAATTCCTATCCCGTGAGTGGAGGGACCAACTTGCCGAGATCACGCGCAAGGGTCGTGAGGAGATTGGTCTAGGTCTCAACTGTGTCGGCGGCAAGTCAGCAACCGCCATTGCTAGATCTCTCGGCCAAGGGGCAACTCTAGTATCTTACGGCGGGATGGCTAAGCAACCCGTGCAATTACCCCTCGGTCTCCTCATTTTCAAGGACATCCGCTTCACAGGGTTCTGGCTCAGCCGGCTGAATGAGCAAGACCCTACTGGAAGAAAGCATGCGATCAATGATATTCTCCAGATCATCCGCTCTGGCCAATTCCGCGATGTTCCTATCGAAGAGGTCAAGTGGGATTGGGATACAGAGGAGGAGACCCTGCGCAATGCTGTGCAGCAAGGTCTTCAGGGATTCCGCCAAGGTAAGGGTGTCTTTACTTTCGGTGAGACATAAGCGAATGTGAAAATTATTTAGTCGAGACTTAATGAACCAGCGTCTCCCTGGATGTGACAGAGATCGACATACGGGGCAGATGGAATAAGTAACATCGAATTCCCAATATGTAAAAGGACAAGCTGAGCATAACTATCGCATCGCAGAGTCAAGTATACAAAAATTGCAATAAGTAAAACTGTTGATTGGCTACCTAATCCGGGTCAACTGCGCACATGTTATGACACCCAACTCCATTCTCCGCAAGAAATCATTCCAAGTTCTAAGCCCGGAAAGCCTGCGCCCACTCATGCAACTTGTCAATGACAACGGGTGCATACGCTGTCAGGGAATCTTCGATAACCCGATCAAAGTACCTCAGAGCCTCCTCTTCACTCAACTCCAAGTGGAAACGCTCTCGGACCTTCAGTACCGCCTTGTCCGGCTCAAGCCGAATATCAGGGATGTTAGCATCTACCATCAGACTGAAGAGATTGAGAATTAGATTCGATGATTTTCGTAGCGCGGTATACGATAGGAAACAATACTGCTTGAACTGCTTGTAATGCTCCGACTGTACACCACCCATACAGTCCACCATTTCCTTGGAGAGCTTCATCAGAGGCGCAAATGGCTTGGGATCTCGACCAAGAATGAAGCCAAAGTCGGCATGGAAGAAATGCCCGTCGGGGGCAAGAAGCAGGTTTTCCAGGTGACGATCGCCAACACCGAGGATATAAGTGATGACACAGTAGCCTGCACATGACCTTACGTACGTATCCAGCGTTTCTTGCCGCACACCAAGTGGTTGTCTATCGTCCGGGTTGTGATATTTGAGGTAGGCCAGAGCTGGGTTGTTCTTGAATTTGTTGACGATACTTGACAAACTCGCGGACTGTACAAATTGCGAGGCACCAGCAGATGTGCTCGTTGCCAGAATCTTGTAGGGCGACAGCTTGAGATCAAGATTCTCTTTCTGTAAGAGCTGATCCATGAGTGTAATAATTTGAATGACAAGCTGGTCTTGTCTAAGGTCGTCGCCCAGTTTGAAAATAACAGAATAAGAGCTTCCGGTTGTTGTCTTGAATGTGCACTTGAATGGATTTAGTGACGACTTGAAGACCACTGTCTGATCCGGGATGATACTCGTAATCAGCACTGAAGGATCTAGTGGCAGCGGTAGAGGCGGATCAAATGTCAGAAGCTCATTCTTGGGATCGGCCAAGAAGTGCTTCACCCGATCAACCTTCTTCGCAATTGATTCGCTTGATGTCTTGACATCTTGTGCAATTCTTGAGAGTATGGCAACTAGCTCGGCCTGACGTAGCAGGGTATTACGTGTTTCCTGACCATCTGGCAGCTTGACAAGCTCAGCCATAAAGTCGTAGGCGACCTTGCGATAGATATTACGGTTGTCGACACCTTGCTCAGGACTGGGATCATCGCATTCGACCATGAGATACCAATGGAAATAGTTGCCCAGGAGAAAGTTGGACGCTGCACGCTGTATCAGGAAGCGGGCTAGAGAGGAATCGTTGCCACTTTCATCTTCTGAGTCCGTCTTGATATGCTCATATTTAAGTGCCTGAACCAATTGGAGAAGATACAGCAGTAGTTCCTCATCGTCGGCTTTGCGCAATCGCTCCACGGCATAGGACCGCACAGCAGAGTTGTCGAAAGAGGGACCAAGAAGTTCAAGAGCATCGTCAACATCAATTGAAGTCCAACGACCAAGGACCTGTATAGCTTGTCTTGATTCACTCTGGTCTCTCCAGTTGACTGATTTGACAAATTTCGTCAAAGCTCTCTTGTCTCTGGTCAGGTGGTAGCGGAACTTCCATACCAAATCTGTCTCCTCGGGGGTGAGGACATGGGTAGGAGAGTATGACATTATGAGGTTCAGCTCATCTCGAACCTTGGCGTTCGGTTTCAAATCTTTGTCGAGAATTCCGTGCCGGTGAGAGCTTCTGAAAAGTCTTCGATGCTTGGCTTCTGCAGGATTATCCCTGTGTCCAGCCTCAGGGTCATATGCCTTGATAAGCCGTCCTCCAAGCGCTGCGGAACTCTCGCCTAGAGCATTGATGCCGGGGCCATACTGAACCTGTGGTTGGCGATGGGCAAGGCTGACCTGCGAAACTGAAAGGTTCTGGAGAGAGGAAATAGGAGGAGGGTCGTATTCGTGGTCTGCAAATACGACGGGGAAATCAAAACGTGGTAGTTCGACATTTAATAGGAATGTTGATTGGCCAGGGCGCCCGTCCTCATTTTCGGCATCTTGGCTATCCGGGTCATTCTCTCCGTTTAGAGCTCGCTGTCTCTGGAGCATCTTCATTGACGACTTGGCGGCTTGTAGACCGCGCTTCTCGAAACTTCGAAAGACCATTTGATCTAACCAGTCGACCCGTGGGATCTCTCCCATTTCATGTTTCTTGAATAGAGTCTCCATTCGGTCCAACTCCTCCGCGTCCTTATCCAGCGGAGGAACTTGTCCTTTTCGGAATGATTTTTTTGTTGAAAGTAGCGCGGGCGTTGTTGCGCCGTCGGTACCGTCTCCATGCTTATGTCGGTGGACAAGACATTTCTGTCTTCCCTTTTGTACTTGATTATCCTCGTCGAACATAGGCAGCGTAGTGCCGCCGAATGGTATGGCATGGCCAATAGCTCCTTTCCCGCCGATCGGTGACAGGTCCCAAACAGTTATGACCAAGCATGAGTCGGCTGGCAGTGAGTCGTATGTAATGGGCAGTTGAAGCCATTCGTTCCATCTATTATCTCGATCAACGTGTGCCCGTCCATTCACGCACCAGGGATATCGTACTTTCGCTCGGACCGGAAAGGTTTATAGGCAGTCTGAACGGGGACAGTCAAGGGTTTCGAGCCAGCCCATACCTGTACGGTGACATAAAGATCCGAGTAGGGGCTGAGCACATGTTAGCAGTCTGGTGCAAAGGGGATTGGAGGTAATGTCGCGCACCTCATGTTGGAGCCAATATGGCGTAAGTCGGCCCGCTCGAGAAGAGTTGAGGACTTGTAGGGAGGTTCTTCGCCCTCGAGATTCATTCTACGCAAGAGTTAGCTACGGTCTACACGTTGGAGGGGCCGTTCTTACATGCGAATACTCACAGGATGATGAACATCCTTGGAGCCCGCGAAGGAGAACGGGTCCATGCGCCCGTACTCAGACATGATGCGCTATGTCATTCTGTGCAGGTCGAGGATGGATGTATTGTGGATGCGCAAAAGGCGATAGGGTATGTTGTGCTTGTTGCGTTGAGGCTGAGATGTTGCGACGTGAGCTTAGGGACCCATTGATTGCGTAGTGGTTGGAGTTGAGGTGCGATAAGATAAGAGAATCGACTGTAGTGACGTTAACTTACAGGTAGGTAGCTTCCGCTGTGGAGAGTGTCAGGTGTCGGATAACACCCGACGTCTGCAGTACAACTAGCTTTCCTTTCTAATAAGCCACCGATACTCAACCAATTAGAAAACTGTAATGAATGTCTCTCAAGTCACGGCACAGCACAGTTTTGTTGGTTGTTCAACCAGGGTACACTGCGTACCTAGTATAATTTGCTTGTCTTGTAGTTTCCTTTCATGGTTAGGTACTTCAACCGCCCTTGATGGTGATCATCTGCTTGAAGGATTGAATTATTGACCTCTCTCCGTACATCTGGAAATGATTGTCAGTGGCTTGCCACGGGTTTCAGGATTGGTTATCGTGCTTTTTCCTTTTCCTTTTCCTTTTTAATTATACTCTAACTCTACGGTCCAAGGGATGTATGTCATTTCCCTATACCAGCAGGTGTATATGTGCCCCTGGTTAACGACAAGGACTGTGTCTTTCAACTGAACCCCTTACCCCAGCTTCTGGTGTCTTTAACTGCCGTCTCTGCCGTGTCTATGTATAAAATTACCCCGGTAGACTACTCGCTCATCTCATCTCTATCGCGGCAGTTGCATCACGATCCCCGTCTGCCATGGGTCTTGTCTTTGCCCTGCATGGCCCAAACCTAGAAGCCACACCGTCAATCCCATCAATCAATGAGCTTTCCCCAGAGTCATCCGTGAAACTTTAGGGCCTCGTCCATTACCCTTGGCTACCTCCGCTGCCTAAAACTAATGTATAGTAGTCTCCCAAGGCCCTAGTGCCGCTGGCCCGTCTCGACTAATTACAAACTCAACTTCAACATCAGCTTTGCATTCGTGACTTCAACATATCAATCACGTTTGCAGGCTCTCAGCACCTGATGCTCCGTCCTTGAGGAGGCCTGCTGCTGCCTCGGCCTCTATAAGCCTAAAATACCTCAGCAACAGTCAAAATGTCATCTTCGAGACGTGTCGATGCCATGCACAAGGTCACCGCCAATAACGGGAGATATACCCCAGAGACCATATTAATCATTGTACGACAGCTTCCCCTTCGAATTTGGCACATGAACGACCCTTTGACACATTACTTATAGGTCTGCGCCACTGTCTCCCTATACAATGGCATCGAGTTGCTCGCCCTGATCTTGACATCTTCCAGGCGCCGCAACGACCTATATTCTTGGAGTCTCGCCGTGGCTTCTTTCGGTGTGCTGCCGTATGCGACTGGCTGGGTGGTTCGCTATCTCAACCTTGTTGGAGATATCCCTAATATGCTCATAAATGACATTGGATGGATCCTCTTAACTACCGGTCAAGCTTTTGTGCTATACTCTCGACTCGATCTACTCGTCAAAAGCGCTACCGTCCTGATGATCGCGAAATGGATGATTATAATCAATGCTATTATCTGGCATGGCACAGTCACTGTTCTTCTCTTTACCGTTAATACGCAACATAAGCTCGACCACAGCGGGGCCTTTGTCAAAGTTCAAAAGATCCAGCTGACCTTCTTTTGTCTACAAAATTTCATCCTCTCTGGACTTTATCTGTGGAAAACTACCGATATCATCAAGAGGAAGGAAACCGAAATACCAATCCCTGCAATAATATGGCAACTCTTCGCAATCAACGTCATGATTGTGATTGTCGACATCATCTTACTCGCCGTGGGCTTCACCGACAACTTTCTCTGGCAGCAAGGCCTCAAAGCGGTCGCATATTCAGTGAAACTCAAGGCCGAATTCGCTGTCCTCGGCAAACTCGGCGATTATGTTCATAGGGGAGGAGAACTGGTCTGCTCGGAACGTCCCATGTTTGGGTTCGTGGAAATGGAACCTGATCCTCCGCCAAAGACAAATCCACCCCAACCGACAGCGATACCGACGGCCACTCATTTAGAAAGGGCGAGGCAGCAGTCAACTGCTTCTGCTGCAGGGTCAGCGTGCAACCGAGAGGGCATGTCTGATGATATTACAGTTGATGATTCTAACCGGGTAAAAATGCGTGCATTGGGTAAAGGGAAGGGCAAATGTGAGGATGGCTGTTGTAAGCAGGGCGTTCCGGATTCAGTATAAGATTATACCCAATTGTTTATCAATACATCAAGTTCGATTTATAGTATCAAACTTATCTCAATAAGTATTAAAAGTTTGTTATACGCCACTCCCCAACTCCTCAAAAGCCTGTTGTCCATGATCGTTATTTTATCTGGCAATGCCAGATATTTATTTGTGTCCCTGGAGATGCCAGTCAAACACCTTCATAAATACTTCCTTACCATCGCCCTCCAAAACATCTCCGTGGCAGGGAATCATGGTAGTAAAGTCCCATTGTGCGATATATGCCATACTGTCGTTGAAGCTCTCGCGGTTCTTGGCAAGCACGTACCAGTTGAACCGCTGCAGCCACTTGGTATCACCACGAGGGTTCTGGACGCAAGAAAACAGCTTGCCAACAGCTCCGTCACCGGGTACTTCTGCTTCAGGGACCTTGCTGTACTGCTCTGTAGGCGGCAGATTGAAGAGCAGATCGGCTTGGATCAGGACACGCTCGGGCTTGTACAAGAAAACAATCTCGAGATTGGCGTGGCCGTCAACGTACTCGTAGTCGAAATCAGCATCAAACTCGGGATCAATCTTGATCTCACGTTTGTTTTCTTTGGTGAAGACCACAGCAAACTCCTCATGGCCAATCTTGGGGTCATCAGTCGTCTTGGCACGCTTCTCAGGGAGCCCTTCTGGGCCGATAATCTTTGCAGAAGGATACTCCTTTGCCCACTCGGAAATGAAGATGTGGTGCTCGTAATCAAGGGCAACAATGTAGCGGACATCACCTCCCATCTCAATGACCTTGGTCTGAGTGGCTTTGGTGAGTGCTACAGGCGAGAAGACGGCGAGGCCTCCAGAGGTGAGCTTGACTGTTGAAGCACGTCAGTACGAAGTAGCAAGTTGGCTGGAATATGGGATAGCCCAACATACCCAGAGTGCCTCGACCACCAATCTTGACCTTTCCGAATCGTGAGAAAGGCACAGAGAAAGTGGCAATGTTTGGTGTGACATTGCGAATGACCATGACATGATCGGGATCTGAAGGGATGAGTTTGTCCGACATTGTTGCTGAGCTGAAGTTGTGCCTGGGTGGTGTTTGAGGCTGAGAATGTATGACGCTCAAGTTGTGAGTGGACGACTTTCTTGGTGCAAGCTGATTACAAAGTGAGAGCGGAAATGCACGTGAATGTATAGAGAATCTTTGTTGTCGCTGCAACAGTCTGGGCAATTCGTTGTTTAAGTACGTGCGGACCGTGGGACGTATCATGATGAGGAATTGGATCATAAATCAGGCCTGGAATTGGTAATTACCTTCCTAGCAACGGTTATGGAGTATTCCAGTTCTTCAATGACATCAACATTGCTTCGTTTTCGGCCGACAAAGTTACCCCGATTTCCATTATTAGAAGTGGGTTCTCTCAGCTCCAACATGTGAATCCAAACTTCCCCAACCCTAGACTTGATTTCCAATCTCAGAGTGCGGCTCTTTTGGCTCTCCTCGGGCATAGCCCGGTCGCAGAAGTTATTGTCTATATAGACACTTCATTGATTCCAAATGATATCCAGAATCTATCCACCCGGTGTGGTATTGCGCCCCGAGAACCCGATACATGAACCTCGGCTCTGTCAATCGATCCGCCTCAAAACAATCTATTCATGTAATCTCACACCCCGGCACATGCACAGCCATTCAACCAAGTATCGAAATACGTCAATCCAGTGGGTATCAATACGAAAAATATGTCAAAGCCTTTACAGTTGCTGCTTCGAAAACGAGTGCGTGGTAAGCAGTAACATACATTTGCTAACTAACACAACACCATCATAAAAGTAAGTTGTCCCAAGTTGAAAATATAGCACTCTGCAACAACTAAAAGTGACCTCTAGCGCCGTTATCGCCGGTACATGAAATCTTCCACCACACCAAGAGGCCATACAATATCGTTGAATAACTGTGGTGACTGGTAAATCTCAAAATAGATAAGCGCAGGTTTAACGATCTTCCAAGCAATTAGGAACAGGCCGTCAATGCAAGCTCTCGCCAGTCCAAAGACTTTCTCAACACCAAGGAACGAGAGCCATGAAGGCGGAAGAGCAATTCGCGTCAACATCATCTTCCTTGTTATGCCATTAGCATCATACCATTGATTTCTCTCCGACCGAACATCCAAATGGATATTGAGAGTGACCAAGAACAAAATATGGTATGCAATAGCCCAGTAATCTTCGGTTTTAGCAAAACCGACGCCTCTACTCGATTTGCTACGACCCGTGAGCTGGGGGAAAAGATGGGCCAATATTTGGTAAATGGACTTGAAAAGACGCTTCCAAGATTCGAGCTGGGACAATATGTAGTGTAAAACCACTACAAAGGATTTCCATAACCAAGACGATAACATATTTTTGAAACCCGTGGGTGGGTATGTTGTTGGCCTTAGATCGTCTCCAAGGTCATCCGGATCATTATCATCATCACCACGAGCCGATTCGGGCAAGCTGGTTGTTTTTGAGGTGTCGGAGTCAAGAATGTCGCTCTCTGGGCGCTCGGATTTCTTCGGGATACCCTCGCCATGGGACAAGGTTTTCTCATCTTTCTTTGGGGGGTCCTTCTTGGATGAGTCACCCTCTTTGAGGGAATATCCATGCTTGGGCAAGTCTTTTTCAGAGGAATCTGGTTTGGACGGTTGACCCTCCTTAGATGATTTGCCTTCCTTTGATGATTTGCCTTCCTTTGATGATTGGCCCTCCTTAGGCGATTGATCGTTCTTATAGGAATCTGACTTCTTGAAGGAGTCTGGATTCTCGACCCCCTTCACTCTTGAACTATCCTCTGGCTTAGAGGCGCCCACTTGCTTTGCGGTTGTCTCCGCAGCCATTTGTTGCTTTAGTTCCTCTGGATCCGGCCCCTTGATATGACCAAAGCGGCTACCAAAGTTTTGTATATGGTTTCCTCCTAGACCCGTGGTAAAGATGTGCGTCTTATTCGAATCTTTGGGAACAAGGATTTCGGACGTGGTGCGGGTTAGCTTATGAGACAGAAAGCCAGGGCTGGCTGGTTGAGGTTCTATGGCTTCTTGCGAGGTCACCGGAGTCGATGAAGCTAGTGGCATATCTCCCAGTTCACCCGCGAGACTCACAGAATCTGTCTTTTCCCTAGACTCTTTCTTCAACATGTTGATGAAATCAAGGAGTCGCGTAAAGTCATCACGGTGTTTCGGCACTGAAGTTGCCCAATGCTGGGCAAGGTTCTCCTTGGAAAGTTGACTGGAGTCGCTACACAAAGCTTGCTCATCATCGCAACGGCGGATTGCAGTCTCGCTCAGTTGTCGGTGTGCCTCGAGAAGGTCGTCGTATTCATTTATCATATCAAATACCAAGAGACCGACCGGACCCTCAAAACCGGAAGATCCTGAGCCTCCGTCTCGGCTTCTTAATGCCGCGCTATGTATAGGGCTTGTGATAGCAGGAGTGTTTGTAGTGGATGCGTTGGCTGCAGAGGCAAAGAAACCCAGAAGCCCAGCATCCGCGACTGTTTCCCGGCTAAGCTTGCCATGCACGAGTGAATCCAACAGTTTCTGGCACATTTCCTTGAAACTGTTGACCTTCTTCTCAAGTTCGGCGGCATTCTGGTTTTCTGTCGTTAATAGATGCGTACTTCTTTGAAGCTCATCTTCCACTTCTTCCCGTTCTTCTTCATCGGTACCATCGATAGTTACGAGATGTTGCTCGTACTCGTTGTAAATTTGATTTCCACGACTTATCAGACTGTCCATCATCGGAAGTATCACCCCCTCTTCGGGCGTTTCTTCGCGGGATAAAACATCACCCGAGGCTGATGACGCAGAGCTTTGCGAGGCCTCGGTGTATGGCAAAACCCGCCTTGAGAGCTTGGGACTTGACTTCTTCCTGGAATGCCCACTATTGATCCATATCGCTCCTATGCTGGTTGCAGTAGAAGCCGTGCCTCGTGACTGAGATGATGTCCGACTCATCCTGGAAGACGATCTGCTGGCATCACGAGAACTTGGCCAGGGGCTCGAAGCCTGTTTCCTGACCCGATATCGATGGGATCGACGGGGCTGAGGGGACCTGGGCAATCTTCGTGTGTCTGCTGCTTCAAGTTCGTTTTCTGTCCTCTTCTGGCTGCGCTTTGCAGCATTCTCGAAATCGATCGAATCTCTTATATCATTGGGTGTTGGGCTGTCTTCTTTCTGTGTCCCGTGAGGCTTGATGCTCAAGTCGTTGGCAAGTTTTTCTTCTCTCTCGCGCATAAGCATTTCTGTGTTTTGCAATGTTACGTCTTTTAACTCTTCGGCTTGCTTGGCTCTCGCCTCATATAGTTTGATTGTTTCCTCGAATTGACCTTCAACTTCAACCTTCAGTCGATTCACTGCAACTTCGAGAGGTTTGGCAATTTTGTTTTGGTCGGTAGAAACGACGCTGAACAATGTTCTGAGGGCATCTTTGGCCTTTGTATTATACTCTTCCAGGACTGCTTTCTCGGTGTCCTCCATATCAGGGTTCTCTTTCAGACAAACATCGTAGAAAAAGTCCATTCCTGAAACGAGAGCGAGCATCGCCCTTTTCCATTTGTGCAGGTTGTCGTTCATTCGAGTGTTCGTCACATGCACAAACTTGTCGAAAGGGTTCGGGGGGGTCTGTGAAGACGACATATTGCCTGCCTGACACTAGACAAAGAGAAAAAGGATGGAAATATAATGACTGAGCAAGGAGACTGGTATCTTGATAGTGTCGTGCTTGGATATCAACTGTACTCGCTGATAACGGTGACAGATTTCTAAAGCCGGAATTGATTCGAGCTTGCGTTGTAAACAAGGGACTCAAGGACGACTCCAAAGTCTTGGTGATTGCCGAACAGTGGTCTTGAAACGAGTAGAAAAGACAAAAGGATCAAGAGGCGGTTATGAAGGGATCAAATATACATCGTCGAGTGTCGAGGACGTCTTTGTCTATTCATCACCTTTGATTCAAGTTTGTCCTTTGACGTCCATTTTACCTGATGCGCCTAAAATAAATGAGACAACACCCTCTTGCTGCGCACAAGCAGTATTTCATAGAGGTGTAGGGCCACCAACCAAGCCGCTCATCTTTCGCCCTTAAAATGCTATTGACAGAGTCAACGGACGAGAAAGAACAAAGGATACACATCGTTTTTGGCCCGTGCATAACACCATGCTCGCCATCGCCGACGTTGGACCCAACACAGGCAAACAAAAGCATCTCACGAGTTTACAAGACAATGAATCAAAGGTCTCGAGGACGCAACATGTTCTTTCAACTGGTGTGCCGTCGATTATCTTTTCTCTCAGCTGTACCATCCTCGTGCGCCAGGTCCTGAGCTCGTCGCTTCTTTTCTATGCGCAATCATGGGTTCCGTGAGCCCAAATGTGTCTATAATATCTTGCCAGGTCTCCATATCCATAGACAGGATAGCCTGGTGTTTTGCTGCTCCATGGCGAGTTGGTTCTTCGTCTTCGCCTTCAGCCTCTCTGTCTACGGGGGCTGCAAACTCAGTCAGTAACATGTGTATAAACTCGGTATTGATTAACTGACCTAGTGCCGGAAGGCCATTCTCGTCAAAATCAATCTCAACTCGGCCATCCCGAATAAGGAAACTGACGTAAAACATATTCTCTATCGTTTGCCCGAATGATTTGGGATTCACAACGAAGCGCATCAAATCTATACCACCGGTACTCCGCAGCCCATGCTGATGCATGATCCTGTTCTTCTCGTCGTCGTCCATTTCATCCTCAATGCGATCCATCACAGCTTGTTGGACTTCTCCCTGGATATTTTGTAGTTGGTAGAGAATCTTGCCACAAATTGCGGTGAGATCATTTTCCCTCTTTGCTAGATCTTCGACATTGAGCACTTCCGGCCGGGTTTCTGTCAGGTTGTTCGGCCTAAACGGCGCAGTACGCTTCGTGATTTTTCGGGCTTTCTTTTCGACTGAAAGGGGTCCAAGAAGGAAACCAGGGAGGGCAGGACGCCGAATGTAAGGAAGACAAGCAAAACGACCAAGATGGGGCCAGTTCATCATGTCACCCTCATCGCCAATATCGTCTTCCCCATCCGCATCCCCTCTCGTGGTCCTTCTTCTTTGGCGTTGAGTGCTTGAAAGCTCTGGTGCGTCATCATCCATAATTCCTCGGCCGTGCCTCATGTATGTAATACATTTTGATACAAATTCATCAACATCGAGACCTTGCGACAGACTACCCTGAGTGAGCCTCAGGGTCTTTCGATAAGAAAGGTCCGTTGTGCTAACAAGTAATCGCGAGTCGATTGTTGCTTCTGTAGTCTGTCGCACTTTTTTGGATAGTTCATCGGCGCGGAGGATGGCCTCGTGCAGCCCCCGGGAATCGGCCTGTAAATACTCTTCCGTATTTTCTGTCACTTCGCGAAGCAAATCTCTGAAGCCCTGTTGTACTTTGCGACGCTCCTCCACTGGCTGATCGGGGTCGTATACGTCGTCGCCATCGTCGTCACTTTCCGCTGCCGGTTCAACAGTCCGTCTTCGATGGTTCGAGGATTCGCCGTTGCTTGTGTCCGCACGTTTCCTCTTGGAGCCAGATACCGAGCGACTCGCCTCTCGTTCTCTGACGGCCAAGCTTCGATGCGCTGGTGTCGTTCGGGAGGGCGGCGACGGTGATGGTGAATGCGACTCTTGGTCTGAGTCTTGCATTCGGGTAGGCATTCGTGCGATAGGCGGTTTTTACAGAAATGCTGTGGTTTTAAAAGTATATTTCTGGTACTTTGAGCGCTTCAGTTTGTAAGAAATCGTACTTAGGAACGTAGGCATCTACGATTAATGGTGTTTGAACAAAGAATGTTGCAAGAGAAATCGCGTCCTGTTGAGAGAGACGCGACTGGAGCAGTACGTACTTTCCTTCCATTAAACGTTGTGGGGTTAAGGAACCTGGAAGTGCGGATGGCGGCAAGGGAGTGGAGACCTTCCAGATCGTGCTTTCCACTGATGTTAGACCAATCTAGAAGCAGGAAGCAGGTTTACCTTTACTAGGTAGGTACGTAAGCCGCAGACTGTTATTCCTTGAGTAGAAGCAGTACCTACTAAAAAGCCAAAGTAGGTTCTGTTTAATTGGTCAATGGATTATTGTCTTGTCAAATACTATTCTTCATACTAGGTAACATGAAAGGCATTCCTTTTTCCTGCGTATTAAGGTGAGAAAGTCCTACACCACACACTAAATATTCACAATTCTCAGTAAACGAAACGATTAAACTCTAATGATTGTAAGAATGGTTCTATAAGATCTCTAGTAATATGGTTGCCTTATGAAAACGCTTCAACGCTATGATCACCCCTACCACATATCTCTCTGTAATATAACCCTCGCCGTATGAATATATACACTTTGAATTGAATCCTTATACCTGCTTCCGCTACCGTAGTCATTATCTACCACGTGAAGCTCTCCTCGACGAAGTCCACCACAGTCGAGCCTTGAACTGACCGTGCAGCACCACGAACATCATCGGCAAGAGCACCAGGGCCACAAACCGTGACACACATGGCACCCATCTGCTCTCCTACCTCTCTTGCCAGAATGAGGGGAACGTTTGGCCGTCCTGGAAACATCCGCACCGTGGCACTAGCACTGACAATATCACGTGGGTTCTGGGGACGGGTGACAAAGATCTGGATACGGAGGAGCTCCTTTCGGTTTGGGATACGGAGGATGGTGTCCATATACGGTCGCACCCACTCAAGTGACTCGTACTCGCGGATGATCCAGACGAGTGTGATACGTCGAGTGGCAGTTGTGCCGCTGTTGTGGCCTTCAAGAAGATGGCGGATGTAGGAAAGCTGGTGTGTGATTCCAGTTGAGCCAGCAAAGAGAACTGCATGGCCGTATGAGTCGAGACTGTTGTGCCCGGCATAGGGGCCCTCTAGGGCAGCCTTGACGCGAAGACCTCGTGGGTATCGAGAAGAACGGTCGAACAGCTTCTTGGTAAAGCCAGTCTGGGCTGCAATTAGAAAAGAGACAGAGGTGGTCATGGTTGACTTGTCAACTGCGTGGAGGGACTCCTTCTCTACGATTGGCAGGCTACTGTCCCGAACATGGTTGACCCAGCAGATCGAGAAAGGGTGACTCTCCCATGCGTTGATGCCCCAGAAGCGCAAGTAGGCGTGGGTGCCAGGCTCGATGTCTTTGTATCTGGGCAAGTGGAGAGTGACTCGGGTAACATTGCCGGGCATGGCCTCGCAGGTTGCCTCAGTCCAACCCTTCGAAGACCAGTTGACACTGAGAATTCGGATCATACGACCAAGACGATCGCAGAACCAGAGTCCCATGATGCCCATGATCCAGGAGAGCTGGGGAAGGCCTCCAGGGAGTGCGGACGAAGCACAGTGAGCCCAGGTAGCGACAAAAGCAATGAAGGCCAATACAATGTGAACATTGAGAAAGGTTTCGTAAAAGGCGTGGCGCACAGGCGAAAGGGAGAGCAGAAGTAGGAGGGTCATAGCCACCGTACCAACGGCTCCTGAGCCGTAGAAGAGGATATGGGTGACCTGATGCTTGGCACCATCCCAACCAAGATCATCTACAACGACAATGAGCCAGGCAATGGTGTGGATAATAGACTCAAGGACGACGATACGGCCCATCCAGCGATGAAGAAGATTGTACGTGTCAAAGCTAATCTTGAGAAGGCCGATGAGGGGGTTGTTGCGTCCAGCAAAGATGATCAGGGGGACCATGTTGACAAGGGCCAATGTTCCTGAACGACCTCGTAGCTCGGCACAAAAGGCAAGCTTGTTTTCATTCGCCCAATTCAGAACGAACATGTAGGCAAAATTGCTGCCCAAGTAGATAAAGAGAATCGTGAAGTGAAGTCGCGAAGGGAGGGTGCCCATGCTGATAGCAGAAGAAAGCTTGAACTCTCGGTTGTGACGCTTGTTCCACAGAGGGGCGTAAATGAGATTCTTCTTCATACTAGGCATCCAGCTCCATTGAGAGATCCTCCAGTATCCTTGCTTCTGGCCAGACACATTCATAGCGGACACCTGACGGAGTCTTGCCCATAAGATCTCCATGGTTCGGACGGAAAGAACGATAAGGGCCATGATACCCAGGGTCCACCACAAAACATCTCTGAAAAGTAGGTTCATAGGCTGGTTAACACCATCGAGGCTTGAGTGATAGTTGGGGGTTGCCTCAGCGTCTCCGTGAGCTGCCTCAGCACGAGATTCAAGAGTTGACGTGGGTATGTACGAGTTGATATTGGCGATCCGGCGCCTGGTGAAATCCATCTTATCGGTAATAGCTCTCTAGGAGCGAGGGGGTAATGAACGGAGGTTTTGGTGCTTTTATCTATGAGTCTTCAGACGAAGAAAGAGTGACTGTTCACTGTTCGCGGTGAATGAGATGAAACAATGTCGATTGTGTGACAGATAAAGAAGTCCAAAGCACACAATGGTCGGTGGTGTTGTTTTAAAGAAAGTAAAATGTATGCTCGTCCTCCTTGTAATGGTTCTTTGGTGTCAGAACATGGTCGTGATCGGATAATTAGTTGAATTGGCTGTTAGGTTGATAAATCGTGATCGACAAGCAGGCTGTTCAGTAGCGACTTTGAGATGATTTGGTGCGGGTGAAAGTGTGTTCAACACACAATGTGACGTAGCACGAAGTAAAAACGAAGGGACAATGAGGGTCAACAAAAACAATCTGGGCAGAACAAAGACGACTTATTGATCCGAGCCGAATTCACCTCGTCCACGAGGCGACGTTCCCAGCTGCTGTTGCAGGCAGGAGAAAGCAGAACTAGCTGGCGATCTCCAACTCTGGGCGGATTTCGATCTGCGGTCAAGAACGGGGTTCAACGTCGACTGCCGCGAGTAACGTCAAGCGGTTGCTTTCTAAAAGGCAAGGGCAGCTGATAGACAGACAGGCGTTTAGGCGATCGACGTTTTGGGCGTGCGCGTACAGTGAGCGAAGAACAGAATGAAAATTACACTGTCGAAATTGAGGCGCCTAATGATCGACGATGAGAAACAATGACGAGCAGTGGAAGAAACGGCTGTTTTTGAATGTTTCAACACGTTCTGAGACCCGAACCGAAACCTGGGCAGAGACAGACAGACGAACAGTGGCAAGCAGCTGTTGAGAGTGACGAAATCAGTCACGTCAGGTAGAACGGATGACAGGGAGTGGCCAGCCTCAGTGAAGAATGTCCAAAAGGTCCAGAAGACAGAAGAAGAAGAGAAAGTAGGGAATAATTCACCGTGAACGGCAAGAAGCGAAACCAAGAGGAATGGAATACGCACTCGGGGAGCGGACGTTGTGATAATATGTAAACGGGCCTCCACTGGGGCCTAGGTATCTGGGCTCGGAACTAGTACCACTCTTGGCTCCGAAAAAGATTTACGGTGCTGGTACTTTCAAGGCCCAAAGAACATGGCAGAGCATGGATGTCAGCTTCTGCTGCGGACGGTATCCATTCACATTCGCAGGGAAGCCCCTTACAGCTTCTCCTTAGCCAACGAGAACTGCGAGTCAAGTTTGCGAGTGGCAACTACTCGGTAGAGTCTGGACGGATCTGAATGAACCCCCTGCAGAGCGTCCCGCAGTCCCGAGATATTGAGAATTCGATCAATATCATTTGGTACAGTTGGACCGCGCGCTGCACTATCTTCCCATGTCTTGGACAACCAAGACTGCAAAGAGTCATGATGCACTTCGTACAACGAACCACAAGCGTTAAGCGCCTCTACGGCGAGCACTGAAAAGCCTCCGACAGCTCGTAACGGCGTGGCTATCCAAAAAGATGCGACCAATTGGATGAGAGAGACTGCTAGCAGATCTCAGAAATAGGACGTTGGCGGGAAAAGAACGGCTTTCAGTGGCTAATCGCAGGTCAAGCCTGGCACACCCACGATCCTGAAACCAGCCACCAGCTGGCCCTGGCTCAGGGGACTCCAGGCCCCTTTTGGAATGAATGGAACCAAGCAGGTCAGGGGTGACTGGCTGTCAAAGATCAGACCTGCCGCGAGGATTCGGGCCATGGGGCCGTTGCAGCGCTTGCTAACCACTCAACGCGCTGTAAACCTGTACAGGTGCCGCTCAGGGACAGCGCCAGCCTCCCAGAGGCATCCGGCTAGACATGCTCGCGACTCTGGTCACTTCATGTTTCCAGTTTCTAGTTTCTGGATCATGTTTCTGTTTTACGTTTGAACAAACACATTGGTTTCCGGGTTTTCGTCCCATTGTTCTTCTGACGCAATACCGGCTATAGCGGATGGAATTGGGGCTGACTGATTGAAACGAGAAACAGCAAACGGTGAAATCATGCAATGAATGATACAAGGCTACCCACGATGCTTGACCCAAGGATTTTTTTATCTCAACACTCAAAAAGCTCGCTTAACTAACATGTCAGATGCCAATGCGAATTCAAGCCACAGAATACAAGGTTTCCAGCATACATCCTGACAAACATCATTGCCAAGGGTCGAAGGCGGCCCGCAATCTTATAATTCCCGTGCTGTGGTTGATGGAATCCAATTTCGACGTCAGTTCTGATACTGCGGCCCAGCTCACCGTACAGCATGTCGGACTAGCATAATAACGGGAAAACTTCCGGCTGCCTACTGCCTACTCTGGACATTTTGATCTTTGGCCCACGAGGCTCTGCATCCTTTCCAAGCCCTGTCACGTTTCTTGGCGTCGCAGTTAAATGATAAGTTGCCCGATAGTTCGCTTCCACTGCTATGGGAAGCTATCAAGCCCCACGAGCGGGCGCTATCTCGATTCTAGAAGAGGAAATCTTGAAGCCCCTTGAAGGGATTAACCTGAACCTGATGCTTGGCCAAATCTTCGGAATCTGTCAGCCGCTCAAGGGACGTGATTACAGTCAGACGCCGTAAGACAGATCGTTGTAGTATTTCCTGTCTTGGGTGATAATGGCGTTGGCTATAATCCGTTGGTGTTTATCTGAACAGCCCATCTTTGCCTGTGAGAAGATCTTAAGAATCGCGGAATTGGCCGATATCTCGAAACCAGGCAGACTGACGAAAAGAGATTAAAGATTATGGAATGTCTTGCCTGGATCGAAGTCCGTGCCTTTGGCTAACATTGTGTCAAGTTAGGCTGGCTTTATTATTAACCCATCCATGCAAATCGTGTAAGAGGTTCAGTGATTAGATTTCAATCTGGCATGGAGCGCCACACTCGACATAACGCCACATGAGGCGCAGTATGAGAGCACTTGACGTAGTCGCAACCTGAGGCAAACACGGGTCGCCGCTCCGTGAGCCTTCCGAACCACGCCGGAAATTTCCAGGAAGGCTATCACGAGCTGGGTATTGAATAACCGTTGCATAGCCATTGCGGTCGACACGATGGGTTCCAGCGAGTCGAAACCAATCTCCTCACATGTGTGGAAGGCGTATGTTATTTCAAATCCATGAATATTCTGGCCAGCTTCCATCAGCGACTGACAGTTTGCCAATAAACAGCTCAGCGCCCAACGGCATTTCACAAGATCTCGTCGATTCACTACAGTCTAGCAACGAGGTACATCTTCTCCACGCCGAAAAACCACTGGCCTAGCTGGCTCTCAATTGAAACTAACACGTATTTCTTCCTCCCTCGACAGACAGATGCCTCTCGGTCCAAGATAATCGAGCTCCAGATCCAGGCCCGCGTGGCCGAGGAGCTCAAGAAGCTTCAGAAGAAAGAGGCCGAAGCTCTCAAGATCGCACATGAGAAGCTTGCCAACGCCGATTTTAAGGACGACAATAGCACAAGCCAGCACACTGTCAGCAAGGAGATCGAGGCTATGCGTCAGAAGCTCGAGTCGCGCAAGCAAGTGCGTGATCTGCCCGAGAACGTCGAAGGTGCACGTAACGAGGTCATCCGATGTCTGCGGGAGCACGACCGACGACCGCTCGACTGTTGGCAGGAGATTGAGAGCTTCAAGGCTGAGGTCAAGAAGCTGGAGAAAACCTGGGTTGAGAAGGTTGTCTCTTAAGGGTCTGGGTCGTGGTAAAACTTGTAATGGGAATGGGCAATGATCCTATAGAGATATAGAGATGATGGACCACGGTATGTCCAGGCAGGTACACACGTGTACATTACGAAATTGGTAGCGGTAAAAGCTATGTTGAGGAATTGAAGTGTACAACTACAACTTATGTCTCGAACAGCAGCCCTGCGGGTTCTGCCCCTCCCGCCTCTGTGAGATTTTTGTCCTGCTTATTTGTGCTCGCTTCTTGCTTAGCTTTCAGTTCAGCTTTCTTCCGTAGACCCTCGGCACGCTTGCGTTCCCGTCTGACCGCAGCGTCCTCCCAGTCTTGGCCCTCTGGATTTTGGCGTGGTGCTGGCGCAGAAACAGCATCCCTGAAGGCGTTCTGGAATCGCTCGATCCGCTTCTTGTTCTCAACGAAGCGCTCGTTGGCGATTTGGACGAGTGTCTGGAGGTATTCAGGCGAGACTATACGTTGGCGATGGCCGTCTACCTGCTGTCCAACAAGTGACTCAAAGGCAAGGCCCATTGTCCGGATGGCGACCATGGGAGTAACATCATCCTTGCCGTTGGGGATGATATTGAGGGCACCCGACTCACGGAAGCCTGCTTGCAGGCCGCAGCGAAGGAGTATTTGAGCATGCTCCGGGGACGCAGTAAGAACGTGAAGGATCTACGTGATATCTCAGTATGGGCTTGTACTTGTATCCTAATATTGCATGTGGTCTTATTCGACAAAGCATTTTTGTTTCTTACCATTGCCTCAAACTTGAAATGAACAAGCCTTCTCTCCTTGACTACTCCAAGGGTTTCTTGTTCCAGCGTTGAGGCCTCAAGCCCGAATGCACTGCTCCAGTCTGTGTTCTTATCGTCTGCATCAGGCACTGGGTCATGAGAGACAAACAGCCAAGCGCCTCCAGCACCTTTTCCACCAACGCCTGCTATTTGTCCATCTCCTCCCTCAGCTTCAGCAACTCTATGTCCTTCGAGGAAGACGCTGACACGGCCCGCACAGCTACTGGTGGTGACAAATCCGGATTGCTGATTGATCTCATCAATAAGATCACGAATGCCCTCATCTACAGAGCCTTTAGGTGAAGCATCTGTGTATTCCGTGTCTGGAATTGCAAGCTGTTCAAGAATCTTTTTCTTCCTTTCGATAAAGGCGGGTGGACAAGAGGCGAGTTTCTGTATCATGTCTGTGAGGCAAGACTTTTTATTTGTTAGTGCTAATGCGAGGCTGAGATAGGTCACGATGGATGTAGCTAAAGTAAGGCAAGGTAAAGGGTAGGTGCCTGGGCTCGGTTAGACTGTTATCGAGAAATGATAGTGGGGTGGTGATGTTCTGTTAGCATGAAAACGATAGGCGCGGGGTAGCTTATCGTTGCGGATCCTATCTCGTGGTCTTGATCAAACTTGACCTCCAACTTCATTTCCGACGTCTGTTACCACATAATCTCACTTGATCGATCCAAGGCACTTGAGAGGTTAATTCATTGTTTTTATTCCCTATTCTATCTGCAGCCTGCGACATTTCTATCTGCTTGGTTGCACGCTTGTTATTCCTCCATTGTATCGTGCTATCCGTGTTTTACCAAACGCCTTCCAATGATCTTCAACATACCAAAATATCCCTTCTGGTTCAGTTATTGACTGCTGAACCGGTTTAATTCCCAAAACGCCTTACATAATGCTTCAATCGTTAAGTCATCAAAGATAAGTGATTACTCAGGTGCAAGTGCACTCAAACAGTGGGCAAAGCCACTTTTTCCAGGGCAGCAGCAAGCTTCTCCTCTTGTTGCTTGCGTTCCATCATGGCAACAAACTCGGCGTATCGGGATTGCTTGTTGTGAATACCACACTCGGTCTTGTCTTGGCCCTTCCACCGGCCAGCACGCTCATCCTCTCCCTCCTTGACGGGGACAGTGGAGTGCCAATCACCGATGGACTTGTAGCCTTGGTCAAGGAGAGCGTTGTACGGGACGTTGTTCTCCTTGATGTAGTTGTTGACCTGCTTGAAGGACCAAGTGGCCAGGGGGTTGATCTTGACAACACCACGCTCATCATCTACTTCGATGATAGGGATGGAACCACGGGCGGCGCCCTGGGATCGTCGACGACCGTTCAGTACGGCAGCAACCTTGAGTTCATCATATGCTCGCTGAAGAGGCTCGACCTTGGCAATCCAGTCGTACATCTCACTGGAGGTGTTCCACATGTCCTTGCCATACATTTCCTCGAACTCTTCGGTAGTGTTGACGCCATCAGGCTTGAAAATGTGGACGGGGACGTTGGGGTATCGGGCCTTGACTCGCTCGACCAAGTCGTGTGTCTCCTTGAAGTGGTACAAGGTATCCAGAAAGATGAGGTCAACAGTGGGAGAGTTCGGGTGCTCCTTGTGGATCTTGGAGAGCATGTCCATGGTGACGAGGCCAGTCAGACCGAAGGCAGTGGATTGGTACAGGTTAGGGAACATGACCTTGCAGAATCGGAGGATGTCCATGGGGTGCATGTCCTCGAGCATGTCGTTGAGATGGTTGATGTGGGCCTTGGTAAGTGAGATCTGAGGGAGAGTGGTCGATGACGATGGCGATGAGTATTCTGAGGTTTGCCCAGAGACATAGCCTGATTCGCACTCAAGCTTGATGTCGGCGAGGGACACCTGTGAGGATGCTTGGGAGATGAAGGAAGGCATGTTGAAAGCGCGGGGGAAGTGGTTTGAGGAGAGTTTGTTGTTTGAACTTGTTGAAAGCTGGGATAGGTGACAAGTGTATCCCAGTTATATCTAGTAGGAAACCAAGGGCAAGGTAATGTGAGAGACTATGTTATGGTTGGTAATGACGCTGACTTGGATATAGAACAAGATTTCAAAGCACTAGAAAGGAGGCAGGACAGCTAGATGATGAGCACACAACAGTGAACGAGGACAATCAATTTCTTAAGAGAGAGGGAGAGATGTGCTGCAGGGGATTACATGCTACGTCCGGGCGACCGCCCGCAGGGCCCCGAACAACAGAGTCCTTAGTAATGTACAAGGACAACGTCCGAACCCGAGCCTATGCTGCCTGTGTGAGCTCAGAACATGCAAAAAGATGGGGAGCTTCAATTGCGCAATCGCCGCCATCAATAGACTTGTCTCCAAGTCACAACTGAGACTGATCACGACATCGACGCTATACCTTTCGCGATGGTGGGCACCACGCCCAGAACAGAGTTTGATTGGCCTATCGAGTAAAGCCCTGAAATGGCGGCTAGGTGATGGGACTTGTTTTGCCTCAAATCGGACAACGACAGAATTTCAATACAGCCGCCGAGCCGGAGATCCATCAGGTAGCGAGCAGTTTTGGGCTTCCAATTCGATGAAACTACAGCGGCAACCCCGGAGGTTGGTTTTCTCGTTGTTTTTGCAGGTGGATTATAAATGAACGAGGACCGGATCTAGTTCAAATCACAAACAAGCTCCGTGTTTGTCGTTATCCGGGCATCAGTTGACGGAAGGCATGACATCTCCTGGATGTCAATTGTGCCAGGGTCATTGTGCGCACGAGGGCAGTTTCCCCGCGATCATGTCATCCAAGCTAGGAATTGCGAAGCCTTGTACTATACGATAACACCGACTTCTTTTTCCCTTTCTGATGATGATGGGCGGTTGTATCAGTGTCGCAAGAATGTACCATCATATCATCATGTCCCGAGATCGACGATGTTGGTATACACTTGCCACTGGATAAGACAGTACAAGAATCGGACAAAACTCCAATTATAACAAGTTGTGTTGTCGTCTTTCAGGCGACTAATAAGGCGTGCTATCAAAGACGCAATTCCGATACCAGGCAGCCGGTGCGGCAATCGGGCTTGTCTATTTGTCGTCGGAGCATCGGCACCGAGGAACCGTGCGACTGCCGTGATTCTTGCGCAATTTTTTCTTTCTTCATCACTGCTACGTCGTCTGTGACGTGGACAAAAGTTAATCCGGAATTCAGTGTTCATGTGCTCACTAATCTTTGTTTAGGAATGTCAAACACGTTGACTTAGCGCAGAGATCGCTGCCCTGATCTTGCTTGACTACGTCATAACTGTAAACTCGCTGTCCGCGTCATTGCTATATCAATGTGACAATACTTTATAATCTCGTCTGTTTGCGCATTGGTGAGCCAAGTGCTTGCAATCTCGCTGTCCCTGGCGCAGTACAGATGCTGGTATCAGTATAACCATGTTGCATGAATTCTACGGGCAAACCCACCAATGCACTATGGTTTATAGCTCAGAGGTATTCAATATTTCCAAAACTCACGAGTATAGGTTATTTGAACGGCTTCCATCCATGTCTTGTATCACTATCGTTATCACTTGCACGTGATGTTACAACTTCCAGGCTTCTGGTCGTGATGGAAAACCTGTCAAGTTTGCGGGCTTATTTGCGCCAATCATATCCTAGACCAGCCTGGCAAGGTCACAAGGAGCCGCAGAACCCGTAGCCCAGACCAACAGTCGCACGAGCCATTGGCGGGGCTGGACTGGAATCGGAGACAAGTGCCCTGGCGAGAGACAACCTCTGGAGATTGACTAAATCGTCGGTTTCGTAGCTGTACAGAAACACAAACTTAGGCGGTTACGCGTCGTTGTCCGGGTCTATACTACATATCGTACTCTAGCTTTAAGCTTTTATAGCTTTCCTCTTTTGGGGCGTCTAGCTCGTATCTCAGCTCCTCCCACGATTGTCAGATCCAGTCAGACGTAACAAATCTCACCCCGCGCGCACGCAGACGCACAAGACAGAATACAGCTATCTTACAATGGCAGACTATGACCAGAGCCAGGCAAGCCCCGCCAAACAGAATGTTACACGGCCACAGCTGGGTTCTATGAGGAGTAGCTCGTATCTCAGCGATCATCAGGAGTATCGGCCTCCTCGCTCTGATTCAGGCCGACAGGACCAACATTTCCATGGTATTGACACGGTTATAGAGGATACGGGCAACTCCCCTGTTCCTCAGACGAGGCCCATTCTGCCCTTCAACGGCATACCGTCTGAAGAAAACCCTGTGACTGTGGTGGATAGTGGACTGAGCCACTCCTACTCTCATCCCAACTGCGCTCCTCGAACTGGCGAGAAGTCGGATCGTCTCATCGCGACCCTTTTCTATAAGCCAAGAGGCGAGGATCAAGGTTCCCGATCCCCTATCAAGTCCACCTTCGCAGACAGCAATGAGTCGCTGCCCGCAAACTTGGCGCCTACCACCGATCCGAATGAGTATCCTCTTGAGCCGCCTACTCAAGAGTCTGAGCAACTGGACCATATCTATGGTTCCTACATCTCACCTCTGTGCATCACCTCATTCCTACATCTCATGTCGTCTTTCCCTCTTCCTCAAGATGCTGAGGAGCCTCATTCTTCTCACCGATGCTTGGACAACCAGGAGCAACCGCGCATTGTTGAGCTGACGCTCTCCCCAACACCATCGCCCGACTATCTCAGCCTGGACGACTTGAGAAAGCATGAGATGATCTACCGATTTGAGCAGGAATGGAACGTGGATGTGGTTCTCCAGCGGGATACCGTGTGGAGGCGTCACCCTCGACTGGTGGTTTTCGACATGGACAGCACTCTTATCACTCAGGAAGTCATTGATCTCCTGGCTGATCACGTCAAAGATCCTCCGGATCTGGCTGCTCGAGTTGCTGAAATCACACACCGCGCTATGATGGGTGAGCTAGAGTTTGAGGCCTCTTTCCGTGAGCGTGTTGCTCTCCTCAAGGGTTTGCCTGCTACCCTTTTCGAGGATCTCCGACCAGTATTGGATGTCACCAAGGGTGTGCCCCAATTGATCAAGGCTTTCAAGCGACTGGGTATCAAGACAGCAGTGCTCTCTGGCGGTTTCCAGCCTTTGACAGGGTGGCTTGCTGGACAATTGGGCATTGACCACGCCCATGCTAACCACGTTGTCATTGACAGTGGCAAGCTCACAGGTGAGGTTGCGGGTGGCATTGTCGGCAAGGAGCGCAAGAGGGATCTCCTCCTCGAGATCGCTACCAAGGAGGGCGTTGACTTGTCCCAGGTCATCGCTGTTGGCGATGGTGCCAACGACTTGCTCATGCTGGCAAAGGCGGGTCTGGGAGTTGCATGGAACGCAAAGCCTCGCGTGCAGATGGAGGCGAACGCTCGTCTGAACGGAGAGAGCCTGTTGGATCTACTGTATCTTCTTGGTTTCACTGCCGAGGAGATCAATGCGATGTCTGCTTGAGAAGTGATACCTATCACATGACTAGTAAAGATAGGAGTTCAGGATATTATACGCGAAGCTGGTTGTTGTGTTGGGTTATTGAGATACCAAGCCGCAATGAGACACGAAGTCATCGGTGAAATACTTTAAATGCGTGAAAACACCCCAAAAGGCGACCGATTCATTTGTACATTCCCAAAATTTGTCCAGTCAATTCCCATGAGCTGTAGATGTTGCAGCTAGACACATGATGGATCAGGGACAAACAAAAATTAAAGTTAAAGAAGGCTAAGAAAAACTGCGGCGCGTCATATGTGAACTAAGGGTGGTTGCTAAACTCGATCCCACTCTTTCCCATGTCTTTCTACACTGCATGAGAGATCTGACTGATATAACCCCCGTATCCCTACAATACAAGTTTGTGTGTAGCCAGCTTCAATAACATCTCAAACTCTTGATTTAAGGGTAGCCATCCTTGCCCCACTTGTTGTACTTCTCGTGAAGCTCGGCGGGAAGAGTGACGTTGGGAACAACGACAACGTTGAGAGCACTGGGAGCGTCCTTGGGAGCCTGACTGGGGTCACCACCGGGGTGGTACTGGTACTTGCCAGAGCTGCCGCTCTCCCAGGGGTGAGCAGCGATGGCGACGGGAGACTCGGAGGTAGAGCCAGTGGGAGATCGGCCTGAGCGTGAACATGTCAGCAATTGCTTCACTGAAGCAACATCAATTGATTTCCATACCAAGATAGTAACCAGCTCCACCAAGAGCGCAAACCATAACACCACCGAGGATCTACAATTCCGCAAACTACGTCAGCTATCAAACTTCCTAATTCGACGTTCTTGCTCGTTGTTTTGGCCTGACATAAAAGTCGAGGCGGGCCGAGGCATTATGACGCACCAGAATCTCGGGGTTGCGGCGAGACTCCTTCTTGAGCTCAGCCTGCTGGTGCTGCTCGAGGCGGCGGACGGTGGTGGAAAGAAATCGGCGGGAGATGCGAGAGGCCATTTTGACAGTAGTCCTTTACGGCTGTGGAGAGTTGGAGGATCGGGTTCTTCGTAGGGGCTTTGGTGGTTGAAGCTTCGAAGTTCTCGTATGATTTCGGAGGCATTCGCTACCATGAATGCAAGCACAGCTATTGGTCAATGCCGGGGACCAGTAAAAGTCACGTGAAACACCACGATGATCGGAATGACGTCTGGACCTTCTGCAGTCACCATACCTACTTATGCCTGAATAACAAGGCTTTATCTTTAGATGGGGCACTGCATCTTGTCCCTGGCTAGAGCGGAAAGATTTGCTCATTGTGATGCGACGACGATCATTTCGACCTCTCAGACCGAAGACTTAATTAAGCTAGCAGAATTGCAGCTGCATGCTCGGCTGTTAGGGCCTCTGTCCCACGTCAAGGCATAAGTTAAATGTCAGCGACGCGGCTACTGCCTTTCCAAACTCTGTTCATCATAATGTCCGCCTGCAGCCATGATTTGTGCATGAGAAATGCGACACGTACCCAGGCTATAGTAATTATAGTAATGGATCGGACTGTGATCGCTTGCAGTTATCGTAGGTTGTCTTCTGGGCAGTCAACCACCTCAGTCCCTACAGCAGCGCCGCTAGCAGGGGCTGCAGTGACCTGAAGTAACCCCTGGCCCCTTACTAGGGGGGCCCGAGAACAGCTGATTAGAGCGCTCGCAGCGAAAACGTCCAATTACCTAAGGAATCTCGACCAAGGTTTCCGAGGCTGGCTGGTAAAAAGAAACCAGACCCAGACCCAGGTCCAAATCCAAATCCAAGCCCAATCCCAAGCCGGAAGCAGGGAACTCCTCTTCTCTTCTCTGCTCTTCTCATCACCTTTCTTTTTGTTGCTGGCTGCCCTTTACGTTCCCTTTACCGAGTTAATTCTCTACGCACTCCCTACCTATCTTATTCACGACTTGTTGCGGCCACTCTTCTAATTCCCATTCTCCTGCGACTCTTCAACTCATCTTCCTACCCCTGTCCATCCCTTGGGTTCCTTTATACACTACTGCGTAACGCGAACCAACCTGCCGACCGTGCCGATTTTACTTTGGAATTTAACGACCTCTTTGCCACGATTTATTAGCCAAGACGACATTTGCCAGACAATTCCAGACGGACACTTGAGTTTTGGACCATCGCGCAATCGTCTCAGTTTCGAAACGAACCGCTGTCAAGTCGTCTCGAGTTGGGTGAATACCGACGACACCATTACCGAACAGCGCCATGGCCACGAATCCTGATGACGATGGCTTCTCAGCGCCACATAATCCTCGTTCCGAGGCTCCGAGGCCGCCGAGCATCATTTCTTCTCGAATGACGGATATCGCGAGTGAGGACGGAGACGAGCCTGAGGCGCAAGATAAGCGAATGAGTATTCCCCGAAGTGCCGACTTAGGCTCGCGACCCGACACTGCACGAACTGGAGCATCATCACGGGGTCCATGGCCGAGCCAATCCTTGCGAAACAAGACATATCTTTCCGGAGTCCAGGCCAAGAGGGGGAGTGTTGAGAGTTCGACTGCTGGTTCGACAAGCCAGGCACCAAGTCTATCAAGCCGAAGTCATGCTCCATCCTTGACATCACATGCTTTCTTCCGCCCTATGAGTTCGCAAAAGTTACAGGCGCAAAGAGGAGGATCGCACCGTCCATCAACGATGACCCAGATGTCGCCAGCATCACCTACGTCACCAACATCACCGACATCCATCAATCTAGACGAACATGGTGAGGCTAGCGGTAGCCAAACGCGACAGAGCATAATATCAAATCCCATTGCGCAGCTTCAACTTCAAACGAGTAACGACGAAAATATGCGATCACCACCATCCCGAGGCACCGAAATGACTGAGCAAGAAACCTTGGACAGAATAACAGCGAACACGAGCCCGAGCCATGGCCATTATCCCGCTGGAAGCTTGACGGATAGTGTCCGCCCTCTCCAGGGCAGATTCTCGGACACTGGGAACTTTCAGCACAACATCATTATGGACAAGAGCTACAAGGATTTGTCGGACTTACCCAGCCCGGTAAAATCCCCACGGTCGTTCCGCTCAAGTTTTCTTATGCCTGGTCGGAGTAACGACGGGCAGCTGAGTCAGAATCGCAGTACTGAAGGAGCCGAAAAGCTATCGTCCTCCGCATCATCGCCACAATTCAGGCCGATAGACTCTCACAATGAGCAACACCCGCGTGTTCCTCGCAAGCCAACACAGAAGTCAGACCTTGGCCGTGTCCATCAGTATTTTGACGGAAACACAGTGTTTTGCCTCGGTGGTCGCTGGCAAAACACAAGAGGGAGACCTATCAACATTGCGACTGGTGTCTTTATCGTCATTCCTTGTGCTTTGTTCTTTGGTTTTGAAGCGCCTTGGTTATGGAAGAATGTATCGCCTGCAGTACCTATTGTATTTGCATACCTCGCATATATATGCTTCTCTTCCTTTGTTCACGCCTCTGTAACTGACCCGGGTGTAAGTAGCTACTGCCTTACTTGAGCAAGTTCCATGAGAGCTAATATTCCACAGATTCTGCCGCGAAATCTTCATCAATTTCCACCTGTCGACGACAATGATGATCCTCTTCAACTAAGCCCCCCCACAACAGATTGGGCACTGATAAAATCTGCTGAATCTGCGACAGCCGCGATGGAAGTTCCTGTTAAGCACTGTAGAACCTGCAACATTTGGCGCCCGCCGCGTGCTCACCATTGTCGTCTATGCGATAACTGCATCGAGACCCACGACCATCACTGTGTGTGGCTCAACAACTGTGTCGGAAAACGCAACTACCGATATTTCTTTACCTTTGTCACGTCCGCGACTATTCTCGCTGCCTACCTTATTGCCACTTCTCTAACACAAATTCTTCTTTACAAAAACCGGGAAGGTATATCGTTCGGAAAAGCTGTCGACCACTTCCGAGTTCCCTTTGCCTTAGTTTTCCTTGGATTCATCACATTTCTTTATCCCGCTGCTCTTATGGGCTACCATATTTTCCTCATGGCACGCGGCGAAACAACCAGAGAGTACATGAACTCGCACAAGTTTGCTAAGAAGGAGCGTTTCCGGGCATTCTCTCAAGCAAATGTTATCAAGAACTTCATTATTGTTCTGTGCCGTCCACGACAGCCTACATATTATCAGTTCAAGGCTCATTACCACGAAGGCGATCAACGCCTAGGCATTCGAAGAGACAAGCGCCCAAGATCCAGCTCACAGGGATTGGAGATGCACGATGTCAACCCTGGAGGGTCCAGCTTTCAGGGCCCAGTCTCTTTGAGAAACGAAAGCAACCATTAATTAGTCAAGGTTTCCGGAACGAAACATACCCTTGTACTACTATATTTCACTATGAGATGGCGTAGCTTCTGGGAAGTATGCCTTATCTTGAGGCGGTGAGGATGATATTATGCCTGTTTCTCTCTTCTTTTTATTATACCCTACTTATGTTAACTAGTTAATCACGTTCATGTATTCCCTTTTTATTTTATTTTTTTAGCAAAGACTCTGGAAAAGTCGGTATAGCCATAAAGGGTGGGTGTTGAACGACTACAGCAAGACGAGCCTTGGCTCTGGTGTACATCTAAAGTTTATTTAGACTCCACAACACGAGTTAGATTCTGCTTTTTATTTTTTTATTTTTATAAGCTTGAATCTCATTCTCGAAAGAGGCGTGAGCGTCTAGACTGTAAACCTTCACGTTGTAAACTAGTAGAAAATAAGAATTTGCCTCCTGTTTTGGTTGGTAGAGAGGACAGATCATGTAGGGAGTCCACTTAAAGAGTCCCCGGAATGCACGTGGAAATAGCAAGGGGGCAGAGGGGTAGGCGCAGTGGGGCGGACCGCCCGACGGCGGGGCGATAAGACGACCGCCCTTAGCGATAAGAAAAAAAATTCAAATTTCCATGTCCCATTAGTTAGTGCGCCCAACCTATGAAATGGGCTTTGTTCTACCTAACATCGTAAGCAGCGCTTTTTCTACGCTCGCTCTTTTTTTCCCTCAAGTGCCTTTATTTTTGTTGTTTTCTTTCTTTTTTCTTGCTGTCCTCGATCGGAACAGCTTCTAATACACACAAAGAGGCACTTCCTATCGTATTCCCATCTTTGTTTGTCTACGACAAACAACGCAATACGATGCCTCATCCCGTTACGCCGCCGTCGCAGGACCCGACGATGGTATCCAGCGACGCCCCGCCCCCGCCATCTCAAGAAACCATCAACGACCTCCTCAACACAATCTTCACGGCAAAGACCTCATCCGCTTCGATCGATGCCTGCTATGGCCTTTGCGAGATTATTCTCACTTCGGTCGGTGTCATCGGCTTGACCGACTACGGTGTTGTTGCCGAGATCAAGAAGGCTGCTGCTGATAAGAAGTCTGGCCTTCGTCGCGAGTCCAGCCAGAACCTCCTCGGTGCTGTGTTTGAACGTTTCCTCCCTCGCCAACCTGCCAGTGAGGTTGTCCTTCTTCTGCAAGATGGTGGCCTTATCAACTGTGCTCTCGATGCTCTCTCCGATAAGGGCGCTGTCGTTCGCGATGCTGCCCAGTATGGCCTGGATGCTGTCTTTGGCATCCTGAGCCCCGAGGCCCTTATCACTGGTCTTCTCCCTGCTCTCATCGAGTACCTTACCAAGAAGACCGGAAAGTGGCAGGGAACTGTTGGCGCCTACAAGTTGATGCAGAAGATGGCCGATAAGGCTCAGGTCTCTCTTGGAGGCACAAAAGAGGAGGCCATCGAGAAGGATCTTCTCCGCGAGGCTATGGGTGCCCGTCTCGCTGGCTTGATTCCCATTGTCGAGGGCGGCATGCACGACTTGAAGTCTGAGGTTGAGAAGCAGGCTGTTCTTACCATGAACTCTCTCACTACTCTTCTCTCTAACGACGATGTCGCTCCCCGTATTCCTCTTCTCGTCGATACTATGCAGCACCCTTCATCCCAGACTCTCCAGAAGGCTATTCATGCTTTGTCTCAGACTACCTTCGTCGCCATCGTTACCTCACCTGTCCTGGCTCTCTTGACTCCTTTCTTAGAGCGATCTCTCAACAGCCCTACCACCGCCCAAGAGGTTCTTCGACAGACTGTGGTCATTGTCGAGAACTTGACCAAGCTGGTCCACGATCCTATCGAGGCCCGAACCTTCTTGCCCAAGTTGATCCCTGGTGTCAAGAGCGTTTGCGATCGAGCCTCGCTCCCTGAGGTTCGCGAGATCGCCGAGCGTGCCCTCGCTACCATGGAGAAGGCTATGGGTGACGATAAGGATGTCGTGGCTCGTACTTCTGGAGAAGACGTTGCCAAGATCCTTGATGAGCAGGTTAAGGCCAATGGCGGCCTTGCTGGACAGGCTGAGCTTTACAAGCTGGCCCGTGTTTACATTTCCGACATGGTCGCTATTGATATCAACTACCGCTTCGTCAACCGTATCTCTGGCCGCATTGCCCCATACCTCAAGGGCATGACCAAGGATGCTGAGGCTCACCAGAAGATTGCCGATGCCGTTCAGCAGCACTACATCAGCGAGGACGAGCGCAAGTACGGTGTTCCTGAGAAGGAAGATGATGGTGAGGTTGAGATTGTCAACGCCGACTTCTCCCTCGCTTACGGTGGCATGCTTCTATTGTCGCACACCAACCTCCGACTCCTCAAGGGTCACCGATATGGTCTCTGTGGTCGAAACGGTGCCGGAAAATCAACCCTCATGCGAAGTATTGCTAACGGCAAGCTCGAGGGCTTCCCCCCTCAGGATGTTCTCCGCACATGCTACGTTGAGCACAACCAGGGTGAGGATGCCGATATTAGCATTCTCGAGTTCGTTGCCAAGGACCCCGAGATTGCTACTCAGGGCCGTGAGCGTATTTCTGAGGTTCTGGCCGAATTCGGTTTCACCGCCGGTCCCGAGGGTCGACAATCCGAGAGAGTTGGATCTCTGTCTGGTGGTTGGAAGATGAAGCTGGCTTTGGCCCGAGCTATGTTGCAGCGTGCTGATGTTCTCCTCCTGGACGAACCTACTAACCATCTCGATGTTGCCAACATCGCATGGCTGGAGAACTACCTCAAGTCACACCCTGACATCACCAGTCTGATTGTTTCTCACGACTCTGGTTTCTTGGATAATGTCACTACTGACATCTACCACTACGAGCCCAACAAGAAGCTGGCCTGTTTCAAGGGCAACCTGAACGCTTTCGTCCAGATCCGCCCTGAGGCCAAGAGTTACTACACTCTGTCCGCTTCCACTGTTCAGTTCAAGTTCCCTCCTCCTGGTATCTTGACTGGTGTCAAGTCTCAGACTCGCGCTATCATTCGAATGTCCAATGTCTCATTTGCCTACCCCAACTCACCCAAGCCTTCTCTCTCGGACGTCTCCTGTCAATTGACACTCTCATCTCGTGTTGCCATCATTGGCCCCAACGGTGCTGGCAAGTCGACACTCATTAAGCTGCTTACTGGCGAGACCATTCCTTCCAGTGGAAAGGTCGAGAAGCATCCTAACCTCCGTATTGGTTACATCAAGCAGCACGCCCTGGAGCATGTTGAGATGCATTTGGAGAAGACCCCCAACCAGTACCTTCAGTGGCGTTACCAGCATGGTGACGACCGAGAAGTTCATATGAAGCAGACTCGTGTCTTGTCAGATGCCGACAAGGAGCAGATGGAGAAGTGGGTTGACCTGAAGGATGGAAAATCCGCACGACAGGTCGAGTCGCTGGTTGGTCGTCAGAAGTACAAGAAGACGTTCCAATACGAGGTGTAAGTTCTCCCTTTCTATCCCCGAATGCAGTGCAGTACTAATTCCTCACAGTAAGTGGCGTGGTCTTCTCCCCAAGAACAACACCATGATCTCCCGTGAGACTCTTACCGAACTTGGTTTTGGCAAGCTCGTCCAGGAGTTCGACGATCACGAGGCTTCGCGAGAAGGTCTCGGTTACCGTGAACTTCAGCCTAAGGTCATCTCCAAGCACTTCGAGGATCTTGGTCTTGACCCCGAGATCGCCAATCACAACGAGATCGGTTCTCTTTCTGGTGGACAGAAGGTCAAGGTCGTCATTGCTGGAGCCATGTGGAACAACCCCCATCTTCTGGTTCTTGATGAACCTACTAACTTCTTGGACCGAGACTCTCTCGGTGGTCTTGCTGTCGCTATTCGCGAGTTCAAGGGTGGTGTTATCCTGATTTCCCATAACGAAGAGTTCGTTGGCGCCCTTTGCTCTGAGCAGTGGCACGTCCGCGACGGCCGTGTTGCCCTCCGTGGAAACGCTGCTATCAGTCTCGACCGCTTCGAGGACAGCCGTCCAGGCAGCGGTGTCAACAGTGGTGTTAACAGCACCGCAGCCAGCTCTGTTGTGAGCAGCGCTTACAACAGTGGCATGGAGGACAACTCAGACATGAAGTTTAAGGCCAAGAAGAAGAAGAAGATGACCAAGAAGGAGCTCAAGGAGCGTGAGGTTCGTCGTCGACTTCGACACATCGAATGGCTCAATAGTCCCAAGGGCACCCCCCATCCTCCCGACACTGACGATGAGGATAACTAAAAAGTTGATTGTTTCCTCCCTTTTTTGTTTTTTTATGAGTGTTGCGCTTCGGAAGATCGATACGAATAAGTTTCCATGTTAGGCGACATGTGGCGGTTGTTTGCAAAAGAAGAGAGAATAACGATCTTGCGTAAGCTCCGCGACGCGTTATCACGCTATGAAGAATGAATGGTACTCAATTAGATAGACCTGTCAAGATTGATGGTATAGAGGCGTTATTTGGGTTATAGACGGCTTTGAATCAAATCAAACTTTCTACAAAAACTACTGTCTTGTGATGCATGCTCACTATCGGAACTCCACAACTACTTTTATTATCACTGCTCATAACTTTGTAGCTCATACGATCAAAAGAAGGACTACGGACAGTGGTAACTCCAGGTGCCCTGAGAGGCGAGTTATACATCACACAAATGTCATCTTCAAGCTTGTTAAAGTTTCGGCTGGTTTACGAGTGAGAGTATTTGTTTATTGACCGCGATGCATCTCCATACTTGTAGTTAAACCTAGTTAAAATTGCAAAGAAACGAATGAGGGTATGATTCTCTAAGTTCCACTTCACATTCAATAGTGAGTGACACGAAAATATAATGGGACAAGTATACATGCTTTTTGAGTAGTACATAGACCAAAGATTACCACGAGAACGTCATCAGGGCAGGGTTGAGAGCCAAAGGCAGCAGGAGATGGCTTCCAGCGACAGTAACCATAGGCAGAATTGCGACGAAGTCAGTGATGCGCCAATCATGAGGAATAAAGTTCGCAGTGGCCATGATGATAACACCGACAATGACCAGCAAAGACAACGTCATGGAAACACGGAACTAGTATGGAACGTTAGCATATGCCTTTCGCTTTTAGGATGAGCCATGAGACATACCTTCTTCAAGACCTTTGGAACTTCGATGAAGAAATTGGAGAATTCGGCCTCCTTGGAGGTAGAACCCCAGCTCATATCTATCTCGAACATATGTGCCAACAAAGCCTGACTAACGTGCAGAGAAAGACCACCAAGGAAAAGAGCCAACATGAGAGTCCACTTGAAATTCTCGTATATAGCATAACCCAGTGTACGCTCTCCTGAGCGATATCGCATGATGGCAAGCGCAAGGTTACCCAAGCCATTAAAGACGAGGATGATGGAGAACCACACCTGCCACGAGTCAAGGTAATACTTGTCGAGATATCCGTTGTACCAACCCATTAGGAAGTAGTTAGCGGTAGTCATGATCCAGGCAGCTCCAATAGCATAATAAGTGCCGATATAAGAGAGGATAGTGATCTTGGATGTGAAACGAATGTTGGAAAACAAGAAGCGACGGAAAAGAGGAGTGAATGGACCGCGCCAGAGCCAAGTACGAATAGGGTTGAATAGCAGCTCATTGCAACCGAATGCATACTTTTCCCATCGAGCAAGCTCATCATATACAGTCAGTGATACGCCTTCCTTAAAGCCATCACCAGCCCAGGCGGAAAGTCGAATGATGTAACCGTTGCACTGCAGACGAAGCGACATGTCGAAATCCTCAGAGACGTGACTCTCGGACCAGAACTTATCGTAACCATCCTCGTCTTGGTAAGCAACTTGTTGAATAGCAGACCAGCGAAGGATGGCGTTATGCCCGACAAAGGGAGCAACATCGCCGTTGGAAACCGTGAAGCGAATGGCAGTGTAGATGAGATCAGTGAAGAATGTGATACCGTTCTCAAAATAGGTGTGCACGACTTGCATGACGCCAGATGAGAACTGCATAATGCCAACATCGGGGGACTGCTCCATCTCGGAGACAGAGTCAAGAAGACAATCGGTCGGTACACGGGTATCAGAGTCAATGAGAAGAATGTAGTCACCAACACGTATGTTGCCGTCAGCCCAAGCTCGACCGTTCTCCTCAAGAACGTCCTTAAGTGCCTGCTCATAAGCAAGAGCCTCATCAGCCTGGCTCCAGTCGGCAGGACGCTTGATGAGCTGTAGGCGCTCTTCAACTTTGCAGGAAATCATTAAGCCGAAATTCATGTTTGAAGCCTTCTTGAACTTGCCCTTTCGTACAAACCCATCTTCGCCATGCTTTGGTCGTGCCACCCAGCCGATACTATTATCGGCATAAAAGTCGATACGGGCGTCACGCTCTTCCTCACTGACGAGCTGAAGGCCATCATCGTTGATGAACATGTTGGCAGAACCACCTTGAAGTTCATAAGTCGACATGGCTTGCTTGATGGACCTAACAGTGGGTAGAATGACAGCATTTAGACCTTCTTTGTAAACGGGACACTGAATAGTGATGTGAGGTAGAGTGGCACCCTGAAGTCTTCGAGGTGGACGAGCCGAGTAAAATTTCGAGTTGATAGTCAGCTGGCGAATGGGGCCGAAGATCTGGGCCAAGCACCCGACGATAACTTGGGCGAAGAAAAGAGAGAAGAAGACTTGAATGGGGGAAATTGCGATAAGACCTAGGCGCTTGTAATCACCATCGATGGCAATTTCAACGGCAAGCTGTCTCCAAGCAGCACCAAGAGAGGCCATAACAATGAGAAGAGTAAGAGAAACGAGAACAGCGTTCTGCAAGTGAACTGGTCGAGCCTCGGGCTTTATCTCGCCGCTTTCCTCATCGATTTCGTACTCAAACTCTGTGGCAAGATCCTTCTCATCTTCGTCTAATGCTTGACCTGAGTTCCATACAAGCTCCATAAGCTCTGATTCAATAATCTTCGCACGAGCCATCAAATTCAGAGCATCGTCGTCCCAGACAACCAGAAGGCCGTCAGAAGCAATGAAAGCCGCAAACTGATGTTTGCGAGCTCGGGGTAGGTCGTTAACTGTAGGCAGAATTTGCACACGAAGGCCGTTCATAAGTGGAACATCAACAGCGTCAGGAGACCACTGAAGGAAGGTCTTGATGACACGGGAGTTGACCGTCATCGCACACTGAGAAATTGGTTAGTCTCTTATATCTAGGAGCATTGAAACCCAAACATACCTGGACATTAAGAGCTGTGCATGCAACGGCGAAAGAGGATTGTCCCAATTGAGGCGGGCAGGCCATATACTGGCCGCGAGACTTGCGAAGAAGAACACCTTCGATCTCGCCTGAACCATCTCCCACCCAGAGCTGAGAGCACTGCTGCTGATACAGGTAATTGACCATGACTTCGTGCTTGATATCATCAAGAAGGTTACTATTGCCAGATTTGCTCGAAACTGCAATTGAGGGAGGGCCTGCGGTGAACTTGGGACCAGCTGCGGAGTTCAACTCCACGACAGCAGCTGGAGGGACCTTCTCTTCGATAGGGGCATGAAAAGAGGCTGATGGTCGGTGGCTGGGCCTCCTAGGGGTAGGTCCCACAGGTGTCTGAGGCGGTACATCCGCCTTGAAGTAACTGCCGATACCCATCTTGACGACGGTTTGTAAAGTAGGTAGAATGTGGCAGTGTGATAATTGTGATCTGGGGCAATGCCCTTTGACGAAGGGACTGGAAAGTCTTGTTCTTCAATAGCGGGGTGCGGATTCCGGTGGTGTTTTGGATTGAAAGATAGAAGTGACTCGGAGAGTATGTGCTTAATTTGAAGGATTGGAAGGCTCTAGATGACCATGATCTTGAGCACACTGAAGGAAAGACGTGGTGAAAGAGTGACAGGAAGTTGGACAGATCCAATGAATGAGCGAGTGGACGAGAGAAAGAATGAAAAAAGGAAGCGAGAGCTGTAGTGATTGAAGGTCAAAGAAGAAAGGGCCAGACCTCATAAAGTGCAACGACCGGTTCAATTAAACAAATGGGTCGAGTTTCAGCTTCACATTCAATAAAGCTACTGGTGGCCAGCACATTAAAGTTTTCTTGCCCTGAGACAAAGTAGTATGTGGTAGCAGCGCCACTATGGATAGCAATCAATACCTTGAGGTCGGACATGGCGATGAAAGCCGTGAGAAGGGGATCACCGATGTGTAAAGGTAAAGGCATCCACTTGAATAGCCATGACTAGACTTTGGCCAAGACTTGAGACCATCATAAAGTTGGAAAGACTTGGATCTGGATGGCCATAGCGTACAAGGAACCACAAGGGGTGACGATAGTTACAACCTTCCAGTATAGTTGGGAGCTTCTGGAGGTAACAGAATCATGTGGGCGTGGCTCGGTAAACGTATCTACTTTGACTAGTTGACCGATGTAGGGTGATCATTGCAAAATAGGGCGTTCCGGGTGGCTGGAACCGAGGAAGATCCAAGTGAGCACTACGTCTCATTGTCGATGGGTTGTTGGCCTTGGATTTAACCAATCCTCGGTCCGGCTAGTCGAGGCAGTAAGCCAAGCTCAAGCTAGAAGAACTGGGTCAAGCGGGCAGGTCTATTATCCGTACGAGAAGGCCAATAGCAGAGTGACACGCCCCGAAGATAAAAACAGAACGAGAATGTGGCGAAGGATAGCCCTTCCTGGTTTGAGCTTCTGGAAGCTAGGGACTCCCAACACATTCAGTGGCGTCTACTTCTGTGAATCAATCGAGGCTGAGGCCGGTATTGAGTATCGTGAAGACGTGATTTGAACTAGGTAGTCGAGTAACGCGACAGGAAGCTGTTCGTTTGAGAAACAGTTCGTATCTTTTGCTTTTGCACTCTTTCTTTGCTTGTCTACGTTGCGATGATGAACGTTTCCTTTTCTACGTCGAGAGGCTTTGGTGGTGAGGGGAGGTGTAAGTGTGGATAAGGTGGGCTCTGTACCAAGACTAGACAGATCTAGCGTTGAACCAATGGAACTCCCGCATTTCAGAGCTGGTACACGAATAAGGCAGGCGGGTTAGATCTGCCCCTCCCCTAGTCTCACTTTGACGGCTTCCAGCTTGGATAGTGTGTGGCGCGCGGCTGACTTGTGACCTCCGAGAAAGGAAAGGCACGATGGAGTAGCAAACGCAGTCTGACGTGGGCAGATGCAGGAACCACCACATGGACCTGCATGTGCGGTACCAGAAACAAATGCAGGAACGGCCGTTTACCTTTCCCTGTACTATACTGCCCACATAAGCTGGTAGGATGACTCAATCTGCAACACCAACATATACACTCGACCAATATTCTTGGCCATTCTGATAATCATCGCCCACTGCGTTGATTGCACTTGCCCCGGTTCATTCGCGTGTATCGACACACGGCATTCCTCCCATTACCAAAACTGGGCATTATAAAAGTCTAACATCAATCTTTGACCTCAATGGCTTCAGACTTCGCGCCGTCCCGAAGGTGAATAGATGGAAGAGGGCGTCGAAGGCCCATCCCAGTCTAGCTGTGGATCAGAGTACCTCGACCTTTTGCCTAAAGCGGCCTTTCATCAATGTTCTACTTCCCAGCAATCATATTGTTCTTCATACAAAAGTCCGGTTGATATTGCCAACACACGATCCAGTTCTCTTGGCGAACAACTCCTCAGAGTTACCATTAACAGCTTGAGGTGGGTGTTATTTTTGTATACAATACGATGTTACCTAGCTGCCGATGTGTTTCGGGCAGTACCAGGTATATGGTGTTCCCATACCCTGGATCTACACCCCCAGCATCTACCAATGCTTCGGTCTTACTGCGTCCCACATGCTCGGTGGTTTTCCAGATCTATGGAGCCTCCAATATCTGGATCTGATTTCTGTCTTTCGCTGTATCACAGACATCGTTCCTGAAAACGACACAGAGTCATCGACGCTGCGTAGGTCATGGTTCAACACCGAAAGTGATGACATGAGTCGTGGCATGGAGTTTCCTGCGCCCTTAATGTTTCATGGAGAAGCTTCCTGCTTCTTGCCTCATACACAGTAGACTCGATTCCATTTCGCGCCTCGGCCGGGCTCTGTTGGTGTCTGTTGACATGTTGCTACAATCGGAAAGCTTGAGATCGCTCTGCAAATCGCAGGAGACCATACTTACCATAGACCTAAATGCTGATCAGGATCTTCTATCAAGAAACGCTCTACATGCAATCTTGATCTTCAAAATTCGAACGTTGTCGTTACGACCAGTGGCCGTTGAAACTTTGTGAGAATTGGGTTGAACAGGGTTTCACATTCGTCCCTCGTACCTGAAGCTATACAACGTATACGTAATTCTTCTAATCATTCGTTGGTCTCAGGCGAACTCACGCCTACCACCTACAGCCCTGATACTGTAGATCTATCCCTGGTACCTTGGGCTAAGCATGATACAACGGTCTTTCCTCCGGATCTGGCTTGGCCCTTCGTGTTGCACCAAAACTCTCTGGAATTTTCGTCATTGGACTTCAGTCTTATAGTCCATAACACACTAGTCTCTCTTGCATATCAACTTGTGGCCGTGGCGTTCATCCACGCTTCTCGAAGTTCGGCGCCTCCGCTCTACATGGGTGTAGCGAGAACGCGTCCCGCATATCCGTTGCAATGTCGATCGGGAGCTCATGACAAATATTCACTCTTGCACACAAACTTGGCATACTGTTCTCCGGGGCTCACACACCGTGTAATAAATGGCTAGGGCTCTGTAGCTCTTGACTCGCGGGCCGGAGAGGCAGTATGGTGATTATGATCAGTTTTTATGGCCACGCAATCGGCTCCTTGGGGGTGATGCTATTCAAGAAATGCTGAATTTCGACATTAAATTGCCATTGCTAATGGTTGAGTCATAAGATAAGGTGTTCGTGGGACATGCACCGATTAGTGGGCAGTGAGTGACCAAGCAAACATCGATATTCATCGAACTTCGGATACACGAAAGCGTGTCGTCAATTTGAAACACCTCGTAATTCTAGCCTCAGGACGTATTCATCAGTAGCTGCAACCGTCCTCAAACCCGAGGACAACTAGGTAGGTTTCCACCAAGGCTGGTTCGATAGTCTTCAATGAGCTGCAGAGTCAAAGACATATAACACAAGTTCAATGATGCGATGGATGCTATATCGAACCAATAATTTCATATCAATTTTGGGACAAAACGGTTGAAGAAGGACGCGTCTATTGGTTTGTACAATAAATTCTGAAGAGACTATGGTTGGTGTGAATCCGATCCATAATAAGGCATAGCTCCCAAACACAGTACATCTTAATTTGTATTCCGCCTCACAGATCCTCGTTACCGTTGCACTGCTGCAACATGACGACTCGGCTGACCTCAAGCTGAGGCTGTGTCCAAGTTGGGTACCATTGTTCTCGAGCTTCCCAAAAGTCCTTCTTGGCCGTAGGTGAAGCATCATACCAGGGTTTGCCTGATTTGCCATCCTGGAACCAACCGTTTGTACCACCAACAGCCACATTGAGGATGAGATAAAACTCCTGATCGAAAGGTGCGTTCACATCACTCGAGTTCGTCCAGGGATCAATCAGTCGAGTGCCATTCTGATCCACGTCGGGAAACCCGCCTCGCTGGTACATGGGCTTCTTGAAGTTGGTGTATGTAACTTGCAGGAGGCGAGTATTGACGTATGTGAAGAGGTACTTCTGAGACCACTCCAAGCCGTATACGTTAAAATCAGCGCTGTAAGTAGTATGTAAAGCCTTTCGCTTGTTATTGGTCTTCCACCAGCCGTCATTGGCAGAGTTGGGGCCCCAATGAAGGGCAGAAGAGACGATATCATTTCCACCCTGCTTGTATGTCCAGTTGTTTCCGCGTGACTCGGCAATGTCAATCTCTCCAGACCTGGGCCAAGAGCCATACACGCTTTGCCTGGGAAGCATCCAAATAGCAGGCCAGAGCCAGTCACCTTCAGGGAGCTTAGCGGTAACCTCGATACGACCATACTTTATATTGGCGCCCTTTTTGGTGTTGATACGGCCAGACCTGGCTGGCGGAACCACAGTGTTATTTCCTCCAGTCAAGTTGGTGGCAGCAACACAGTTGGTCCAAGATTTGGAAGTACAAGTGCCGTCTTTGAGAAGGTTGATGACGTTGTTCTTCTGCATCAACTTTGGGTCTTGAATTGTGGCCTTTATGATGAGATTCCCATTCTCAACATAGACATTTTCGTCCCCACCAGTTGTTTGCTCAAACTGGCCATTTCTGCGGGAATTAGCATGTCTGAATCAGAGATGAGAGTTGTGATACAACATACCCGTATCCGCCGACTTCGACCTCTCTGGTCCAAATGTTCGGGTTCAGGCCCTGACTGAAGTCTTCATCAAGGACAGGACAATACGTGTTCTTGACGACACTTCTGATTCCGTCCCAGACGAGAAAGCCGGAGCCAACCAAGCCTAGGAAAATCGCGAGAATGGGGAGAATGGAAACCCATTTTTCTTTGGGGTTGGTCTTTTCTAGCCACGGCTTCTCTACCTCTCCTATCTTCACTCTCCTGGAGTGGAAGTATCGGTTTTGCTCGTTGAAGTGAGTTTCCGACCCAGTTGAAGAGTTGTATTCTGATGCAGGGCTCGTGGATTCAGGAATACTGAACATGCCCCTATGGCCCCCTGAGCCAGACCCGCGCCTATGGTCAATGCTATGACGATAACCGGTTGAAGTTGCGTCGATAGGGCCATCACTGGAGTCCATAGACCTTCGTGGCATGTCCGTCAAGCCAGCGCCGTCGTTCCCACCATAAGTGTTTTTACGATAAGGGTTGCTCATCTTAAACGAAAGTGTGGTAGATGAAGTCTTGGTGTTAGATGGAAAGATCGAGAAATAAGAATGAAGCTTGAGCAGCAGCTGGTTTTGTTTAGAGGAGGATCTCGATAAGGTTCGACACCAGGGTGGCATGCAAATGCTCGGCGGCAATCTAGTCAGGAACCAGTTCCAAGGAATGGATCGCTACCTTGGTCGAACAAAAATTCAACTTCCCAAATCTGGCTCACGGAGTTCGCAGGACGAATCCATGATTCAAGCCTGCTGGCTAAATTAAGAGCCTAGCGGATGATAAAGTTGGTGGCTCCGATGGAAACGAGGACTAAACCAAGTCAAGCAGGATATGATGAGCATATTGCGGAATTGTCCAACTTGTTCTCGCAAGAAAATTTGATTCATTGAAAACGAGGCTGATGTGATAGTTTCTTGGCAAGACGAAGATAGCTAGAGAGAAATCAATGTGTAAGTCGCGATAGGTGAGATCACAGTGTTGGGTCGATGTAACACTGTCTAGAAACCACCAGTTCATTACTGTGCCAGTTGCAACCTACACTATACATATACTGGCTAACCTTAGCTCCATAAACCATAACCACTACATTCCATCGTCCTTCACCATACCACCTTGACCTTGGCCGTCCCGAGTCTCCTATCGCAACCGCCTTTAACAAGGTTTTCAGTCTGCGGCCCAAAGTTCATCGTACTATTTCTTCAACTGAAACAGTAAAACTTTCCTCACATTATGCTCTAGGTAGGAACACGATAGTGAAACATCGAGAGTTCACTGCAGATAATCTGACTCAAGCTCCTCTTCTTTGGCATTACATATATTCGTACGTCATTTCAGACATCCGAATTACCCGGTGATTACCAAAAATTGATCGGCAGTGTCTTACACGGCCCATGGGTTATCCGCCTCTCCCGGTCTTCCTATCGACCAGAATCTAAGCATGGTAAAGCGGCAATAAAGGAACAATAACAGGCTCTTCGCAACTAAGACGCCACAGCCATACCCTCCGCCCGCTTCTGCAAGGTCCCCAACTCTATTTCCATTTAGGGATACTCCCCGTCGGTCAGGAACCACGTCTAAATGGACACCGAGTGCAGCGGACACTCCCCACCCATTCACGTATTCAAGAACCACAAGTCATGCTGTTCCTGACTACCAAGCCATTTCTAAAACCGTCATTACATCCACGATACGAGAATTTGGTAATTCTAGCGCCTATAAAATTGGTCCACATTGAGGGAAGTCTACTTCGAAAGCTCGACCAAAAGATGGTTCTCTTCAGAAGTAGATGTCGGAAGCAAACCTCTCACAATATACACGCGCCGATATTTTGTGACCCATTACATTTGGCGCCCTTTGAGCTTCCCAACCCCTGGCTTGGAGAAACGCAACTCCAAGTAAGGGGCACGAGGTTCAAACCTATATCTTATGTCAGGGCCTTGATACAAAGACAATATTGCCATCGACAAAGGCCAGTCAAATCTGCAGCTGTGTTGAATTTGCTGTCACTGTAGGCATAGATATTTGACTCGGCGACATGGTACATGACAATTGCCCTGCCGACCAGGATCCAGTCTTTATCAACGGGAAACACACATTTACCTTTACCGCATACTTGGGAGTTGGGCTCGATATCTTGACTCCGAGCTAGCATAAAAGTGTAATTCTGCCTCTTTTGCAATGGCCAGATTCTCCGGATCGGGCAGAAAGTGGGCGAGCAGGCATCGAAATCGTCCTAGCCTAGGAAGGGTTCCATGAACCTTGTCATTGTCGCAACAGCCAACAACTTCGAAACAAGCAAACAGCTTGCTTCCACTGGTGACTTGGGTGGGTACGCAAAATGTTGGAAGATAACATCATGTGGCCCAGAGGTTCTCCGGCTAGTGCAGCAAGTGGCACTTTCGATAGACTCATACGGCACTGGTCTTAGACGCCCTCTTTGTATGGAGAACTTGATATGCTACAACTAAACTCGCTTTCCACGACTCAGTATGAGCTACAATACTCTAATGCAGCTCTCAGAAATCTCTCCAACGATGTCACTTTAACCTTATGAGACATGGACATACTTCTACTAAGGCCAACCGAATCCCGAAGTGTTGGGTCAAGTTGTACGATATGAGCACACCCATTGCGATGATCCCCGAAGTTCTGGATCGGCGGTTCCATTCATGGTCTTATTCATGGAAAACACAAGTGTCTCGACCTGAACAGATGATCTACCTGCATCTCGCCAAGAGCACGCTTAGTTCAACATCTCATAATGTTCAAGTGAGCACGATGCTATGCTATTGGACGAGATAGTTACTCGTTCCAGGCTGCTGGTCCCAATCCGGTGTGACCTAGCTGCTAATACCCTTACCACACAGGGCTGTCAACAGGGTTCAGGGGTCTTGTTTCGGGATCCCCGCCGATCTGACAGCTGTTACAACACTCCCTAGTACCGTACGCATGGTAATAGCCATGCACAAGTCCAGGCGCTTGGCGGTTTTCCGGGCTTGATTCAATGGCGTAAGGCTTTTCTGGATACCCTCACAGAAGCTTCATCTCGCACACATCACGAAACGTGCTATGTGTCTCTAGTCGGGACCTAAAATTCCAACGGCAACGGGATATCCGGAAGGGTTCTCGAGGCCTGGTCCTTTGAACGGCCTTATTAAGTACAGTTGAGTGACCGTTTTTTCGGAAGTTTTTGTCTCTGCATTTCTTAGTATTGTTCCCAAGCAAAATTCACTCTTTCACATGTTGGCTGCGCCCTCATTCACTCATTTCACTCATTGATCCCCAGACAAACAGCAGTGTTATATTCTGATACACTCATCCTGTTTGCATAACATCCCAACCAAAACATTCATTTATAGAACACCACTTACACAATGCTCTTTACTAGAGTATTTGCCGGCCTTGCAGGCTTGGTAATGCTAACAAAAGCTGCTGCCGATGCCGATCTACCCATGGACTTAGGTAGTGTTTTGTCGAGACATCCTAAGCTCTCAACATATTACAAGTTGATCAAGGTAGGCAAGCAGTGTTCTATTGAGCGACCAGCACTGACTGAATCTGTACAGAAATTTCCCGATATCCTATTACAACTGCCCAGCTACCAGGGCGTCACAGTACGTTGATAGTTGCTCCATGGATTGCCATGGTTTTCTTTAGATGATCTCTAACGTTTTTCAGATTGTTGCACCCTCCAATGATGCCTTTGAGCAGATTCCTTATTCGGCCCTTTCAAGCATCTGGGACCCAACTAATGCAGAGACAACTGTTCCGCTTCTTCAATACCACATACTTCAAGATACAATAAGCGTCCATAAGTTGGAGGCCGGCCCTGCATATGTCAAGCCTACACTTCTTCTCAATCCCAAATGGAGCAATGTCACTGCTGGCCAGAACATTCTCATCAACAAACAGCCTGACGATGTCGTTTTCAGCACTAGGCTCGGGAACCGCGCTACGGTCATTAACTACGATATCAAATTCCAAGGCGGTCTCATCCAGATTGTGGACAGCCTCTTAATTCCGCCTTCTGGTATTGTTCAGGTATTGATGGCGAGTAGGGTCGAGTCATTCCTTGGTGGCCTCTTCAAATCTGGTGTCATGCCCGATCTTGGCTATAAACAGGACATCACTGTCTTTGCTCCGAGAGACCAGGCTATGGAGAACGTCGGGGCAACACTGGGCAACTTATCTCCCAAAGAACTGGCTCGTGTCATGGGATATCACATTGTGCCTGGAAAGGTTCTGGTCTCAACTGATCTTGATAATGCTACATCTCTCGAGATGTTATCAGGTGAAAAAGCCATGATCCGTCAGATCGGTAACGAGAAGTACATCAACTCAGCCAAACTTATCACAACTGATCTCCTCATCTCTAATGGCATACTGCACATCATCTCGAATGTCAATAATCCAAAGGATGCTGACGCTGCTCCCAATCCCACACTCTGGCTTCAACCACCTGTCTTCAAGTCCGCCGAGGTTGACGACGTCTTCCAGTCGGCCATTCCATGTACCTCAAGCTGTCCGGTGACAAACACACCAGTGCCTACGCCGGATGATTCAGCAAACAATGCTATCGAGACACCATGGTTTACCACCAGGTCAAGCAAGGGAGTTGCCGCCCCCCGGGCCACAGGACACATCGCCGGTGCTGCACTAGGAATTATGGGCGTAGGAGCAGGGATGGCATTCTTATGATGAGAGGTAGCATGCCGGTCTCTGGGCTTTCAACTTTTGGTTTTTTGGTGTCTCGGTCCGATAACTTGTTTCTGTATTCGGTAGCTAATAGTTCAGAGCCATAGACAATATTCTGAAACTCGGAAGATGTTATCCTCTAGTAGTGTAAAATGATTGGTGAAATTCTTAACTTGATGTCTTGTGCTCCAGTCCTGGAGGTTATGGCCCGGACAGAACTGGAGCTGTCTTCTCAATCGCCACAATACGAAGGAAGTACTTGTTTTTACGAAATTGCACTTCCCTTGCCACTTGAGTTGCAATGTCCGTAGCCGGTAACTTAATGCATGAAACATAACTAAGTCGGAAACGTCAAAGCGCTGCGGAAGAAGCCGCCGTCCCAAGTCTAGGGTGAGATCCTGTCAACGAGATTTCAAGGGGGAATCCTGGTTCGTGGGGTAAAGAGGCAGGGTAAAAGAGTGAATGGCGGTACAAAGTGAACTCTGTACCTGGTTAGAACCCCGGCTGGGATCCCTGTTTGGCAGTCTCCGAGTGCTCGTTACTAGGTTGGGGGATAAGATGTGCCTTACAAATGGCATGATTGACAAGGCTATGGTTGAAAAAACCCGGCTTAAACCATGTAAAAAAAAAAAAGAGAGATGGAGTTGGGGTCCCTCGATTGTAAGTCAAATATAGTACTATAAGGTTAAGTCGTGAAGGAGGCAAAGTTCATCTGTGTTGAAACGCAAGGACTAATGATCGCTCCCCAGCCAACCCACCCCTTGATAACTGACTCATTATCCCAACAAAGTCCACTCACATACACGAGGCAATTGACATATACGACTTATGTAACTGGCCCGCTATAGCTCTGTTCTTGTAGTATCCCGCTCGGCGAACTGATAGAGGCTCTAGTTCCATGGCGATCGAAACCAAACTTCGCTGCAAAGACCAAGAAGTGGAAACGACATGAATCAGCTTCGCACCTAGTCCGCACCCCCCAGACCTAAACTCCATCCAACTACATCCAAGGTAACGCCAGGTAGTCAAGTTCGTTCAATATTGCTCCAATGTAAGAAAGAGGCCTCAAAAGAAATGCAGCAATATCTTTCTTTAGTTCATGCACCAATCCACTTCATTGGGCAGCTGTTCCTCTGTCCCTGGCAAGCCACCCCATCGGTCAGATTCCTGTATTACTTCTGACATGGCCCTCCGAAGCATCCCTGAGCCGTACTCTGATTTACCGTACCATACAAGGCTGGGTTGGGTTGGGTTGGGTTGGCATGGCCTGTGCCATCCCTTCTTTTGGTGCCCCCCCTCCGAACAATGCAGATATGGCGTCTGATGCTGCCGTTGTCGTCGCCTTGTGGCTTACCTGCTCTCCTGTCTTGCTTAACCAGCGTCTGGCTGGTTTCGGGGGCATAACCTTCGCTTTGACGTGGTAGCCACAAGAGGTGGGCAGCTGCAACTGCAGCAGTGAGCTTATGCCGTTGCATGTCGAGTGACATGGCAGCTGATTCCAGGCATCACTGCCCATTACCTACGCGACGTAGATCTTCAAGACATGAACTTCGGGTAGCGGGGCAGGGGAGCATTTCTTTTCGGCGTTCTTAGCGTCGATAAAGGCAGAGCCCTTGTCACTTCCAGATATCTGAAAAGAGTCTGAAGCGCAGAACATGTCCTGATAGAGGTTCCAGAGGCTTAAAGTCAGAATACACGACTTAGTGATAATACCCAAGTGTGAGGAGGAGACGGCGGCGGGTCGGGTTGGGGAGGAGGGATACGCGGGCCCCCTGGAGGCGTTGGCGGAGGATCTGGTTCTTGTAGCTCATAAGAATTTGAGCGTCCAACCATAGATTGAATATGGGTTCGAGTATAGTCATGAATTTGAATATGGTAGAGAGGTATCATGGTAGTGTGAGAGTTTTGAAAAGACCTTGAGTCGAGCACGAAAAGCAATAAAACAGACCAGTCGTCCACAGGTGTTGATCCAAGTGTCAAATTATCTGATAGACTTTTTTCCAGGCTTGAGGCTCATATTATATCTTGCCGTACCACTGCTGGCCCCCGTAGCCTAATGAGGCTCACGTTTTGCCCTTAGAGGATATGGTATGACTATGTGGGTAGTCTGCTTGCCAAAGCAACTAGTAGCTTCTGGATATCCACGTTTCCCAGCATGATCAGCTGCGCAAGGTGTTCTCGACGGCATCTAGACCCGGTCCCGCGCCCCAGGATCAGGCTTCAAGAATCAGAGGGTCTCTTGTTATTTCCCAAAAGATCACCATGACCGTGTTCAATACCACGGCCGGTACTAACATGTCGACCACATCAAACCCACCATGTGGCAGAACTAATGAGGGGGAGTTGAGCGGCATGGCGAAGATATTACCCAGACGAGCAGGACCTAAAGTACGAGGTCGAGCTGAAGCGAGTAGAGAATACACGCTAAATACATACTGATATGGCTATAACAATAGCAGTTGCATGGCCACCAGTAATCTGATCGGCGATTTGAGCCTCAACCAGGAAGTATCTGTACGTCTTCGGAGTGATCATCTGTAGCAAAGTGTGGGGAGGTCGTATAGGTGACCAGGAGTGTAGAGGCTTCATCCAGCAGCCCGAAACATACATAAATCATGAGCCACACTTCCACCTGTCTCTGTCGTGCTGGTCATGCAGGGATCCCAAACCAGTAATGGGGGAAAGGGGTATGTGTTCCGAGCACGACCCGGGGTGTTGTCTATCGGGCCTCAGAATCGTCTTTCTCTTCTGCGAGCGTGGCCCTCCATCTAATTAGGGAAAGTATGTTACCCATGGGCACCCGGCAGAGACTGTAGCTATACCCGGATCCGGGATCTTGTAGTTGGCACCATGCAGATACTATGGTAAATCACACGCTGGTACGTATTCTATGGGTTATGCATATTCTTTGACAGTGTTGCTTTGTTAGGCGATGTGTGGCAGTGCAACGGCTGTCGCAGTGTCTGGTTTTGGTGAGTGCATATCGGGATCTCTTTGCAACCTTACCTCAGTCCGAGGGTATTTATCCTTGGGACGATGCACTGTGTGCAGAAAACACCCCCCCTGATAATGCACATCTCAATATGTGTCACCACCCTTGCTCCTGTACAAGTACATAACAGAGTAGAGTAGTGATAACGATGTTCTGCTATCTGATGCCCGTCAACCCTTTGTTCTGCATTCCGCTACATGTGCTGTTATGTATGCTGCACAGGTCATTGGACTTGAATTTCCAGTTCCATCCTATCTTGAGTGCGGGATGACGGATCACCGCAGCACGAGGGATGCAGACTAACAGCGGCAGAGCGGCCCCTCTTCAACGGTGGCCCCATACAAACGCAAGCACTAGAGCATGCCCTTGCTGTTAGGTCCATGGATCTTGGTTGCAAGGGCTGCGTTGTACTATAGGATCAGACCTTCAGCCCTACAGGAAGCTGAAGACATCGCTCTAGTTTCTATTGAGAAGACTAGGATCTTATTCCCACTACTGTGGTCGGACTGGTCTCGTTGCCCACGAGCAACAATACATTCAACGTGTTGGTAGCTTCGGTACATGTTGGCCCGGGTGGTCTCTAAGCTCGAAGGCCTTGAAGGTTTGCCGAGGCCTATTCCACTGCATGGGCCCCTTTAACCCCATACTAGCTTCCTTGTCTAGTTGAGCTCAAGTGGATATGATATGACAAATGGTAGATGAGATCTAGTGACCAACGTCTCTGAATGGCCAACATCCGTTCGGACAAAAGCAGCTGCATTAGCATCGCGACGTTCCAAATTATATCCCGGACCCCCGCCCTGGAAAGCAAGCATGACGAGGATACCTGACACGACATGGCATGAAAGGGCCAATCCCTGCTGGACCGTCTGCGGAAAGCACCCTATAAACGGCGAGATTAGAGTGCGATCATTATCAATTCCATCTGGCCCTGATGGACCAAACCGGCCGATGCCGATGAGCGAGTTATTGATAAGATAGCAGAAATCACCACAATGAGGGTGAGCATTGATAGGTTTAATTACGAAGGTGTTTAACCTTCATCAGGGTCTTGCCAACCAACATCTTAACCTGGCCAGATGTCAGCTTGCAAACCACAGACATGGATTGGTTGCAAATGACCAACTCGTTTTTTGAGAGCTAATTAAGACACAGGGCCCTTCTCCCTTTTGCATCATCGGTTCCTTTTCTCCTCAACGCCAATTATAGACATTTTAATTTACACCTTCAGGCTCGTGCCTGTTTGGGGCCGCGCCCTCGACTACGAGACCGGCTTCGACCTTGATAACTATCGACGCTGCCACGGCGTCGTGGCTCATCGTCGTGGCGACCTGGTCCTTTGCGCCGGGGACCTGGGGACCTTGAACGTGACCTAGATGAATAAGAATTGTTGGATCGGCTGCGGTATCGACTTCCGCCACCACGAGAAGGAGGTCTGGCGGGAGATCTTGAAGGTGAACGCGATCCTGGGCGATATACATCAGACCGTGGTCCGTAACGACTTCCTGGAGACGTGCGACGTCGACCTCCTCCGCCACCAGTGTTGTTGTTTCCTAGCGCAGGGGCCCCCCCACGTGCGCCCGCAAAGGGAACTCTAGGATCAATGTTGGCTCCACGCCGAGCTGTTGGCGGAGCAGGTGAGAGCTTGCGACGAGGAAGCACTATTGAAACATTGATGGCTGAGCCATCCACCTGCGCTTCATGCATGTGAGCAATAGCAGTCTCGGCATCGTCTTCGTAGTCGTAAAGTATGTAGGCTGTGCCACGATTGGTCCCAACTGTTGTATAGTTAGTTGGTGTTCCGAAATAAACAGAGCCTGACGGTCTTACATGTTCTGTTGATTGGAAGGTCCAGGTCCTTAATACGCCCGAACTGCCCGAATATCTCGTAGAGATGCTGCTCGTTGATATTTTTAGAAAGGCGCTCGACTACGATCTGTTGGGCAGGAGTCAACATTTGATATAAGATAGTAGATAATCGACGCAATGTGACACATACCTTTGTACTCTTGACAGGTGGTGAGCCACTCCTATCTCTACCATTACGCTCACGGCCCCCATGGCTCCTACTGCGACTGCGGCTGCGGCTCTGGCTGCGGCTGCGACTTCTGTAACGACCATTGCGACGCTGGGGGGATAGGGACCGGGCAGGTGATCGAGAATCGTGGTGAGGTCGGCGCTGGGGTGAGCGGGAATCCTCAGAGCGTGGAGTAGGCGAACGCGAGCGTGAACGCGTACGCGACTTGTTGCGGCCTCGGGATGGCGATCGCGAAGCCATTGCGGGAGATAAGGTGACGTCCGCTCGTACGTGCGTTATCGTGTGTTGAAGTTGATGGTCTGAACTTGAAACGCGGAATGTGGCGGTTGACAGGCAGGCGGGTTCAACCGTTGGAGGCTTGACAGGTGATCACGTGACGTCATGCATCTCGCGACAGCTCCTATCGACCTTGACTGTAGGTAACAGTAGGCAGGGAAATGGACGCTAGGACAATCAAGGTTCAGTCGAAAAACACTGTTATCTCACTTTACTCAAAAACAATTCAGGAATCAGTCCTCCACCTGCATATTCTACAAAGCTTGCATTAGGTGGGTGTTTTCTCTATTTTCTGGCTTTGTCACTAATGAACATGCACATGCACCGATAACATGTCTCTCCTCTTTGAAGTTTTAACCAAAACGGATACCGCCTCAAAATATCATGGCCATGCATGCATGGTCGATCATGAGTGGGAACCTACTGGGCTGGTGACTACCTTAGCTTGCCTATTCGTTATTGACGTCCCCATCTCCAAGAAATGCCGGGCACACCGGCCTTGATATGACCCTGCAAGCGATCTAGTCCTACAAGCCATTTCCGTTGTTCCCGTCCTCTCCCGTTCATTTAGCCAATACCACGTCGGCTATGCCAATGCCAATGCCTGTGCCCATGCACTACTAGGTCGCTTTTGCATATTGCATATTGCAGATTGCAGACTGCAGTCGTTCGATTGCATGATGTATTCGACTTGTCCACCACTAGTTTGCATCCTTCGCCTGCGCGATCTCGGCTGTTCCCATGGTGCCACCCTCCTAACTTGTCTGGCCAGCCTTGGTGTTGGTGTTGGTGTTGGTGTTGCAGGATGCTTCCATCCCCTTGTCGACGTTATTTTGGCTGGCTCCTAAGCGACATAGAAAGTCTGTCCACAATATTAGCAATTGTGCACTGTCTATGACAATGCTCGGACTCACTCTTCACATTGGTGCCTATCTTTCCCCATAGGCTCTCGAAACGGTGCTTCACAGGCTCATGCTGAGCGTGCTTGGCAATGCTGTTCTCTTGCGTTGTCTGGAGTTCTTCCTTGCCATCCGCATTGCCATCTTCGGCGTGTCGCAGTAGTCCCTTGACTCGGCGACGCTGGTCAAGACCCCGGACGATGAACATCAAAAGAATCATGGTGACGAAGAAGACGATAGAGCCCACCATGATGCCGATCTCGAGGCTACTCATGGGTCGAGAGCTAGGAGTCTGGGTCTCTGGCTGAGAAGAGGCCATGGGATTTTCGACGGGCATGGTGCGATTGTTCTGAGTAGTAAAGAACTTGAAAGAGACAAAAAAAAGGTATTCTCTGGAATGGAATAAGTCCAAAGCTCACGATAGCAAGTTGTTGGAGATCAAAAAGAAAGCTCGTTGTGCCAGATCAAAAAGTGAGGATGAAGAGCGTTGTGCAGAAGAAAAGTAACACGGAGTTGTTTGCATCAACAATAAGAGCAACAATAGAAAGCACAGGCTATTGTAGGAGCACATTCCCTAAGTGAACAACGAAATCGATTTGCTATATCAAAGCACTGGCAGATGCCGCCAGCTGTCGAATCAATCAATATGGGCTCTTATGACCAACTTCAGGTACATTTCCGTGGCACTGCCCGAAAGTGCTTGTCGCTCATGACCATCGCCTGTTCACGAGTGTCTGATTTATATCACGGAGCTTTGTCGTTATGAGCTGTCCGCCAGCTCGACTGGAGAGCTCATCTTCTACACCATACATAAGTTTATCTATGTACATGCTCTACCAAATTCATACCAATATATTGCGATCAACACTTAACAGACTCAAGGTATCTACACTCTCCAATGAAGTCCTGCCATTGTTGGAGGCTGAGTTCTATCCATTGACACCTCTGCCTTGAGTTGAGTTATGAGAAGATTTTCCATCAGGTTTGCTGTCTTTGGGGAGAACAGTTCCCTAAACAGCTGACCCTATGTTGCTCCATACGTGCCTGTTCTCAATATGCCGTTATTGCGCAATAGTCGCTCCTGTGCACCAAGGTTGAAGCGGATGACTGAACCCACTCGGATTTCCTCAAACATCTCGGTCATCATGAAACACAGCTGATCCATAATATACTTTTGAGGGAGTCCTGAGGCGACTATGCTATTAATAATAAGTTAAGTTATTTCTTTTCCTCTTCCAGGAAGAGTTCATTCTCCACAAACGAGGCGATGGATCGTCCACAAGTAACCTTTGTATTATCAGTCATACAAAAAGCAATGCAACATGTTGAGAGGCGATAGATAGTAGAGATGAGGAAACAATCTCAAGGTCAACGATAGCTTACCCCAGAACTTGGATAGAATCTCATGCTCGCTTCGAACAACTTATATACATTCAGAACCCAGTCAATGTGCAGGACCTGGACACTCTGTGATTTAAGAGGTGCGGACTCGGAAATAGTAGTACATGAGGAATCGAAGCATACACTAACACTTGATATAACTTCCATCTCATCCTGTGAGCTATATATACTAAAGTTTATGGTAGTGACAGCTGTTCATATGTACATACTGTCGGTACTCGGTTGAGGAAATGGAACATCAAGTACACCGCTCTTGGAGTAACATATATGACGGATCACCTCCTTGTCGAACTTCTCATAATACTCCTTCGTCTCCGACAACAAGCGTTTAGGGCCTTCATTTTGTCTGGTCTTGACGCCAAGTTATGCAATCCAAACGTCGGAGGCATTGATATCATTCACCTTGTGGTGAGCTGGTAGACGCAAACGCATATTGAAATGACCTGTCTCAGACTGATTGCTATGTTTATGGTAAGTCTTTGGATCCATGGACAGACGTATGCGGATTATGTTAGATTATATACATACAGGAGTGTTAAAACTACCTTAGTATGTACTGGTATGGAAACTGGACCTCGATCGACCTGGTTTGGTTACCCTAAAGCTTGATTGAACTTGAGCAAATAGTTTTCAATCTACGCAATTTTTCACATATAACATAAATCGTATGTAATAATCTTGTTATTTGATATTATTAATGTTTCTTACATGTACGCTTCGAGATATAAGGCAGTATAGGTAATGAACTGATGTAGCTTTGAGAAACTAGATGTATCTTGCCAACTCCCAAACAATTTCCCGTGCAGAGAACCCCATTGACGTTCACATCTTACGCGCTCTACACCGGTCACTCACTATGAGTTTTGAGACATAAGTAGTATACAAGCTTGTGTGTAATAGTAACAATATTGAATTTACTACAATCCCGACTCTTGCATCCCTAACCTGTACAAGTTACTGACTGTTGACATCGCAGCCGAGAGGCATCGACCCCACCCTTCGGACGGGAAGCGGGTGCCCTGGGCTGACATCCATTCCAGACCTGGACCCAACACCAGCTAGCTCAAGGTACCAAGGAACGGGAGTAGCCCTGAATCTTTTTTTAGGGGTCCTAGTGGAGGCTTAAAGAAAGGAAAAAATGAGGTTGATATCGAAGCTAGTTAAAGTTTTGGATTACAGGCGATTGATTACTCGATGGGTACGACACGAAAGCACTGCAATTAATTAAAAAGAGGACTATTAAATGACGCATTCCGTATCGTGACAATGACCAGCGTTAATATCAAGAATGATGTGATGAGTTGTCAAACTCTGGGGAAATGCCTGAAGGGAACCCCACATTAAATACCTTACTGGCCTGTCCTGGGGGATGGCATGGCAAGGGTTTTTATAGCAGGCATGTATCTCCCTTGAACGATGGAAGAAATGGAAGTATGAATTCCTGGCTAAAGTGCATATCGGATCTGAGCCAATAAATCAAGTGTGTAAGAGCTTGATGAAACCAATGCCTCACTGATCAGTGCAAAACAAGGGACACGCAGGAAGAATGAAAACAGACGGAGCCATCAAATCAAATAAAAAAATTGGACGTTAATGCCAGCGAAGCAGCCAGTCCTTTGCTGCTTATTGGGTTGTAGCGTGCTGAGGTGCGGGTCGAGGTCAATCGTGTTGAAACATGAAATCGATAGTGAATACTTTACCAAAATATGATTTACAAGCACTGGCCAAAGTAGCCCCTATCCTTTGACCAGTCCACGGCTTCGAAATTCTTCGACGATGCCAGGGCCCCTTGGCGAAATTACGTCGTGGCCAATGCGGGTCGCTTCGAGAGCGGGTCTCATTACAACAGAGCTCTCTGTTCTCCTTTGAAGATGTGCTCCATTCTCCAGTAAGTGAGGCTTGATTCCAGTCCCATTGGCTGGCTGCTCTGTTTCTTCAGCCTAGGTTGTCTGAATTGGAAGATTTGCTGCCCATCCATCCGTGCTACACCGTCACAAGGCAGGAAGAAGTTGGGGACAGCTCATACGCTTAGACTTGGAAGTGGCTGCCGACTAGTACTAGAGGCAGGTACAAAGTCCATTTTAGCATCAAGCGGAAGCCAGAACGTATCCATCTCGACCTGTCTTGTCCTGTCTCGACCACTCATTGTCAAACCAAGGCTCTCATCTCATCTCATCTCATTCTACGAATGAAACCGACGTCTTCATTTCCTTCTACTCTCCCTCTCCATTTTCTCCGTGCAACTTACCTATTCTTCTCTTCCATACCCGATGGCACGAATTGCCAACTGACAAGACCTGCAACTGCAACCTTTCGATGTGTCCGACCCGCCTTATCTTTTTCATCCCCTTGTCTTCTGACATTCCTTTTCTTTCATGAAGCCGCTTCTTTAGGTTCTTCATAGACACTTTTTTTCTTCTTAATTCAACTACGTATTTCGCGGCCCCCCTGGAGCTCCATTTTCGCACCCCGGAAATTTCCCACCCAAGGTGCTCGGCGCTCAGAGGCAAACCGTCATTCCGTTCGCCCCCTTAATAGTAAAGTTGGACAGCGCGTCGCGTATCCAAATATTTCTTGACCGTTAGAAAATACCGGCCACGATTTCGGTTTCGCAAAACTTTGTCCCCCTCAGGCCTTCGACTTCGAGATCGGCTTTTTCACTAAGCGACCGACCTTGAGAGAAAGGACTGGCTCTATTTGAGACTCAGCGCAGACATATTTTTGGTCTGCACTGATCTCCCTGGGTGAGTGACTGAACCACGCCTCCTGCTTTCCGATATTTGGTCTTGGATGTATATGAGCTGGCAGAGCACACATTCATCTCCAGACGCCACTGCATAACTGGCAACTGCTAACTCGGACCTCCACAATAAACAGGCCGCTGTAAAGACGTATTCTACAACGTCGTCGGCTCCTCCTGGTGCATCTGCACAGGACGGTAACGGAGCTTATCCCTCTCGATCCCGCCCTGCTTCACCGGCCTCTCCCACCTTGTCGAATACTTCAACCGTCGACGGCGAAGAGGAGATCGAGTCGTCTCCCATCCTTCCTTCGCTTCAAGCTCCTCGACTTCCGGAAAGGGCGTTACAATTCTTAAGGACACCACCTCCAGAGGACACTGAATTCGGTACTGCTAGCTGGGGCTCTCCTTATCCCCAGTCAGACCGCAACCTCCGTAATCAGAGCTCAGGAAGTGAAGCCTCGGACGATTCCCTCATCCATCACCTGGATATCGCAACCCCCTTTTTGCGTCCAATTCCAGATCTCCTGCGGTCACAATCAGACCCGCAAGGCTCTTCATTGAGTGCTGCCGCCGCTGTACTTGCAAATCGTGCTCGCCGGCCGACTCGTGGACTGACTGAGGATTGGATTCGCACACATACCACCGACGACCCTAACGAAGAGAGTCGGCATTGGTTCAGTGACGGAAGCGAAAGTGAGCACTCTTCACTGAGCGGCTCTGAGCCTGGTTGGCTGGAAGAAAGCGGACCTCGCACTCCCCGACCTGCGCAAAGAACAATCAACGTCCCTGTGTCTCGAGAAGGATCTAGCCACCATCCACGGGCCAGATCTAGCATCGAGACTCTAAGACCAGGGGATTCCCTCAGTCCCAAAACGGGACAAAACAGCAGTATGGCGACCTCCGAAGCCGCGCCAGTAACCCATGACGCGGCGAGCGACAGGTCTCAGGCCGCCTCCACCCCGGAAGTACCTGTCGCAGAAAGTCCAAAGAAGCGTATCCCCAGTAGTGTCACTAAAGGGGAGCCCACGCTACCCGCAACACCGATGAAGGGCACCGAAAAGCCTCTCCCTAAAGAGCCAGCGCCAACTCCTCGATTGAAGAAAAAGGTACCATGGAGAGGCAAGAACATCATGGTTCTCATTCCGAGGGATACACAAAGAGGTCAACCAGGAAATGCGCCCATGCCGCTTCGCCAGAATGAGATACAGAGAATGTTTTCCTCATGGGAAGAGCTCGGATATGACATATCGGGCTTTGATTTGGAGGTTGAGGGTTACAAGGTCGAGGGCACCGCAGATTCTCAGACTAGAGATGCCTGGCCTGATTTTGATGAGGTGGCCAAGGAGAGGGAAGAACATAGCTTCAAGGTTACACTGCCAGATCTAAATGCTTGGAAGAACTATATGAACGAACTTCAAGAGGCGAAATTACGAGCACTTGGTGTATCCTTTGGCGATGATGAGCCTGAACAACCCTCGCCCGCAGCAACAGATCTCAGTCGCCAGCCTTCCGCTCAATACCCTCCCCTCCCCTTTTCACCTCCTCTTCCAACTTCATCAGCGTCCAGCAGCCATGCTCTGCCAGGATTTCAACCTGGCCATTTTGCTCGAGCCTCAACGCATAGTCCTGGATTGTCACACCGAGCTTCACCACTTTCCTTTTCTGCCTTGCCTGGTAAATTCAACCCACGACAGTCCATATCTTTCCCCGCCAATAGCTCGCCTTTTGGCTACCAACAGCCTCCCCAGGGTTGGCCTGGTGTCAATCGCCAAAATTCGCCTTCCATCATGGGTATGATGTCTCCTCAATCACCATACGGACCAGAGAGTCCTGGCATGAACCTTCATCAACGCCACCAGTCTTTGCAACATCCCATGATGCCTCATCAACAATTTTCATACTTGCAGCCCGCTCGAAACTCCCCTCGTTTGCAAGAAGTCCTCGAAGATGAGGAAGAAGCTCCAAGCAAGAGCCCATCAAGGACACCCGAACCCCCTCAACAACAAAATACAGACACTTTGCAAGCTGAAATTGACGATGCCGAGTATCACCTGGAAGAGCAGCTCCGCAACGAATTGGAGCACGAGGACTATAACCCCCAGCCTCAAAATGAGCAACCCGCAAGCCTTCCGGACCCATTCGTCCCTGCTCATGGTCACCAAGCCTCTGGTCAATTCTCTGTTCAGGAGCGGTTTGCTAATGAGCAGTCTAAGCCTCTGGTTCTGCATCATCCCCGACCCCACAGCCGTGGTCACTCTTTATCCCAGGGGTACTTCCGTGACCATAACGAGAACAGCGTAACTGCTGACGAGAGTAATCTCACCAAGTTCAGCAGCCTCAACGAAATCCCGGAGTCTCAAAAACCCGATGAAGTTTATGAGATCGAAACTAACCCCAGCAACTTGGGTACGCCAGTCCAAGATTTTGACTTCACGGGTTTCGGTCACCAGAAGAACTTTTCAACAGCTAGCAACCCATGGAACGATGCCAGCTCCGTTGGCAGTGGTAACAAGGCGGACCGACGCTCTAGTCATGTTAGCAAACCCTCGCTGTCTAAACTTAACGTGAAGGCACCTGAGTTCAAGTTCAACCCCACGAGTTCCTTTACTCCAGGCCAGTTCGACTTTGGCAGCAAGAGTAACACATTCCAACCCGGTGCTAGTGGATTTGAGCCTACCGCCAATAGCTTCGAGCCCAGTGCCAGTGCCTTCAAGCCTGGCGCAGGAAGTTTCCAACCCGGCGCCAGCAGCTTTCAACCCGGAGCAAGCAGTTTCCAGCCGAGTGCAGGTACATTCAGACCTGGTGCTACCAGCTTTCAACCCATGGCCAGTACCTTCGAGCCTATGGCTGCTACCTTCCAGCCTACCGTTAGCACCTTTGACCCGAACAACTTCCAGGCTGCTAGCTTCGAGCCTCCTGGCTTTCAACCTGCAGTCTTCCAGGCCAGTGCCAACTTCTCTGACGCAAGCATGCTCAGCTCTCCCCCTGTGAAGCAGTCTTCATATGTGACACCCGCTAAGATCAATGCTGCTGCACCAGCCTTCTCCCCGGGCGACAGCACTTTCAGTTTCTCAACGTCTGGCCCTAAGTTCAATGTTGCTGCGCCCGCATTCACACCTCATTCTGATTCATTCGTTAGCCCAGTCAGTCAAGGTCAACGCGGTAGCATCTTTGGGAGCATTGATCTCAGTTCCGATGATTTGCAGTCAAGCAAGAAGTCGAAGGCTCTTCCCATTGTCAAACCATCTAGTCCATCTGCCAAGTCTGAGGAGCCTGAGGAGCAGTTTGACTCTGACGGCCATGTCCTCGCTGATGAGAACCGAGTCAAGCGAGCACGCAGCTCTGCACCTGATGGCGATGATGTACCATTGTTTGCCGAGCAGCCTACTGAACATGAGGTTCAACAGAACATTCAAGAAGAACATATTCCTGCTGATACATCCATGTCCTCCATCGTCACTTCGGATCAGGTTGACACAAAGGCAACCACTGCTGCCCCTTCCGCCGCGCCTTCTGTTACCTCGCCGAACGAGAACAACTGGAAGGCTTTCGAATTTGACTCCAACCGGGACATCCAGAACTTCAACGACGCTCGACCGTTTGAGGACAAGGAGTTTCATGGTCATAAGAAGACACTATCTGCTAACGCCGAAACTTTCCAGCCTGGCGCAAGCTCTTTCGGCGAGGCTACTCCCCCGACAGAGCAAGAGGAAGAATTTGATCATTCCCCTGTGGCCAGCCCTATACCTGCCCGTCCTACTTCTGGCCTGGGTGACTCTCGGCTTGATATCAGCCAACCTCAACCCAGGACTGTGTCCAAGGGACTCGGCGCTTCCCGGTTTGCTGACCCTCCTAAGCCAGCCAAAGGCCTATCGGCATCTCGATTCGCCAAGAGTCCTACCCTTGACGAAAAGCCTCTTCCTCCCCCACCTGTGGAGGATGATGTTGTGGAATCAGTCGAGTCAGACCTTGCGCCTGAGCTCTCAGCTACTGTGACGCACCCTGCTGGCCGTGGTACCAACGAGCCCACTTTCGAGGAAATCGATGCTGTTATGGATCAATTCTTCGATGACCCTACAATGGGTGTTAACAAGACCCTCGAGGCTTCTCAATGGCAACAGAGTAGCCCTGTCCGCAATATCTCGAGCATTACGAACTCTTCTCCTTACAAGCTAGAGCCTGCTACTGATCACTATATTCGTGATGACGCTAGTTTGACGCCTAGAGAATATCGCCGGCTACCCCAAACCTCTGCCCAGCCTGTTCCTAGCACGGAGATCGAAGATCCTTTTATTGACCCCCCTGAGGCACTGGCTAACACAGCTGCTGACAACGAGAGTCTACCAGCTAGTGATTGGGAGGCTGCCTTCACCGAAGATGAACATGACAAGCTGAACCAGCGAGCTCAATTCTTCGATGGGCGTGTTAATCAAGTGGTGGGCAATTTATTGGCATCTCGACTCGAGCCCCTGGAGAGAGCCATGTTTTCTATCCAACAGGCTCTGGTGACGCGTGCCCGGCGCGCACCTTCTTCTCGGCGTGACATGCGTAGCGTTTCGGCCGAACTTCAACAGAGCGATGCTGATGACGAGGACGAAGAGCCTATTTTCCGTCGCTCTATGAGCCCCAGAAGAGATCGACGTCTGGATCAAATCCGAATCGCCGTCATGGAGGGTCTTCAGGCCCAGCAACGTAATAAGCTTGAAGCATCTGTTCCTGCAGCCGCTTCGTCCGAAGACTCCTCTGCGGCTATCCTCGAAGCTCTTGAAGGACTTAAACAGCAGTTTAGCGGCAGAGCCCATCACGATGACGGTCTGAAGCAGATAATCGAAGACGCTGTCAATGCTCGTGTGCACACTATTCCCAAAACCGACGAGGCAGAGGACCCCAGAGTCGCTGAGTTCCAGCAGAAGGTAACCGATCTCGAGCAACGACTGTACTTTGAGCAGACCAAGGTCGAGAATGAGGTGGCCGAGCGACGCGCGGCTGAAGACCTGGCTTCTGAGCTGAACCGAAAGCTTCAGACGGCTGAGACACGCATCGAGGTTGAAATCATCAACCGAAGTGTGTTTGACCAGCGTGTGGCTGACCTTGAGGAGAGACTTAGAGGAGCCGAAGAGCTCAGTGAAGAAGCTATAAATGCTCGCCGTGCTGCTGAAGATAAACTCACTGAAGCTCGTGTTCACCGTGAGACTGCCGCCGAAGAGCTGGTTCGCCTCCGTGAACTCGTTGAGCAGAGAGACCATAAGTTGCGATCCCTGGAGCAGGCCAACAGCAAAACCGCCATGCGTATTGCACTTCTAGAGGCCGCTCAGAACAACGCAACTCAGGCTCAGCACGAGGCTGTCGCCAAGTGCAAGGGTATGGAAGTCGAACTCAAGGACGTCCGTCAAGACAACCACCACTGGCGTGCAGAGGCTGAACGATATGATGAGTCGTCCCGACAGAAAGGCGCTTCGCTGGCCCGCGCTCTTGAAGACAACCAGCACATGCACAAGTCTCTTACTACTCTTACCACCCAGCTCGAGGAGAACGAGCGTGTTCGCGAGATGTGGCGTGGCAAGTTTGCCTCGCTCCAGGAGGATATGGGCAGGGCTGCACGCGAAATTGCTGAAGAAAACGCCCGCCGCATCAAGAAGGACCAGGCTATGCTTGCCCGACAAGAAGTCCTCGACGCTCGTCTGCAGGCTGAGGCTAAGACCCGGGAACGCCTTGAGGTTGAGATGGAACGTTTGCAATCGAACGAGCGAGCCGGCATGCGGGCAACCAACGAATGTGCCCGCCTTGAGAGTATCATTGGTGAACTAAAGACTGAGAACCACAAGCTTGAACAGAAGGCCACACGATACCAGCGCGAATTTGAGGAGGCCCGGGAGTCTGGCCTGAGTGAAGTCAAGAGAACTCGTATGGCACTGCAGACCGAGATTGATGCAGCCAACAACCAGGTTAACTACATTCGGGAAGAGCTCGAAGAGCACAACTCTAAGCTTCGTGCTGAGCTTGATAATGTCAGACTGGAGGTTGATACTTCCAAGGCCCAGAACGAAATGCTTCTCGAAGAAGCTGAGAGCAGCAAGACGATTGAGCTTAAGGAGCTAACTCGCAAGCATCAGAATGAGATCGAGGATCTTCAGACACGATACGAGCGACGCGTCCACAACGCTCAGGAGGACGCTCACAAAGCTGAGCAACATCTTCTTGAGCGTTTGAGCCTGTCTGCTTCCAAGACAGAGCATCTCCAGGACCGCATTCTTCATCTTGAAGATAAGCTCGAAATTGCAAAACAAGCAGCTCAAGCTGCGGCGCAGGCAGCTAAGTCTGCAGGAGCTGAGGTTAATATTCCTATTACTCAGCCCAGACAGGCCTCACGAGACATGGAACCTCGTGGAAAAATTTCTCCCCAAGCTCTCCGTGAATCTATCATGGTCCTCCAGGAGCAATTGCAAGCTCGCGAACAACGCATCGAGGAGTTGGAGCAGTCGCTGTCCAAGACTGATCCTGACGCAGCCACGAAAATTGTCAAGCGCGATGACGAAATCACTTGGCTACGTGAACTTCTTGCCGTCAGACACGAGAACTTGCAGGACATCATTGTCGCTCTCCAGAGTGACCAATTCGATCGTGACGTAGTGAAGGATGCTGCAATCAGACTGAAGGCGAACCTTCAGATGGAAGAACAGGAGCGAGAGAGGGCAATGAACGGTGGCTCTGCCATCAACCTACCCAACATCGCTCAGACAATCCAGAACGCTTCACCTCGCGTGGCACAAACCATCGGCCCGCTCGCAGCTGCTTGGGGTAACTGGCGAAAGGGTAACCGCAGCCAACCATCACTCAGCAGCCTCTCTGGCGTGCTCAGCTCTCCAGCACCTCGACGAAACGCTACGCCATCGCGCAGCAACTCGACTTCCCAGAACAATCCTCTCGGCGGTCTCATGACACCTCCCGCCTCTGGCCTCCGTCAGACACCACCAGTAGACAACAAGCCTCAACCTACCGCTTTCGCCAGTACTGGGCGTCGCTTTCCATCACAAAGCCACGCTCCTGCCAGAGCACGAGGAGCTTCCAACACCTCTCACCGAGGTGAGCAAGCTGTTGTCACGCCGCCACTGGTAGAATCTGAGGATGAGCCCATGACTCCTCCAATGATGCGAACAAGCGGTTACGACTCGGACGCCCAGCCAGGAGACTTCGATGATAACGACTTCTTCGAGGACTAAGCGGACGACAAGACCGAGAGGCTGCGAACATGGGGATATCGTGTCATGGTTATCAATATTTATCATTTCCTTTGTCAAAATCATCGAAAAACGGCTGAAGCATATACATATGCTTTGCACCTTATTACACTAGTTTCATCAAGGTTGCGAACCTAGAAAGATACCCCCTTTGGATTGATGTTTATGCCACACAGATTGGGATTTGTTTTACCTTCGATTTTTACTGAGTCTTTTCTTTGTCATTGATCGATTTTATGATGAAGCTTGTGTTTCCAGAGGAAAGCTGAGTAATGAAGAATGCCATCAAAGCTTCAGAAAGACGAAAAAGGACAAAAAACACAAAACCGCAGAAAAAAAAAAGGGATGATTTCACATCAACACGTTTTGATAATTCAGTTACTTTCCTCACTGTTGTTTGCATAGCGGTGTGGTAAACGTCATTTCGGCGGAATAAGGCACTCGAGATGATTGCTCATTGTACATAATAATAATTTACTGTCAAAAAGAATTATTGAAACGATCCTGTTCAGAAACATCGCATGAAATGATACTTCAAAACGGCTTTGCTGTATTGCCAAAAGGATGCGTCAATTTTGAATCCTTCTCTTGCTTCATTAATGATATCTCTGACCAACGACTACTATAAACAACCCCTTATTATGATCAAGGTATATATACACATATTTAGTGATTGCTGAGGAGCTTCTCTACAGCCCACTTCACAGAGAAATTGCGCAGATCTGAGTAATGCTGACCAACGCCCACAAAAAGCACGGGAACGTTGGTTGCATGAACGAGACTGACGAGAGTGCCGACCATGTCACCAACAGTGTCACACTTGGAGATGATGAACCCATCGAGAGTACGGACTGCGCCAAAGGCGGCGTTGAAGTTGCGGGCTTGGGCAACCGAGTCGGTGCCTACGAGAGCCTGGAAAGAAATGATTTATTAGTGAATGATCAATAAGTATATTGAAGGGCGGGAGAAGTACCTCTCCAACCATGAGGATCTTGTCAGGCTGGGCGAACTTGGCAAATTTCTCAAGAGACGACATGAGACGCTGGTCGTTGTGTCTTCTACCGGCTGTGTCGATGAGAACGACATCGTAGCCCTCCTGCGCAGCGTGGGCAACAGCGTCCTTCGCAACAGTGGCAGCATCCTTGCCGTAGCCCTTTTGGTAGAGCTCGACACGACCGCCCTCACGAGCCGTCAACTCTTTGAGGTTGCGGACATGAACAGCAAGTTGCTCAACAGCACCAGAACGGAAAGTGTCACCGGCGGCGATAAGAACCTTATATTTATTCTGGAGGAGGAAGAAGCAGATCTTGGAAAGGTTGGTCGACTTGCCGACGCCGTTTACACCGACGATGGACATAACATAAGGACGAGCCTTGCGGAGAGATGTCACTGGAGGAGCGGTAATAGCGTCGATGTCGCGGAGAAGGTCGAGAGATGATGTAGGGGTGAGCATCTTTGTTAACGAGGCTTCCATGGCGGCTTGAATTCTGGCGTTGATGCCTGTGAAGCTTGTTAGACTCGAGATATCAGGAGAGATACTTGAATGGGGTACGTACTCTCGAAGTTGCCTGTCTTTACACCGAGAAGTTCCTTCTCAACACCTTCGCAAAGTCGAACAGCAGCTTCTCGGGCAACGTTCTTCTGCAGCAAATGCTCCTCCATGCCCTTCATGGCCTTGTCGAGATCCTCCTTGGTCAAAGTCTTGCCTCCGATAACATTTCGGAAGAGACCGCTAATGGCGCTTACACCAGATCCCAAAAGACCAGACTTGGGTTGTGTCTTTGCTTCCGCCGCCTTCTCCGCCTCTGATGCCAGAATTTCGTGCATCTCATCACCCAAATCCTTCAGCACGAACTTGCCCTTTGATGTTGAGCCCCATGTGTTGGAATCAATCTCGTCCACAGCCGTTGATCGCCCCGTTGCTTCAACCTCAGAATCGCTGGTGGCATGCTTCGCAGAGTAATCAAGCTGAACATCGTCTTCCTCGTCTGCGAACCCGTCGGCGTCCCACTTGCGCCCCTTCTTCACAGTCGTCTTCTTCTTTCGGGGTGCTTCGTCTCCGGAAGAGGCGGGGGCTGATGTTTGGTTCTTGGCTTTGCGCGCGCGTCGGGAAATCTTTGCAATGGGACCGCCCTTTGCGACAAGAAGATGGTTGCTTGGTGTGCCAGGCCGCGATCCATTCGGAGTCAGTGCGGGTGTAGACTCGTCGGCCGAGAGTGCTTCCTGCGGTCCATTGAGATGGCGCCCTCGGTAGGTAAGGCCTGGCGCAACAGGAGGGCCGTCGCCGATGCTCTCGTGGATGATCTCTTCTTCTAATGGGACTGCGCCGGCTGTGATGGTGGTGGCGGGACCCTTGTTACTGGTCTGGTCAAGCTCCTCGAGTTGTACGTCGAAGTATTCATCAAAGGTGTGACACTCAATGAGGGTGGTATGTGGTTTAGTTAATTGTTCACCATAAAGTCTGACGAATATAGTCTTAATGTTATCGACGAGCTTGTCAACCCATGAAAGGTGGAGGAGGGATCGGTAGACGGCCTAAGGAGGGGAGTGGGGATGTCAGCGCCGAGAATCGGGGGGTAGAGGCAGAGGCCATCATGACAAGTAAGGATGGAGTACTCACGACGAAAATAACACCCAATTCCTTCACCAGAGTCCACTTGAGAGTGTGTTGGTCGCTCTTGTATGGGGGGTTCACAGCGGCTGATTTGGAGTCGCCGAGGGCAATAGCGCCACTCTTCTCCTCAATAAAAGTATCAGCAATGAAGTTGTTGATGATGGAAGGATTGATGGCTGAGTATGTGCGCGACCAGACCACGACACCCGAGGTGGTTAATATTTCGAAAGAATCCAGCATGTTTGCGAGTGTCTCTTGAGTGTTGGAGAATGTGAGATGTTTGTGGGAGAGTTGTGGTCCAGGGCGACGGGGAGGCGAAAGCCTATGTTGGTGAATTAGTTGGTAGATGTGGCTACTGTTACTGTACAGAAGTGTAATAACCAAGATAAGATAAAACCGCTGCACATCAAAATGAGGGACTCGACCTTGACCCGGACACGCCGCTTGGGCCTAGGCCTAGCTAAGCCTTCCCCGATATCCAACCCTAACAGAGACTTGGGGTGTGCCTGAGTTGCAAGTGGTATCCGTACATAGAAGATCAATCCATGAACTTTGTAGTAGCGGATTTTTGCAATCCTATATATGAATGAGGTTTACTTGAATAATAGCAAATAGCAAATATCAAATACCATCACCAAGTCTAGGGGCGGCAATGTCAAGCCTTAGAAGGTAATCACGTGTCCCCTGTAGCAGTAAACCAAACAGGGGCTGACGTTCCCTTGAGCTGAGCTAGGCTGGAGCTCCCCAATACTAGCGCCCAATCAGAGGAATTGAACAGATAAACCAAACACCAGCTTCACCTTTACCTCATCATCATCAACTCAACTCCGACGACCACCGAAACTGCGCAAACCACCACACATCACCAAAAAAACATACCGAAAACCCCCCATATCCGCAATGCAGCGAGCGTCATACGCGCAGTCGCCGCCCCCTCTCCACCACCCAGTTCCTCAGCATGTCTCGACCGTCCCTCAACTAAGATCACCGCCTCCTCCTCCAGGCTCCGCGCAAGGCCAACAGGGCTACGCTGCCAATGCCGGAGGAAACCCATATCAACAACAGGGAGGCCCTAGTGGCAATGTATTTGGCGCATATGGCAATTTCATGAACGACCCTACAGCGCAGGTGGCGGCGCAATTCGGCCAGACAGCGTTTAAGCATGGACAAGAGTATGTGGAGCAGAACGTGAGTCGCAACAAGAAATCTCGGGATGCTCTGGTGCTGACTTTTATAATAGTTTGGTCGTTACGTGAACGTTTCTGCGCTCAAGCACTACTTTAACGTATCCAACTCGTATGTTGTCAACAAGCTTTTCCTCGTCCTTTTCCCCTGGAGACACAAGCCTTGGTCGCGCAAACAAGCCGTTGGGCAAAATGGACAGGAGGGCTGGTATCTCCCCCCACGAGACGATGTCAACAGCCCCGATATGTACATTCCAGGTGTGTAATGCAATGTCCATATCTGTACCGAGGAGGTTGGCTAACTGTGATACAGTCATGGCACTGGTAACATATATCCTTCTCTCGACCTTGATCGCTGGTCTGAACCATCAGTTCCAACCAGAGCTCCTCGGAAAAACAGCCACAATCAGTCTCATCGTTGTCATAGTCGAAATCTTCTTTCTCAAATTGGGATGTTATCTTCTGAGCATCTCTAGCCAGTCGCAGCTTCTGGACTTGATCGCCTATTCCGGATACAAGTTCGTCGGGATTATCGTCACTATTGTTGTTGCTGAGATCCTCAACGGCGGTAAGGGCACTGGTGGTTGGGTTGGCTGGTTGATCTTTTTCTACACCTACCTGGCAAACTCTCTCTTCTTGGTAAGATGCACGACTCCTTTGACGATACACCCATGCTAATTCTTCACCCAGATGCGATCCCTTAAATACGTCCTTCTTCCTGAAGCAGCTCCTGGTTCTAGCGGACCGATGCAGACAGATTCGCGAGCGAAACGCAGTCAGCGCACAAAGTTTCTCTTCATCTACTCCTACTTTGTGCAGCTCTTCTTTATGTGGCTTCTTACCAGGGCTTAATGAATGACAGCGATTCAAAGACAACTAGTGGTTGTTTCAGGGGCTATCTATAACATTATGACAGGGCCTGGAGGCCTTGCTCTGCCTGGAGGATCTAAAAGTTGGCCAATGGCAGGTTGGGGACGGTAATGAGGGACGACTAGGGATGTATGATAGACAACTTGATCTGAATAACGAAACATCAAAGACCAGCAATGATTTGTCCAATGGATAGAGAATTATCTTTTTTGTTCAAACTCTCCAAGTGATAACCGGCGTTTATACCTAAATAGATAGGTAGTATGTATAAATTACCACCTACCAGGTAGACTGGAAATATGAAAAGGCACCCAATCAAAGAGGACACGCAACTAGTTAATGTACACATCTCAGCCAGCCTAAGAAGTTTCTAGGGCGGGGTTTACTGCCTGCCACATTCTGCGGCTCTATATGGTCTATTTACATCTTTGCCTTAATTTACTTGCAGTCCCTTCGAGGTGTTATTGATTTTGTTAATTACTCTGTCTTTGATGTATTTGCATCTGATTAGTGACAACACATCTGCACAGTTTCAGGTGCCACTAGAAATCCTGGCTCGCCTATCTTAGCGCCGATCTCACAGCAAAACACGTCTCTGTCTTCCTGTGCCTCTCTGAACCATAGTCCTTTACCCTCACAGCTTTCCAGCCATTCTTAACACAACGACGAAATAAACATGAGTCTCCAATATCCCCCCGTGGTTATGGCCACTATCCAGAGTGCTGCACTGGGTGGTATCGCCAATATCTTGGCTCAAGTCATCACCGCTTACAGAGCTGGGGTAAGTCTGTGAGCCAGATGCTCATTCTTGAGACCAGGTCTACTCCTCAGATGTATACTAACTAAGCTTCCTCATAGACCGATGTCGCAATAGACTGGGTTCCCGTCTTTCAGTTCTTGCTCTTCAACGTTATCTGCACGCCACCCAACTTCTTCTGGTAAACCTCCCTCTCATTTCATCCACAAACCTCGAGCTTACACCTCACCAGGCAAGATTTCCTTGAGTCGGCTTTTCCGGCTCACCCTGAACCTTCAAAGCCAAAGAATGTCAAGGGTGCCAAGAAGACGCAGCCTAGACTCTCTATCCGCAACACACTCATCAAGTTCGGCCTGGACCAGACCGTCGGTGCTGCTGTGAACACCCTTCTCTTCAGCACATACGTTCACGCTCTGCGTGCGGCCATACAGCCTGTCCCCGTCATAACAAGTCTCCCCAAAGCCATTACCTATTGGACGTCGCCGGGTACCTTGAACTTTGACCGCGTCAATTGGACGGTGGTCTGGGAGGCTGCCAAGGCTGATTTTGCTCCTCTTATCTATGCTGGTTGGAAGCTTTGGCCTGCCGTGAGCATTGTTAACTTTGCGGCCGTTAAGACTGTCGAAGGACGTAATCTTGTGGGTGCCTTGGCTGGTGTTGTTTGGGGAATTTACATGAGCCTGGTTGCCGCCCAGTAGATCAGTATATATCTCAGGATAGATGATGGGCTCATGATGAGTTGAGGGAATGGTAGTTGGATAAGCAGTCATATTTGTTGTGTTTCTTTGACGTTAGGAACTTTAGAATGTGTGGTTGACAGTCCGATGTAAATGAACTTTTGTGACTACATATCTGATCGCTATCCTTAACGCTTATCGACAAATAATTTAACACCTCGACAGAAAGACTAAATCACCGCCCCGAATACTACTAGTCTACACAAGACAAGCTGATCCATTCATCGAAAGTCTTCTCAAGAAGATAAAGTACCAGCTCACTCCTCGTACAGTGAACAGCATGTCGAGCAGTCACTCCCAGACGCAAACAAATCTTCCTCGTCAACTTCCGTTTTATACGTACGACTTGCAGCAAGCGGCTCGAATTGAAACGACGGCATCTCGATACTGCCGCTGACTTCTCTGCTTGGATGTGTGCTGGTAGAATGCCTCCGCAATAAGGACAGTCGCCTCTCAGAAGCAGGACCGATCACAGTTGACTGGCTGATGTCGGTATTATCGCTGATTTCCCCGTCACACCATTTTAAACCGAGATGACCTTGAGGATTAGATATCCTGCCCCCGGGGGTAGGATCAAATATAGTTGGCCGAGAACCGTCACTGGTCTCGATCATTTCAGAAGGACGGCTGAACCAGTCGACAATTCTCTGGGGGCAAGGAATGGATCCTGTGATGGTACGATCTTCTTCTAAATCTTCACTTAAGGAAGATAGGAGGGAAGAATGGAAGACAGCTACCCCCTGATTCGAATCGTGACCAGTTGTCAAGTGACGAGGCTGTTCAGCTGGCCTCCTGGGGTGTCCTTGTCGTGTAAAAGGTCGCGTGAGCCACTCCGGATCTGGTGCTGTTGCAAAAATATGGTACTTTAGGAAGAGGGCGTCTGCCATGTCGTACCAATACATGAGCCAAGGCCTCATTTCCCAGATGAAAATCTCGTCAACGTGAGGGCGCAGCACAACACAGGCAAAGTTGTAAACAATGGCAAGAACCTATCTGACATCTTTCGGTAGCCCCTCACGAGCCTGAACGATACATGACCACTCGCGAGCTGCTCTGAACATGGGGTCGGGGTTCCCTTCAATAGTGCGTAGCGGATCGAATACGTTGAGAAGGTCGATGTCCTTATGACACGGCTGGTATGCCGTACAGCCATCAAATGTGATAAACCTAAGAAAAGATAGGCCACGTATGTGTGGGTGATGAATCAGATGACTCGATAGCCTTCGGTACGTGATATCTTCGACGGGAAGGTCATTGTGATCGGGCATGTCAACGAAAGTCTGAGGATCCCTAATGGCCTCTATCTCAACAGCATGGCCCACAGTCGCAGACACCTCATCAAGAAGTTCTTCTATATCCCTTTGGGCGTCATGAGCAATCAAAAGTGATTCTGGAACAACGCCTTCCAAGTCCAGCCGGTAATTCCATAGCGTAGAAGGGTTTCGGTGGAAATGGACAACTGCACATTCTCCACATAAGGGCTGATAAGTTGGCGAGGAGATGAGGATGGCATGGTAGCATTTGTGAACGGGGCAGCCGTACTACGCAATCCCGGGGACCGAGAGACCTTCATGACTGAGAAGATAACGACCACGGGAATCATGAGAATGCACGGTGAAGCACTGACACATCGTGATAAGATACGAGTGAAAGACTGATGATGCTTGAAATTGGTAACGGAAGGGGATCTTGGAGAAGTAATGACAAAGATTGTAAGTGACTGGTACTAATGGACGACGTTGGGAGAAGTTACAAGTTTGACCGAAAGAAACGGTGATATAACCAGAGCCGAATGAGAAACTGCAAGTGTAGTTGAAACTCATGTTGGGAAGGTATGACCCATGAGCCAGGCTCTCGGGTCAGCCACCGCCACAGAAGCCATCGTGGAGTCTCGTTACAGTGACAGGTCACCACTAATCACCCGGGAGATATATACCAATCAAAGCTGTAAGCATCCCAGACTTTGAGAATCACTTCAGAGCGCTTGTGTGTATGTATTGAACTGTACCAGAAGCCTTTCGGGGCGGCTGCCTCTCCCACCGCTACACCAGAAACTATGTACTTGGAGCCGGGGAGCGGTCTAACCCAGACTATCTGATTAAAAACTGACAACTAAGTAACATCATTGTTTCTATGGATAAAATCGCGTTTGGTGGATCGCATATGCCGACTTTTCCTTGAGTCGTTAGGTACTTTTCGGTAGCGGCCAACTAGAGGTGCTTTAGATCGTAGCTAGAGGGTGTCAAAAGACTTGACCGTCCGGGCTAGAGGTTCAAAAAGAAACAGGTAAAGCTTCACTAGATTTCTGACCTGAGTCATCTGAGCCTTTCTGTCACGTAGCCCAAAGCGACCGTTTCTTATACGGTACCTGGAGACGTAGGAACTGGGGTTGGAGTTGACCAGTACCGATAGCTTGGTCAAACTCGGGAGATGCGCATGCCCCCGAATATGGAGCCAAACTCAAAATGGCAAGCTAATGTTTGTTGAGCGATGTGTGGCATTGACATTGACGTTGACATTGACAGCTGGCACTCTGATGGTTTGATTAGTGCGTTCCATGCATGGTATATGCCAAGATCGGTGAGCATCGGCATGTAAAGGTGTCGAGATGTCAGTGCCTGTCGCAAACACGCAAGTCGTTCTCAAACATATCAACGCTGAAAAATCACCTACCTACTTTTCAACTGAGAAAGGTACCGATTAGGTGCATGTCTGCAATGCTTCTACGTAACGCAAGCGTGGCAATGGCCGAGTATTGGTCGGTTCGCCTGCATAAGCTCCATGCGATGGTGTTGCATTACAAGTGCAAACCTGTATAGACTAAGGCTGTTTTGCAAATAAATGCCTAGTGCATCTCCTATGCTATAATGCAGCGAATCACAAACCGCAGTTAGCGAGACGGAACCGACTATAATTTTTTTCAGTTTTCCATCTTTGGTAGGTATGTGATATTTGACTTTGTCTTTGTGAAGAAAATTTGGAAGTACTGGATAAAAACTCGGTATTGCCAACCACTTCCTAGCCTAAACCTGTGAAACATGGATACACTGGGATCTCTCAGAAGCCTTTGTCATATCAAATCAGTCACAATGTGGAGAAATCGCTCAGTTGAAACTTCGTCAGAGTCATGGCGCTTCGTACCATCATATACTGTGTAGACGTTATTGCATCGGTAGAATGGTCCAATGAATCGTGGTAATGGGCCTTACTTAACTGTTAAGAGATATATTCTCCGTTCTCTTCCCCATTTGCTCAACTAACAATGCACAACTCAAGCCGCCGGAGCAAATACTACAGCTAGTCTTTCCTACCCCAGCCCCCATCTCTACCTGACTTTTGCTAGTGCCAGTCTGCCCTGGCGTATATAGATTATAAGGGGCACTGCTGGCAAGCCCAAGATAATCGATCGGCAAAGAACTCGTATAGTCTATTGACATGACCTTCCAGACGCTTTGTTGAAGGAGAGCCTCATCACGGAGAATGCCGCGCATGGAGCGGCTTCGTGTAATGTCACAAGGATAAAAAAGAACAAATCGAAAGAAGCTTGGAAGTAAGAAATTCACCGCTGACAAGCAGCTGGGTACCATAGTGGGGCTAGTGACTAGAATGACCGTTCCTCCTGCTGAAAAAGCCACTAAATCTTGTCAATCATTGCTCACTGACAAGCTATCTTGGTCTGTAACAGGGAGCCAGGCATAAGATGCTCCACCTACGCACATTACGTCCCCCGATCCCAGCAACCATCTGCATCTGCGCCTGCTCTCAATTACTTACAAGACCAACCAAAACACAAACCACCCACCAAATATCCCCATCCTGTTCAAATTTCTCACTACCAAGACAGATCAAGACGATGGCTTCACCCTCTGCTTTGGGCTGAACTGGACTTGGGCTTTCCTTTGGTTCCCACTGTACACGTCACTGATCGCGTGCGACCTCGACGACGCCCATTATCGCAGTTTGGTTCGATCTTCAGGCCCCTCATCCAGTTTGCGACTGCAATGACGACACAAAACACAGTCAACACCTCGCTCCGCTCTCTATCTTAGGCCGCCCACTCTTAAACAGCCGCCAAGCCCTTCTTAATATCAACGAGTCCCCCACGCCTCAATCCCAAGGCCTGGCACGACGATCCTGCTCAATGCCGCCCCCAGCTCTTAAAAACTTGGGTCTTGTCGACCTTGTCGCTGCTGACCCTCGACCAACATTCGTTGTTGCTTTGCCCGAACAAACATCCTTTAACACACCCGCCAGTCACGCTGCATCCTCCGCCGATATAATATACCGAAATCCTGTCTTACAAAATTCGCATACCCTCGACCAGGCCATTGCCTCGATCCCCCGAGATGTTTCTCACTCACCTTTCTGGAATTGGGTCACGAGCCCACCACCCGTGCCAACACCTAGAGCCGACGCTGCAGGTCCTACGCCAACAAATACGCAGCACTCCCTTCCATATCTCGGCGTCTACTGGACCCGAAGCATCGTGTTGGGCCAATGGGTGGTGATGAGTGGCAATGAAACGCCTCCCTCATCAGAACCTCCGCGCAAAGTTCGAATTGAAGGAAAGGAAGGCGAGACAACACGAAAATACCCGCAAAAATCTCCATTGGACAATGCGCGTTTGCCATCCCGAAGAAAGTCAGAGAGCAAGACTCCCCTGCATTACCGCGACGAATCTAATCCGGGGCTCATGGTGCCTGTCTCCGATTCCGAGGCAGAGCCATTCCTTGATGTAGTTCATAGCGTGGATTGGGGATCGACATCATTAGGTCCCATGGCAGACTGGCCAGCTCAGCTTCAGCATACGTTCAACCAACTTGTTTCGGATTCGCGACCTGTTGCACTTTATTGGGGGCCTGAGCATATCACCATCTACAACGAAGCATTTTCAAAATATTGCGGCTCCCAGCATCCTGGACTTTTGGGCCGACCTGCCCCAGAAGCTTGGGATCACTTGAGAACTCGGCTTGAGGAAATGATGGCTTCACCGTTGAAAAATTACTCGAATGTTGAGGATGAGTCCAAATTCTTTATTCCCCTGACTGACGGATCTTTTGAAGAGACGTACGTCAAGTCTTCCATGGTTCCTATTGTATATGACAAGAAGTGCCTCGGCATTCAACATTCACTACTTGAAATAACCTCACGAAGGCTTTGGGAGCGAAGAATGAAAATGCTTATCGATCTTGGCGAGGCATTAGTTTCCACAAAAGATGTCAAATCATACTGGTCCAGGACAATTGAGGAACTGGACCGATGGAACCCGACCTATGATGTCCCACTGGCTTTTCTATACTCGGTGCAAGACGACGATGGCGATTCGACATCATCGAGGTATGACTGTTCAAAGACTTGCCATCTCGAGGGCTCCCTTGGCGTACCAGAAGGACATGCGATTGCACCTACAGTCCTCAATCTCAGAGAAACAGACAAAGGCATAGCGTCTATCTTGCGGAAGTCATTATACGAGCGCCAACCCATGTTTCTACAGACGAAAAACGGTACCCTGCCAGAGGATCTACTCCACGGGGTTGCATGGCGTGGATTTGGCGATCCCTGCCAAGCTGCGATAGTGTTGCCCATCCGCCCGACAAAGGAAGAAAACGTAATGGGTATCCTATTCTTAGGGTTGAACCCGCGTCGCCCATACGATAACGACTATAGGCAGTTCATATCTTTACTGAACCAAAAGCTGACAAGTTCTCTCGCCTCCACAGTTCTCTTGGAAGAGGAGGCACGCAGGCGGCGCAATATTACCGAACAGGCCGCCTATAATAATGCGATGCTCAAGCAGCGGTTAGAATACCAGACCGAGCAGACAGAGAGGTCTATGCAAATGTTTACTGCCGTGGCAGATTTTATCCCCGTCGGAATGTGTTTTGTCGACGTCGAAGGTAACATCACATTTGCCAACGACGCTTGGCATCGCATTACCGGATGTCCTAAAGGTCCAATTGCGCAGGGCGCATTGCTCGAGTCAGTGCTGGAAGAAGACAAAGAAAAGGTTGTGCAAGCATACAAAGATGTCCGGGAGCTCGATACAGTTACTTTTGAATACCGTATTACCCAAAGCGAAGGTACGACAGCAGCAACAGAACCGACCGACTTCAAGTCCTCCACCGGCTCTTTCTTCACCAACGATGGACGGGTTTCACGCCATGTTTTAGCCTCCACGAAAGCCGAGAGGGCTTCTGATGGCAGTGTTATCAGAATTCTTACCTGCCTGACTGACGTGACGGTGCAAAAAGACACCGCTGAAGAAGCCGTCCGTCGTGCGCAAGAAGCCGAGAACCTGAAACGTCTTGCCGAATTTGCCACGGTTGGAATGTACGATGTCAGCATGGATGGAAGACTTCTCAGCGCGAACAATCTCTTCTGGGAATTGACAGACTTGAAAAAGGTCGACCTTACAAAGGTTGATGTGCGGCCTTGGCCAGAATGTGTTGTCGAGGAGGACCTGCATATCTTGGAGGAAAGCCTTGATAAGCTGGCGAAATCTGGTCGTACTGAAACGGCCGAGTTCCGCCTCCGCAATGGCTGGGTGGCTGAAGACGGCAGCGGAAACTCATCCGTAGCCCCCCGATGGGTTCTTGCTACGTTCATGCCGGTCAAGAGCTCGGATGGCGTGATCCAGTCGTTCACTGGCTGCTTGAGTGACGTTTCTATACAGAAATGGCAATTCGAGCAGGAGAAATTGCGCAAGGAAGAAGCTATAGAGTCCAAACGACAGCAGGAAAACTTTATCGACATGACCTCACACGAGATGCGAAACCCATTGAGTGCCATCCTCCACTGCACTGACGCCATCATTGCTTCTCTCGCAAGAGTACAAGACATCAGTGATGGCTCGGCTCCTCTCACACCAACACGGAACGACTCGAACGGCGAAGTGAGGAGTGCCAGTGGAAGGTCACCAGAGGAAAGAAAACTTCTGGAGGACAGCATCGAAAACGCTGAGACTATCGTTACATGTGCCCAACACCAGAAACGTATTGTTGACGACATCCTTACCATGTCTAAACTTGACTCGAAGTTATTGGCAGTAACCCCTTGCACAGTAGATCCTATTCAAATTGTCAATGGGGCGGTTAAGATGTTCGAGGTGGAGGCTCGCCGTGTGGACATCGAGCTGACCTCATACGTCGACACATCTTACAAGGATCTTCTACACGACTATCTCGATCTGGACCCAAGCAGAGTCCAGCAGGTCTTGATCAATCTCCTTACAAATGCGTTGAAGTTTACCAAGTCCGGCACCACTCGACATGTCACTGTTGGAGTCAAAGGATCGCTCAAACCGCCAGGAAAAGATATGACAGCGGTGCAATTCATCCCACGGTTCTGCGATGTTTCAGAAGAATATGAACAGCCCGCACTGAAAGAGAGAAGTCGGCCTGTGTATTTGTTGTTTGAGGTCAAGGATACAGGTCAGGGTCTGACGGTGGAAGAGATGGGGAGTCTTTTCAACAAATTTGTTCAAGCGAGCGCCAAGACGCACACCAAATACGGGGGTTCTGGCCTTGGATTGTTCATCTCGCGGCGTTTGACGGAACTCCAGAATGGTGCAATCGGTGTCTCTAGTCAACCCGGTGTGGGATCAACGTTTGCGTTCTATATCGAGGCCTTTGTTCCGAGCGAGGCTTCCAGAAATGAGGCCTTGGCAGCGGCCGCTGCGGCCAGGTTGATTGCCGGTACCGATAGTGCGGATATGGCAGATGGTAAGCGATCTTACCGCGATAACCGCTTGTCAAGGCATCAGAATCCTGGGGGTCTCCATCGACTCGATGGTATTCTAGTCGTTGAGGACAACCTCATCAATCAACAAATCACCAGACGCGGATTAACTGACCGCGGTTATATGGTCGACGTCGCCAATCATGGAATCGAGGCCCTCGAAAAGTTGAGACGACGACAAGGAGCTTTGCCAGGACTCGGCGTTAAATCAGGCATCGGTCGCTCAGGGAGGAGTAGCACCAATCCGTTGCCCATTTCAATTAATCTCGTTCTGATGGATATTGAAATGCCAGTTCAGGATGGGTTGACATGCACGCGAATAATTCGTGAGCTAGAGGCGGAAGGAGAGATTTTCTGTGCCTCTGGAGGTCGCATCCCCATCATTGCTGTAACGGCCAACGCCCGGCCGGAGCAGGTCATGGAGGCCAAGCAAGCCGGGTGCGATGATGTGATGGTGAAGCCATACAGAATTCCGGAGCTTATTGAGAAGATGCAAGTAGTGATACGACGTATAGGAGGGCTAAGTCCAAATTCCCCGGCCAGATGAAGCACGTCACACGAAAAGGCTGGAAAACAGCAACAGCCCCGGCGAAGGATAGGGAGACAGGTGTTCGCACCGGCCAAAAATGGAAATATGACTATAAAGGACGATCATAGTGCAGTTGGTCTCAAACTGTCTGGAACAGGGCAAGACTGGCAGGGATACAAACCAGGCATGGGAGATCTATAAAAGGTGTTGCATGAGAAGGAGTTTTGGCATTGTCTTGCATGGACACATTGGAGTTCTGCCTTTTGGCCTGGTGAAATTTTGGGTTCATGGTAGGATAGCATTGGATTGGTTATGACCAACCTTTTAGCAAGCAATTGGCGTTATCAGTGAAGCCGCGGGTGGAAAATGGCATCGCTTCATGGTTGAATATAAGGATCGAAATTCTGACTAACTGCTGCTGGATTTGATGTTGTCATGCCTCGACTCTGTGGTGATACGGAAGCTTTTATCCGTAGTGTCAATCAACTCCCCCACTGGGCCGGCTGGGGCCGTAGCTGCAACATGAGCTCTAACAGAAGAAAATATATGCGATTGGTTAGCATCGGTATTATGAGAAAAAAGTAGGGGGTTGTGGCATCTGGCAGTAATTGATATAAGGGATTGGAACTTCTGATAGCACTTATCCTATTGCAATGTCAGAATGGGGCTTCAGAACGGCAGTTGATGTTCTGTTCCTGACTAAATCATGACATCATGATTGAATGGAAGCTCCTGCCCCTCCTCCCCGCAACGTAGTCCAGTAGATAGGAAGTCTGGGGAGCTTCCGCCTTCCTTACTCCGTTTCCTTCGTCTTTGATACAACAACATAATCGGCAATCGACAAATTCCCATCTTTTGATCGATTTTGTAAGTAATTGCTGTTTCATTCATGGATCTTAGATCTTGCTATCACTACTCTTGATCGAGCGACACAATAGCTAACAGATAGCTCAAAAGCTAGATACCCCACCAACGAGTCCAAACCACCCATCATGTCGACCATGCCCGCATCTCACGGCCACAGCGAGGCCTGCTGTAACATCCCTCCCGTCGTCTCTAAGGGATATGAGGCCAAGGGAACTTACAAGGAGATCGGAGGCTACAAGACCTGTACGAATGCATGCACCTGTCTCTAGAAGCAACGACTAACATAGCTAGATGTTACTGGCCCCATCGATGCCAAGAAGGCCATTGTCGTCATCTATGACATTTTTGGCTACTTTGATCAGACTCTCCAGGGCGCTGATATCCTCGCCTTTAGCGATGCTCACCAGAAGTACAAGGTCTACATCCCCGACTGGTTCAAGGGTAGCCCATGCCCCATTGAGATGTAAGAGCGCCCTATTCTATATTTTCTCTCCAGCGAACCACACTAAAGGCGGGTTCGCTACCAGTTACCCTCCGGACAACAAAGACAAGGAGAAGCAGCTTGGAGACTTTTTTGGCACTTACCCTCCTCCCAAGATTGCCGGCCAGGTCCCAGACTACGTCAAGGCCATCAAGGAACAGGATTCTTCTATTGAGAAGTTTGGAATCCTTGGCGTAGGTATCCCTCGGCAGTTGTCAGGTCTTTTGGCTAACAAAACATGAATAGTATTGCTGGGGTGGCAAGGTCGTTGCCCTCAGTGTCAAGGCCGACTCTAACCCTTTCTCCATTGCCGCCCAGGTTCACCCTGCTATGGTCGACGCCTCTGACGCAGAGGGTATCTCTGTCCCTACCATCCTGCTAGCTTCCAAAGAGGAGCCTGAGGATGAGGTCAAGAAATTTGAGGGTAACCTCAAGGTGACCAAGCATGTCGAAGTTTTCAAGGACCAGGTTCACGGCTGGATGGCCGCTCGTGCTGACCTGAGCGATAGCCGTGTCAAGGAAGAGTATGAAAGGGGTTACAAGACTGTCGTTGATTTCTTTGGTAACAACTTTTAATACTGAGTTGCCAAGAGATGCAACACATGTACCTCTACTATGAGACATGACGAAAGAAAACGAATAAAGGAATCATATGACAAGCGCTTATGTTGAATCGTTATTCGTGACATGCTCATGAGATTCATGACTCGGACGCCTTTTCTCCAAACGCCAATACTTCCTCCATGTCAAGGTTCTGGAACTCTCCGATCTCGACGATCTCTCCATTGTGCCCTTTCTTGATTGCAGTTGAAACCATGTATTCGTCTAGGAATGGCATCAGTCTTATATCCACACCCTCTACCCTTATTCCTCTGAGCCAAGCCTGTTGAGGTCTCTGCATATCCTCTGGAGGGGCAAACCCTCGCATCTCAAGATCCTTTAACCAACTCGCCAAAAGGGCGTCGCCTGTCATTTTGACATAGGCTTCTCTGAGGCACCAGAGCGCATAAAAGTAGCGTAACGCACGATCTTGTTCATGAACGGCAGAGCCAGGCCTCATGTTCTTAAGCGCCGAGACTTCGCCAGCACCAAAGACATCAGCATGCATATCGACAAAGCTTGCCCATCCCTCATCATCCAAACTACTTAGATCGCGATTTCTACGTTCTGACGGGCAGACAACATCAACTCCCACAGCAAGGCCCTTTGGCGGCTGATGCACAGCCAAGAGAACGGCGAGACCGGCCTGATGCGAGACGTTGAAGATTAAAGGCTCATGGCCGTTTGGCAAGAGAAACACAGGTTTGGTACGGGAGTCGCGCGTAGTCTTGGCCTGAGACCAGGGGACGCGACAGAAACGAGAGATTACGTAGCGCTTGAGAAGGGCTGAAGCGAGAGCGAGCTTGGCATCGCGAACGTGGTAATATCTCAGAACAGACGATTGCTCCTCGGTTGTGAGAAGGGAGAGAGCACGTGACGCCTAGAAGTTTGGTATAAGTCTCAGTCTGTGGTATACAAAGTCAGACACTTACACTGCTGGTGAGATCCTTGGTCTTGAGAGCAGAAGGCCAGAGAGGACGGGTGTCGATAACCCATTGGATGACTGTGGGCGAAGACTGGGTCTGACTCATCTTTTGTTACGGATGTTGCAGTGCGATATGTAACTTGTCTCTAACGAGTGAGAAAGAATGAGTGTTTGAGGTTTCGCATGAGAAGAGATGATAGTTGGGATGAGACAGGTGAGACTCGGAAGCCGAGAGAGATGAAACCGGGACAGTCGGAGGTGGGGTCCAGTCGACGGCCCGGCCGAAACACGGGCCGGAGGACATATAGATGCTATAACAACATTGAGTATAAAGGGAATGGGAACAACCAACATTTAATTTTTCTACTTTGTCTGAGCAGGTTCTTGCCATTGTTCCACTCCTGAGAAACAATTCTGCAGTCGAGTCTTGCACAAGAATCCTGTCATTCTTCAACTCCTTGACAACATTAACCATGGTCGGTCATTGAACTGTTCTCGGCCGTCCATGTCCAAGAGGGGGTTTTTGTTTTTTTATTCCTACTTCATCTTACTTTTACTTTACTTCAAGTTTTACTTTATCTGCTCTGCCTGGGAATTACGCTGCATCAGCTCTTTGACAGGCAGCAGCATATTATCCTTTACCTTTTTATGGCCTCAGCCAAACGAGCCGTGTTGCGTCAAGCAAATGTTTCCCACCAAACAACGCTTGATGTCTAGAATTACGAGTGTTCTTCTCCGTACTTCCAGTCAAGAAAATAAAAGACAAGCTTCTCACACACGCAACACCCTCGATTTTATACCATTCACACCGCCCATCTTAACGCCGACTGTTGGGCACAACAACACCAGAGGAAGCCCAGTTAAAAGATTCACGACATGCTTATTTTGCTTTTTCTTATCGGGCGGATGGTTCGACCCCTGCGAAGAGTCTGAACCTTTACGCGGTGCAGGGGATTAAGGACATTGGTGGTGGCCGATGTCTACTAATACAGACTTGAGGAGCTTTATGAAAGATGGATATGGATACGGAGACGATTGAATTAATGATTAATATTTTGAAGCAGTCCAAACTTAATATTAATGTTAATGATAATGAAAACACTCCTGTATGCTGCTCTGTTGTAGAGTTAACACTGAGTTGATATATCCTGTAAACAATGAATTCCAACTCGACCCAACACAGGATTTGGCTCTTTCCGTGTATTAGAGATTTGCCATAATCAGACCAGAAGTGCAAGAAGCCTTTGTATCTTATACTCGACCTCATGTTCCTGCTAGACGCTGTTCCTCGAGTAATGAGAGCTGATACTCGAGTTCGAGAGACGTCTCTGGCATATCATTTGATGCCAAGTTGAAGTCCTCCATCACTGTATCCTCGCCGCCTTGAGGCTCGAGAAAAGACTCATCTGTTTCGGGTCCGCCAAGGGCAGTCTCTCCGTTAGATCCAGGCCCCTTTGGCAAGTCGGGAAACAGATCAAAAGGACTAGCGGTATAATCTTGGACACTTTGGTCAACTGAGTGGTTAGTTCCAAGGGTTGCCGTGTCCTGCGTCTTAGAGCCACGCGCGGAGGTGCCCTCCGACTCTGTAGATACATTGATGCGATCTACCATCTTTGCCTTTTCCTCACCGTTATCCAATACACGTCTGGGAGGTTCGAATCCAATGGGCTTATGTTTTCCTTGATATGGCCGCCTGGTCCGTCGTCTGGTATCGGAAACCTTAGCCCGCCCTGCTTTTTGGATATTCATGTTGTCTAAAGATGATCCCTTAGAGTACCAGGATAAGATGCTGGTGGTTAATCTTATACTTGGTGTATACCAAGATATCAGATTGATGTAGCAATGTAAGAGTGTCTTCCTTTTATGTCCGGTATAGCAAAAGTAATGCTGAGTGAAAAATGAAAACTAGACTTGGTCATGATGGAAGGGCCGTTACTTCTTAAATACGTTGGTTAGGTAGGTTGAATTTGAGGACTTTACTGACTTTGATTTATCTTTTATTTCCTCAAACTTTACGTAGCAACATGGTAGAGTTTTTCGCTACTGCCTTATTAGTACCTTTAACACCAAGTCGAAAAGCAAGTTGTAGCAAACATATACTTTAAGACTGTAGTCTTTACGATCAAGCATTTGGTTCATGTGGAGAGAATCCCGATTTGTTCTATTCGCTCTTTGGGCTCGTTTTTATTCTATGTTCCCCTTTCTGTCTTGATATCTTGTTGATAATGGTCAAGTAAACTTAGGATATCGCTAACTAATCGCTTTCTGCTTCAGCATCAACCGAGAGCATAAAAACGCGATGTTGGTCCTTGTTGTCACTGCTCTTCTCTTCTTTTTTCTTCTCGTCCTCCTTCGCATCATCCTTCTTGGTTGTATCGACAACGCCATCCTCGAGCTTGCCGATGGTCTTGATCGCATTACCCTCACCATCCAGATCCACGACTACATCAGCAACGTCCAGGCTTCCATCCTCTGTATACTTCCACATCTGCTTGATCTCTCCGCGGACTAAGCCGGTAAGCCAGAGAGAACCCAGTACACCAGGTACAAGGTACAGCAACGCGGGCTGGCCTCGCTTGAATACCAGAAGCATGGCCAGAGTGACACACATTCCGAGCAGATATCCGGTGACTGAGGCGTAGAAATAGGTCTTGCGGAAATGTGTAGCGGCCAAGTCTGGAGGCAGTTGGCCAGATCCTAAGAGGAAGAAGGCTCCACGAGTCCAGAGGTTGTCGCCCCAATTACCCTTGACGTTCACGTACTTGGCCTTGACCTCCTTGTGCTTGACCTCGCTCTTTGTTACAATATCTCCTGAAGTAGGATCCTTCTCGATAAGCTTTAAATCTGTACTCTCATATTTAACCTTGCGCTCGTAGTGGAGCCAAAGATCAAACCGAAGGGCTAAAGCCATTACCATGCCTGGAATTACAATGTCGCCGAGCCCAAGAATGCTCTGGCGAGTCCCAGTCCCAAAAGTGAGCTTGATTGGTACATCCAGCTTGGTTGCAACTGTGATCATGTAGGGGCTAAGACTTGTTAGTACTTGGTGAGTTTGAAAGTTGGAGCTGCCGACTCACGTGTAAAATACCATGATAATGTCATAGAAGAACAGGCCGACCAAGATCAAGGTGCTCGTCAAAAAGTCCGTTGGAGAGATAAGCAGGAGCGAACCGTAGCACATTGCATAGCCAAGTGTGTTGGCTAACAGGGGCGATGTCGTATACGAGTAGACGAGCGCCGTGACCAAAGCCATAAGCAATGACACCACATGTGCAAACTTGATTCTGCCCTCCTCTTTACCCATGCCGTGAATAAAGAGCTTGATAGCCCAGTGCCGCGACAGTAAACTGCGTGCCTCCCATCCTGACTTGCGAATCTTTTCGGTGAAAGCCAAACAAGCAAAGGGTCCAGGGAAGGGGTTTCCTGTCTCGGAAACTGCTTCAACTGGGTTACCTGCGTCGTCACAGACTTGCACCGACCTAGTCTTCTGCTTCACTGCTCTTAGACGCCCGTCTCGTCCTCGCCAGTACCGGGGAAACACCAAACTAGTTACGACCTCAATACCGTGGGAATAGATGGACACCAAACTGGCAACCGACATGGTAGACATGTACCAGCGCAGAATCTTGTTGAGGATGTCGGGATCTTGAAGATACTGGATCAGGTAGTACAGACCAATGAGGACAGCACCAGCCATGAGCGGGAACATGATGGCATCGGAAGGTTCCAGTCCCTGGGCAAAGCGTTCGTCATCATCTTCCTTGTCACCAGACTTCTTCTTCTTTGCCGGCGCCGCAGAGGGAGGTCGACGAAGAGCAGCGTGCGCACCAAGATAGATGATGCCGATGGCGCTGAGAACGAGTCTGATTTCGAGCATGAGAAAGCTCTGATCTTGCAGGTACGAGAAGCCAGAGAACCAGCTGCCTTCGTTTTTGACAGTTGAATTTAGAGCATCGAAAGAGCCCTCGAGAGTGGCCGTATTTGTGGTGTTTTCCGCCATGGCTTGGCTTGTAGATGGTGTTGCTGGTGGTATTGCAAGAGAGCAACGTGTTCTAAGCCGGGGCAGAATGTATGAAGAGTTGGCTCAAGGTTATACCATCTCGGTGACAATGTTCGGCAAGAAATACCCAGATTTGATGACGGCAGTTCTTACAATAGAGGCAAAGCGCAAAAGATTTTTGCTATTAATTGTACTGTCGTGATTAACAGAGAAAAAATGTTATAACCTGCAGTATCTTTGTTGGAATGACGTCTGCTTGAAATGGATCAAGGGCACTGTCAATCAGTGATCTTCGGCCCCTGCAGAGCCTCCTTCCAGCAAAGGTCAGCTCCAACCGCTAAAACCACCAGGAGGGACGCCAGAAAATGCGCCAGCCTCATCCTGCCCCTCCATCATAAACAAACACGCCTAGATACAACAGCGCAATCATGACAACAAACATTGTGCTCGAGACCACAATGGTACGTCTGACTGGCCCCAATCTCACTCACTTGCACTGACAAAGCTACAGGGCTCGCTCACTCTTGAGCTCTACACTACACACGCTCCCAAGACATGCAACAACTTCACTACCCTCGTCCGCCGCGGCTACTACGATAATACCATATTCCACCGCATTATTCCCAACTTCATGGTCCAGGGCGGCGATCCTACAGGGACAGGCCGTGGCGGAAGTTCCATATACGGCGAAAAGTTCGAGGACGAGATTGACCCAGGTCTTAAGCACACGGGCGCTGGCATCTTGAGCATGGCCAACGCGGGCCCCAACACGAACGGATCGCAATTTTTCGTCACTCTTGCTCCTACACCATGGCTCGATGGGAAGCACACTATCTTTGGCAGGGTCAAATCTGGCATGGGTACTGTTAAGAGGATGGGCCTGGTCAAGACTGGGTCCGAGGATAGGCCTGTCGAGGATGTCAAGATCGTCAAGGCCCGTGTCGCAGAAGAGGAGGAGCAGATCTAGAAAGGGATATATATCACCAAGGAGAGGTCTCGTATTAGATTCATTTTGCATTGGGACCTGGCGTTCAGGAGCATAAGCAGGTTACGTGTCAACAGGTCATACAAGCACGCATCACTTTCTGGTCAAGATATATTTTGAAAGTATCCATTGTTATACTTGGTACGCCAAAAAAACGCCCCGGTCCCTTTTCCGTGGATGCTGTGAATATCCGGTCCCGGTAAACCTAACCTAACCAACCGCCTGCCGTTCAATGCAATGTTGTTGAGAATAATACAAGTCGAATAAAGAATCTTGATAAGCAAATGATCTCCTTGGTCGCGTAACGTCCTGCCTGCTTCAATCGTTTCCAACCATGCATTGTTAGTCGGTATACGCCAGACCAGCATCGTAGCACCGTAAAAGATATACACCGAGAACACGATGCATCTTTCGAAACTGACACATGAGCAGGTCTCCCCTCAGTGAGCAATACGCTACTGAGGAGACGAGAGGGTATCAGAAGACTCCGACTCTCCAGTGGCCTCGCGGATGAGATTAGACTTGGGCTTAGGTGATCCCAACTGAGGTTTGTTCATCTTAAGCTTCTTAACAGGACTGATGCCCTTAGACACAACCTTCTTGGGAGCCACCTCCACTGAGTCACCGTTTGTGTAGTCAGCCTTTTGCTCCTGGCTCAAAGAAGACAGACTCTTGGGCTTGTCCTTCTTGAGGTTTGGCTTCGTCTTAAGAATAACCTTCTTTGTGACGGAGGAAGTAGGCTTGAGCTTCTTCTTCTTGTGGCTATTCTCAGAATCTTCGTCTTCCTCGCTGGCATCTCGCTTCTTGGGACTAGCGGCACGGGATCCAGGCGCAGGAGTCGCTTTTTGGGACGAGGGCGGCGTAGGGTCGTTCTGAGATCCGCCATTGCTCAACTTCTGCGCCGCAGCTCTGCTGGCGTTGCGTCCACTGTTACCAATGCACGAACCCATGTGATTATTGAGACGAGTGACAAGAATACAGCGCTTGCACTTGCTGCAGGTGGCAGATGGGAAAGAGAGCACATTGGGTGGCCGTTGTTCGGGCATGGGAGAGTCGCTATTGTTCTTTTCCATGTCCTTCTTCTTCTTGCCTCGACCAGGTCCAGGCCCAACCCAACTCTGCCCGTAGATGTCGCATCCGGGTTTATCAATGTATGGATGTTTTTTGCAGTAGATGATACTAGGGTCGGGATTTTGAGCGCCTTTTCCATCGGTGGGATACAAGAGTCGGGGTAGATGACATCGGGGGCAAAGAATTTCGGCAGTGGTCTTGAGGGGATTGCCCTTGAGCAACACCTTTCCATCCTCGTAGATAGCAGCATCCGTCTCGATTCGTACGTCTGGCTTTGAGTCAGGCGTTGAGCTTTCCGACGCGTCGGACGCCAACTTCTCGATTCGAATGGCAGCGGTGGTAGCTCTGGCCGTCTTCTCTTCGCGGTGCGTCTTCATCAATAGATCGCTCAGAACGTTGAAAAGCACATCATCTAGTACAGCATGCGCCTGCACATTGTTTATATTAGCGATCCATAGGGCAAAGCATCGTCAATAGATGATGGCTGAAATCTCAATGCGAAGAGACCGCGATAGGGGGCGCAGAAATGAGCCATCGCCGCAAAGGATATGATGGCGCTCGCGAGCGGCGTTGGCTGAGGAGCATCGCAGGGAGGTGACATGAGAAGAAGTATAGACAGGATACTTACCAGCTTGTCCATAGATGAAGCATCATCATGGGCGCTTATCACGCCTGCCCTACCCGTACCAGCATTCATGATGTCGCCGGGTATCCTGAATCCGAGCCAGGGCCGACGATTTTGTAAAGCGGAGGGTGTGTAACTGAAATCGTGTGATGATGCCGAGGAGCGAAACGGCAGCTACCGGGCGGAGGGGGGGGTGTGGACGGAATTACAGCCGGGGTACAGTAGTGTTGCTGCTGGTTATTGCGATAAGAAAAAAAAGTTTGGGGGGAGTAGGACTGTAGAGCAATGAGGCCTTGTAAAGAAGTGAGAGAATTAAGTGTAAGGAGGTGTTGATTAATAAGTTGGATGTGTGAGAATGGTAAAGAATAATCTGTTTAGCTGGGAAAACAAGATGAAGAATAAAAAGGCCAAACAATGGAGAAAAAGTGAGATGGACAATGACACAGTAACTGAGGCTCTACCTGTTCTCCAGTTCCCGATTGTAAGTATTACACTGCTCGAGCACTGGACTGTGGTTTGCAGTACAGTGAAGTGTTTGCGTAAGCGGGTTTGGCTGGAGGCTTGAGCGACAAAACACGAGGACCGCCTGGAACTTGCTTCTAATTAGAAAGGTTGAAGAAAGCTGCACAAACACGCAGCGACAGGATTCGATGCGCCAGTGTTGACCAAAGATGACAGGATGAGATTTATTAAAGTGAAGGGGGAGAAAAACCTCGAGGCAGCAACAGCCACTCAAACCGGAGCCTCATAGCGCGCCAGTGCACCCCAGTGAGCGTCAGCCACTGGGACAGTCAGAGAAAGGTTTCGGAAAGCCCAGGGTAATTGAATCGTGCACAGGTGCTCTTCCCAGGTATATGATGTGTTCAAAGAATTTTACATGGATTAATAGATCTTCTTGAAATACTATAGATATGACCACTTGGTAAATTCTGGAGTCCTGCCATAACTTTGGCATGATGACTCTAAGTTGGACCTCCGTCTCAAGTCGATTAATATGGCACTGCAATCATCAAATCATGGATAACGTCGTAATACATGTTCTTTCTTAAAGTTTAAATTATAACCAAACCAGGTGATTATCACTGACCCTGACAACTATTGAGAATATAATGACCTTTTGCAAAGAATTGACCCAAAGTATGGAATGCCAATTGGTGAGAAGCTTTGATTCCCTTTACTACAGAAGATTTATTGATGTTGAACTGCATAACTTCTGAAAGCCTTCAACACAGCAAATCCACCTGTCAAAATCGACTTTTACTTTCAGGGGGCGGGTACCTCGCCAAGTTACTGGTAACGATATGCTGCTAATTACAGAATTGATGGGTTCTTTTCTACGAATAGCGGTTGAGCTCAATCTAGATCTCCAGCCTGCGATTGGCTGACCGTCATCTTAGATGGTATTCATTGAGTGATCCGCGCTAGTCTACAGTACTTGCAGCCTGGGCTAGTCCGAGGTAAAGAGCCTCCTCCTGTTCCAGATCCATCCTCCCTTCATATTTCGTTTTCGTTCTCGTGATTGCCTCCGCGAAACCACAAACTCCTTTGCTCCGGACTATCCTTCCAGCCTCACAGAGTTCCTGCTTTGATGTTTTGGTTGAGTCGTTGTCTCGCCTTCCCCAGCCTTCCACTTTATGTCTTCAAACACTGCCACTATATCTGAGTAGGGTAGTGTATCTGCTTCCTCTTTCGTCTCAACATAAACGATTTTATCTTTGTCCTCTACAACATATACAACAAACATGTCGCTTCCCGTCACGAAACCCGCTCAAACTTCCATCCGATCCTTCTTCTCAGCCAAGGGACCGAAATATGCACCTCCGCCTTCTCAAGCCGTCCCCGTTGAACTCTCCAGTCCTCCCCCGCCGCCGACAGCAGCTGCCCCTCCACCGACCACGAGCTCCTCAGACTTCATGACTCCTTCGACGTCTTCGGGGGCTATTCCACCTCTGCCCGCCTCTCTTCCCCAAGAAGCTACAATCCGACTTGTCTCGGGCGACGACGTGAACGCTCTCCGCCGTATCAATGCGTTATTGCTTCCCGTCAGCTACCCCGACAACTTTTACCAGCGCGCTGTCGAACCTTCAGCCTCAGGCCGTTTCTCGAGGGTCATCACTTGGTCGCACGATGGTGCTGAATCCAAGGTTGTTGGCGGAGTCGTTTGCCGCGTCGAACCAATACTCGACCCCAACAGTCAAGGCGCGGTGCCTCAAAACCTCTATATCCAGTCTCTCTGTCTCCTTTCACCATACCGATCCCTGGGACTCGTGAACGCCGCCGTGGACAACATCATCGCGACAGCTGTGTCCGATCCTAACCTGAACGTGACAAATGTCACAGCCCATGTATGGACTGAGAATGAGGAGGGCTTGAAGTGGTATGAAGGCCGAGGGTTCAAGCGTGAGAACCAACCCATCCAGGGCTATTATCTCAAACTGCGCCCCAACTCAGCTTGGTTGGTTAGCCGTCCCACGGGCGCTTCTGTACGAAATTTGGTTCCTTCTTCGTCCTCGGCGTCGCAACATTCCTTGCCTGAGGGCGTAACAACTGCAATCGCCAATTTATCTGCAGCGTCGGGTCCCCCTGGAAATGGCAACCCGCGACCGAACATGCCTCCTTCTGGGAAATCCTATCAGAACCAGCGACCTGATACGGAGTGGAACGACCTACCCGAGGACATGGCGAGCAGTCGACTTGCTCCACCTCGTGGAGCTGCTGGAGGTACTGGATCTACTGCAAGCTCTAGAAGTAGCTCTGCTGCTGCACGTAAGAAGAGAGATCGATCCTATCCCGCGGCAGCGTTTGGTAGTTGAACCACAGACTAGATAGAGAGGGCAACAACAAGTTGATGAAGAGAGATGGGTATGTTTCATGATATATATGATTTTAAATGGCTAGGATGGGATAGATGCACTCTGAAAAAGTATGGTAGATTAGACTTTGATACAGTAATACAACGCACAGAATAGCGCGAACGAAACTGAAGTTGGAACATTGTATTGAAACATCGTGAAATTAACTCGTTATTAGACCGTTTCCCTTATGCTTGCACAGCTTTTGGATGCGACGACAATGCAAAAGTCAAGAATATATAAAACGCCGAAAGCCCCAACGAACATAACACATCCCATCAGATGCACGTATATACATAAACCTTGCGACAATGCAAAAGTCAAGAATATATAAAACGCCGAAAGCCCCAACGAACATAACACATCCCATCAGATGCACGTATATACATAAACCTTGCGACAATTTATAAAATAACAAACTCCAAAAAGGTATTTCAGCTCAAACAACAATTGTCGTTGTTCATCGCCGTTTGTTATACCAGAGAGCTGCTAGCGCAAGAACACCAACGACACCACCAATTAGTAGTGCTTGGTTGTTGAGCGGTGCTGAATCGACTGTTAAAAGTTAGCAGATGTCGCCTAATAAGAAGCCGAAGCATGAATAGCTTGGGATGAAGGGTGGAACGTACGGATCGCATCAGAAGATTTGCGAGCGCGGTTGGACTCAGATCTCAAGTTAGTCAGGTAGTCTTCGGGCTTCTCCCTGCTGGCAGCCACGAGGGCAATAAGAGCGGCACCAACACCGCTGCCGTCCTTAGCAATACCGATTCGGATCTTCTCGGCGCCTTTGGGACCAATGCCGTCAATGGCACGGAGGGCCTCGTAGATCATGTCTCGGAAGAAGGGGTAGTGCTCGACAAGACTGCCATCGACACCAATATCGATGACATCCTCGCTGAGATCGTCAAGCTTGCCAGTGTTGATAGCAATGGCGCCAATGGCGACGGCGGACAGTCGAGCAGCACGGCGACCGACGGCGTTGGAAACTGCCTTGAAAACCTGGGCGTCCTCGAGCGAAGGGGTGTAGACGCCGAGCAGGTTCTCGAGCTCCTGGCGAAGAGTAGACAACTCGGGGGTATTGTCGGCGGCTGCTACGGACATGATGGAGCTATCCAGCCCCCAGGTCTTGAGGATGCTAGCTGTAGAGGCGATGCTGGTGGTGGTACTCCAGTCGTTGGTGCTCGAGTTGGCGTCCTTGAACAGAGTAGAGTTCTCGTTCTTGATCATGTCGGCCACTACCAGTCGGACAATCTCGCCCAGGAACATGCCTGACACACGCTTCTCGAACATCTGGTCGCCAGGGTTCACACTTCCAGCGTCAAGGGCCTTGTCCCAAGGTGTTGAGGGCAAAACATTGAGTTGGTTATCGAATGAACCCCACTCTGTGTTAACAACCATCTCACCTGTTGACTGGTCATATTCGCCTGAAATGGGTTTCTTGATGTTATCCAATTTCTCCATGTAGGCTCCGTTTGTACCAGTACCAAAAATAGCACCCAGGACGGATCGGCCCTTGCTTGTTGAGGTGTAAGATCGGGCCATGAGGGTACCGACAGTGTCATTCACGAGAGCAGCAACCTTGACAGGGAGGTGAAGGTTATCAATCTCAGTCTGTAGAAGGGCACAGACATCCTTGCCGACAGCATCCGGAATATCAAAGCCCTTGGTCCACCGAATCAGCAGGCCCTTGTTAATGGCAAGCTGCTTGACGGGGAAGCTGAATGTGAAGCCCAGACGGAAGATGTGCTCATCGCGATAGCCGGAAGGAGCGCTGGTGGTATTGCGTCGACGCAGGTGAGAGTTGAAACGGTCGGCGTGGTGTTCCTTAAGGAAGATCTCGATCTGCTTGGCGAGGAAGGAGAAGAGCTGCGAAGAGGTCTTTGCGACCATGAGCTCCTTGGGGATGGCGACCTTGTTGTATGTGAGGTTGAAGGTGGTATCGCCATTGAGCATGATGGAGCAAACTCGGAAGTTTGTGCCTCCTAGGTCAACAGCTAGGTAGAGGCCCTGGTGAGAAGCAGTTAGTTTGAGTTGTGTATGAGCCAGTTTTCAAAATGGGCTCACCTTTTCTGTGCCATCGGGGACTCCAGTGACGTAGGTAGGAATTTGTTGGAGGCTGGTACCTTCCTTATGGAGGCCCTCATCTAGCAAATTATCAGCATTGGTTTCGATTGAGGGTTTTAAGTCAAGTTGTGCGAGTTTGCGGCGAGCATCATGGGTGCGGGCTACAGGAGCACGGCGGCGTAGTCGCTGGGCAGAGTGAACTTGGGGACGGACAGTAACATACCCATCTGCTTCAAGAACTCCTTGACATGGTTGTTGAGAGTCTCGTCAGAGAAGTCGAATTGCTCGACAACACGGTTGGAATCGTCTGCGAGCGACATGGCGATGGGTGGTGAGGTTGGCGGCGCGGTCGTGAAGGGAGGAGGAATATAGCAGACAGCTTCGGATGCTGTTGGGATTGGTGGGGGAGGGGAAAGAAAAGGATAGAATTGAGGAAGGAGGAGATGGAGAGATCGAGGAGAGAACAATTGGAGGAGAGTGGAAAAGGAAACAACGATTTTGGTGGACGACAACGAGGTCAAAAGGTTTCTCTGCAGCGGCAGTCGGGATTTGAGCTTTGGCTGTTGCTGGAGCTTGGCGTCACCGTCACTGAGGACAAGCTGGGAGAGCTGCTGACAGAACCTGTGTCAGTGGCTGATTCACTACCAATGACGATAGAGTATGGGGGAAAATCATGGATGGAGCGTTAGTTGAGTCTAAGTTACGTGACCACTGCAGGGACGGGGCATTCAGCGCCGAATGAGCCCGAAATTCAGTGGGTATATTTGTTCCCACGAGCCTCACTCCAGGTGTTTTGTTCTCCTGATTAAGGCGCGCTCCCCATGGTCGTGAAGCAGTCAGTCCAATTGAAGTGCCGCCCGGTGGCCGTGGAGAGGCCGTCTGAGTGGGGTGGTGTTCGGGGTGCGGGGGAGAAAGCTCAGAGGTGCTCCGCTAATACGGCCGAACCTCGCCGTGGTTTTAATAAGTCGTCTCTAAATAATTGTCTCTTGAGGCTCGTGGACCGGGTTCATACCCACTGCGATGCCGTCATATGCCAACTTTGGCTCCAGAAAATTTTCAAAACAACCAGACATGTCCCCGTCTGTAAAACGATGCTATCGTCAAGTCTCCCCAGTCTCCAGTTGTGACTTGGCTAGTAAGGTTTCCGTCAGGCCATGCACATGGCATGAGCAAGCATGCATCATCTTGCTGAGCCGAGTCTTCGGGGAACCATAAGAAATGACCGATTTGGACCAATTGACAGAAAGGTTTGTGCAGACCCGTCATTAAATACGATGGCACTTTACCTAATCTTTTCTGTCCCTCCGCCAAAACGGCCCAGTCTTTTGACACCCTCTAGCGAGCCCAGACCATGCTTGTGGTACTGAGTACATACGTAGCACCGATGGGGTGATGTGATTTCTGGGGGTAGCCACGGGGATTGATGGTGTGGGTGAAAGGCGGGATAACGGGGCATGGAGTAATGGAGTAACGGACGGAAATGAACTGAAATGAGATATCGACTTACCACTAAAATCAGCACAATAGCCATGCAAAACACAATAACCCGAGACCAAGGACGTCTTTTCGTCCTGGAAACATGTCCATGTCCATTTCCGTGCCCTTGCACATACACATGCTGTGCCTCCATTGTCCCAAGAGTCGACACCACGTCTGAGCCAGGATCCTTGGTGTCGTGGTTCGTGGTTTGCGCTCGTAATGATTGTCAAGATGAGACGTTCCTTCTCTTCCGATATCGTGTTTATTCCGAAATTGCCTGTCTGTAAATATCTTCAAGTCCAGTGACCCTCTGTTAGTATCAGCGCCGACGATGAGGTGACCAGACAGTCAACAAGCGAGAGGCAAAAGTCTAGATCACCGTCTTGGTGGTCTTCTGGCAAACGGGCCGTCTCCTCCGTATTTCGCGCACCGAACCGGGAAACAGATACCGTCCACGTCCACGAGATGTCCCAAATTGTCGGACGAGATGCGATTCACTGGACAAACTTCGGCGATTGATGTTGGGAGTCGCGTGTTGGTGTTATGTAAGTGGTGGGATGTGACCCAGCAAAGCGTTTCGTGGCTTGAACCTTAGAAACACAGATGCTGCATGCAATGGATTTCAGGGACAGAATGTAATCTCTCATGTATCTTGAAAATGCCGCAGTTATTCGAGAAGAACCCACGATCTAGGCCGGTACAATTCAAGGATGCAGCGACTTGATTACAGTAGCATGGCGGTGACAAAATATGTCGAATCTAGGCCTCGGCGGTGGTTGGATGCAACTAGGGTGAATAATCGCGATACACCTCTGTTCCTTGTTTTCACAATGACACCCTTGAGTATTTAAACACTGGTTGAAAAAGGAGTCCAAGTTTCCATAGAAGAGGAAAAGGAAGGAAACCTTGGAAAGCAAGGCACTACCCAAGTATAGTAGGTAGGTTCCAAGCATCAAGGCTACGCTGCATTTAAGCTCTATACAACGTTATGCCATATTCTTCTATGAACAATGAGGCTTAAATGCTGTGATGTTTGAACATTAATCCTGGCAAGGGTTCTTATAATTGACATGTGCACTCGGATTACGGTTCGAACCGTCATTGTAAATCTTCTCCTGCTGACCAGAAAATCCGACAATCCCATCCAATCCCCGCGTTCTGAACAAAGCAGACTCCGGCTTGGCTCATTGGAGATCCCCAGTATGTCATGACAGATCCTTCACCGAGGTCAGCCACCATCACTTCAAAATTCACCGTGGTCAAGCACCAATCAGGTGATAATCCGGGCTTTTGGGAACACTACTTCAGGGCACGAAAGCGGCTCTTAGATACCTAGACATTAGCTGGTCAGTTGGTGCTTGCTAATCTCTGCGATGACCTACCTTGGTAGTCATACATGATTGACTAAGCAGTCGAGTCTATCTATCTAGGATCGAGCACTTGTACAATAGGCACCGTAATAAGGAAATAGAGAACGTAACCATCTATCACAAGTAGGGAACGTAGGTATGTAAACTAACTCCTACAGATTACGCGACTCAAAAACTATACCAGTTTAAAGGATATCATAAGAACTTACTATCTATGTACTTCATAATCTTCGTCAAGTTTCATTAAAGAGATATCAAATATTGTTGCTTTTGCACGCTGACGAAGAGTCTTGGTTTTGCAGCGTATTTAATCAAATGTCCCTGGCGGTCATTTTGAAAAGCCAATTCATCACATGCTACTGAACAACCGGGCACAAGTCTTGAAACGGTTTGAATCACCTTCTTTAATACAATAAACTACTTAAACATTTAACACGGCTACTTCAAAACGCTGCCATGAACCCTGCCTGCCTGTTCTTGTCCTTCCATGGCTTGCTTGCCTACCTGCCTTCAGTAAATACCGACCTAGACGCCAGATAAACACGCATAATAGTGGCATTAGACAACTGCACAAAAGTTTTTAGATAGATAGAGCGGCAGGCTCTTGATTTCGTCCCGTCTGGCCTCCTTAGTATAAAAAGGGGGCCGTCACATCTTCCCAGAGTGGTGAATTTTGCTCATTTTCTTTCGTCGTTCGTTGGAGATTAGATTGTAGATGAGAAAACTCGCTGGTGTGTCCTCCAGCGAGCCTCGATAGTAACATTGAGTCGTGAAGTCATTCCTTACATGATAATGGCGGGAATGTCGACGTTGGCCTTGATGGACTTGTGGGGGAGAACGCTGCCACCGTTGACATAGATCTCGTCACCAATTGTGACGTCGTCACCCAGGACGGTCACGTTCTCGAGACGAGCCCATCGACCGACGGTGCTGTTCCAGCCAACGATGGTAGACTTCACCCAGGCGTGGTCCTTGACCTTGGAGCCGCGGAGGAGCACACATCGCTGCAGGCGAACACCGTCTCCAATAACAACATCGGGTCCAATGGTGACATTGGGTCCGATTCTGCAGTTCTTGCCGATCTTGGCTGAGGGGTGGATCAAGACGTTTCCGCCGTGAACGTAAGGCTCCGAGATAGGAGTGAGATCCTTGTTACCTGTCTTTGTGAGGTGAGACAGGTAAAGGCATGTGCCGCTGAGGAAATCCTTGGGCTGGCCAACGTCCATCCAGAAACCCTCAAGGTCGAACGAGTGGAGCTGGTTGTCCTTGACCATGGCGGGGAATGTCTCCTTCTCGATCGAGGTAGGGCGGAGCTCGATACGGTCGAGAACGGATGTGTTGAAGATGTACATGCCGGCGTTGATACGGTTACCAACGAACTCGACGGGCTTCTCAACGAATCGGTCGATCAGGGAGCGGTGACCGGGCTGGTGGACAACGACACCGTACTTGGAGGGCTCCTCGACCTTGGTTACAACAATGGTACCCTCGTTGCCGTGGTTCTTGTGGAAGGCCAGGAGGTCTTGGAAGGGGTAGTCGCAGATGACGTCGGAGTTGAGGACGAAGAAAGGAGTGTCGTCCTTGGCGAGAATGCTCTCAGCAAGCTTCAGGGGTCCAGCAGTGTCAAGGGGCTCAGTCTCGACAGAGAACTCGATGTTGATGTTGTACTTCTCCTCATACTACAGAAAAAGTCAGGGTTTGTCGCAAGAAATTTGGGCATACAATTGGCAAGTATTCTTACCTCAGCCAGGAATTTCTCCATGATCTCGGGTCTGTAGTTGACAGCGAGAACGATATCAGTGACACCAGCTGCGACCAGCGCCTCAATCTGGTGCACAATCATAGGCTTGTTGCCGAACTCAACAAGGGGCTTGGGGAGAGTCAAAGTCTGAGAAGCAGCGCATATTGTTAGTTACACGTGGAAAACAAAAAAATATTTAAAGGTATGCGTAGGCGGGTTGGCGGGGCTCTGAAGGGTAACGTACGAGAGGGCGAAGGCGAGTGCCGAAGCCACCGACGAGAATAAGTCCTGGGATTTGTTAGCTATGAGAGAATGGGAGAGAAGACCAGATTGAGGCTTACCCTTCATGATTGCGGTATTGAGAAGCTGGAGGTGCGTGAAAGTGCCGGCAGCAAAGGGGTTAACAGCGAATATAAGAGCAGAGAGCGACAGCAGCGAGGTCCTGAAAAGAAGGAAGCAACCTCGACAGGATTAGATTATAAAAAGTTGATAAAAGGGTATCGGGTATCTCGAGAGATGTGAGTCTGGATATAGAGTCAAAGTGAAGGTCAGAGAAGAAAGGGAAAGAGGAGAAGAAGAGAAGAAGAAGCCTGGCTTTGAACTCAGGAGAGACAGCAACCATGGGAAGTGGGGATGTCTAAAAAGGCCAACGTGGGTAGATGCAGCCAGTCTCCAGGCTGAGTGAGAGGTGGGGAACGGTACCTAGCGCACTTCTTCTATATTACAGGGGGGCTGCGCGCGGGCTGCCAGTGTAAGCCCCAGGGTCTATTTTTCGCCTTGAGAACCTCCAGTTTATTAGATGCCGTGCCGACGCTTACCATGAAGATCTTTGTAAAAACGCATGCACCCTATTGAAGTCTGAGTTATCCTACCCAATCTAATTCGGGAGCTACTGGTGTCTGAATAGAGCAGTCTTTGTTCCACTCGGTACGTAGTCAGTGAGGTATTGTCGATCTCAAATCGGTCAATACTTTCGCTAATCATTGTCTCCCAGCACGCAAAGACCGCTTGTTCCCGTTATTGCTAGGTTGAATACGGAGAGAATATTGATATCGACTCCTTAGACTCTCTATTCAATAATCTAGCCTGCGCCTTTCAATACAAATCTGGACCACACGGATAAACGATCCACGACACGAAGTCCCCTGATAGAAAGGGGCACAAGCCGGCAATTTCAATTGGGCCAAACCACTCCAGCGGAGTCGTTGTGGCTCGACACCATTTCCCATTCCCTGGCAAAATTATATTAAACCCCCTGTTTAGAGACCGTTTCCGTCCTATTATTCTAGAATTAATCAACTTCTTACGAGGCTGCTGATGTGTGATTCCTCTTCTGTCAAAGAGTTCTGATGCACCCATACGCCTGCCCTATCCAATTGCTCATCCCACTGCTTGCATCTCGTGTGGCTCTGCACACTTGTTAATAGCTTCGTTGCCCTTTTCCATCTGTTTCGACTCTTTTTTCTTCTCCTTTCATCGACACAGACCAGACGTCTCGGCTCGGTCAGATCGTGAAACTAACGTTAGGTCAAAGCTAGTGGCGCCATCTTTCTCTTCCCCGTTGCTCATCTTGGGTCTCCAGGAGGTGGCCAACAACCAACAGCCACTCACAAGCTGACATTCCTTTATACAATCCCTGTCAAGAACCCTGCAGCTCATTTACGAGAGTCGCTCGTGTTGAGTTGACGGCCACTTCTACATTGGCTCTTGCTCTTACTACTGCCTCAACTGCATTGCATTGATGTTCCAGGTATAACAAACTTATGACCTCGAGCAGCTCTTTGCGTGAAGGCGTTGTTTCGTCTCGTTAAACTCACCCAACCAGCAGAAAAACGTCCCACAACTCCCCCAGATGACTTCATTATTGAGGCGTTCCGTCCATCAGCCTCTCCCGTGTCTCCATCTGGCACTGACACGTCTGCTAGTAAGCCCACACTGATTGATCTACCATTACCAGTCAGCACCTCGTGACCATCTCGTCTCAAACTTTGTTGACTTCGCCTCTCAATTTGCAATTGTAACTTTATAGCTTTCAGGTACATAGAGGCACAAAGTAGTTAGTGAGTGGCAGATGTTAAATCTGACAGTCCTTCGCCCATTTCTTACCCCGTCGTTCTACAGCACCGCTCCGGCGTCATCGCACAGATGAAATATCGTGGTGGGCTTGCAGGTTGCAGTTGGACTTACAGACCGGGCCTAGACTGGCGATCATCGCACAAAGTTCAAGAGAGCCAGCGTTAGAGTTTGGGGTTGGTGGTGTAACGACCACCTCTTTGGATGGCCAACAGTTGCTGGTGTTACCTCAATGGCAGATGGTATATCAAAGTACCAAGGCTTTATGGGTTAGCATGTCTCAGCAATTGAGTTCAATCGGTTAATCGACTTCTCAACCTCAGCGACTATCAATCCTAGAACTGACGTGATTTACTAATATCACTGACATCAGCCATCAGCCATCAGCCAATTTGGTGAGCCATTGCTATTGATCCATCAGCGTTACTCACTCAGATATGCCACTTCGTATTGTTAGACATACCAGGGAATGAGATTTGTGGACGGAGGACGATGGGTCCTTGTCAACCTATTGTGTCGTTGGTATGAAGCACAAGTATGTTGTTTGAGTTGTGATTCCACCACTCATCGCAAATGTGTCAAGATCAAGAAACACAGGGCAAGGTCAGAATATTTACCAGCGGCTGGTGCAAAACAAAACAAAAAAAAAGTAGTCATAATCATTATTGTCGTTAAGTATCTTATCATCAAATTTCTCCTTATTCCATGTTCATCCTCATCAGTCGTTCCAGTCTCATGATCCTCCACCTTTGCTCACATAGTAAAAGTCAACGCTATTTCCTTCCATGCTCAGGCTTTTCCTTCATCAAAGCAAGATTCTCAACCTGCTATGAGGGGGTCGAGTAATAAATTGCCCTTCGCTAACAGAAATAAATGCTCAATAAACCATCCCCAAAGCAAACTTTTTTCTCTTTTTTATCATGGTTCGTCAAATTGTCGTCTGTCGTGTACCAGAACCATAGATTTGTGGTTCTTCATAGGCAAATGCCTATCTTGAGCGATACCACCATCATATTCAACTTTTGTTCAATCGCAGACATTTCATTTGGTTACATTTCCTCCCTCGGTCCAAGGCTCTTGTTCCTCGAGCTTCAGTTCTCAGCCTGGTTCATGCCTTAGTGTCATCGGATAATGTTGGTTGTATGATGCTGTCCTTTCGGATCACCTGTCATACAATTAACCCATCCATGGGCCGAAAAACGCTGAGAACATCATTTGAAACAAATGGCGCCGTAAGTAAGTCGAATGTTGCAAAACGAGTTGTTCCAGTTTTTCGTAAGAGTAGGCACCGAGCAATGGAAGGACGATAACGGGAGTATCGGTCGTTGAAGTAGAAGGTCGCATCTAAAGTCGTGTCGTATCATCATGAGTCGTCGAAGACGGCCAGGATATACCAAAATGTATATCGCTGTGCCCCAGTTCAAACCAAACGCGAGTATGAAAACAAAAAGAAATAACGAAATGTGAGTTGTGAGATCGGAACAAAAAAAGGAAAAGAAAACGAAAAACTGATGATCCTTCCTCGAGTCTCGTGAGAGAGGTTGCCAAGGGAGGTTGGTTCGGGTATATCCCTCGGGATTGCTGTGAAGCATTTCAACCGCTTGTAAGTCGTCTTGTATGTGGGCTTCTCCCAATGCTTCTCTGACATTCTTCCATTGAACTGACATCGATACTGGTCGCAGCCCATCAGTATACTGTCCAAATTGGACTCGCAGAGCCGTCAACAGTCACATGGCACCATCTCCTAGTCGAATGAGGCAGTTGAGCTACTACTTGAGTGATGACCTGATCGCCTGCTATGGCGGTCACTGTCTCTAGATGAGGTGTGGCGGCTCTTGCGACGACGTGAAGTTTCCTGAGCGGGAAGGCCTTGGACAATGCCGTTACGGGCCAGCATTCCTCCATTGACAGAGAAGTTGCGGCATACCATGAAGGCACGCATAGCTGCGTTCTCCTGAGCCAAAACATCAGATTCGTATGCGAGGTCCGTCTGATATTCTCGGCCATTGACAAGGACAAGGCAAGTGTAGCCGCTATGGTCCCGGTAGCACTCGTACATAGGGTCCGTCCATCCTCGACGGCGGCAGAGACCTGTTGAAAGTTGTGTTAGCAAAAAGCTCTTGCTACGAGAAGTAAACGTCTCGGGGGTGTGTTGGTTCAGATCACCCGACGTGTAGACAAGAATTGTGTATGGGCATTGAGCAATGGTTAAAAATGTGTTGGAATTCGATGTTCATCCATCCTTCATGTATTCCCAATGGGCCAACGATGGTAAGCGCATCATTCAACCTGGGTTCACACAGCAATGGTAGGACAAGAGGTTGTCCATTGCCATATGCGGGGGACTCGGGTTTACCCCGTACACAATTGCCTTGTCCCTGTGCCTCTCAAAATCATGTTTTCAAGCAATTGCCGGTGTTATGGATATAATTGTTTGGCAACCATGGGATGGAATATACTTCTGTGGACTTACTCTCAAGATATTGCATATAGAAGCCGCCCATTGTGACGTTGGTGCTGTGAATGCTGGACTGAGTGGCTGAAGTGACGGATTGAAGACAGTGAAAGGCGGTTGCCGTTGAGCGAAAGTTGGAAGTTGAAGTTTATTAAAACTTCTCGGCGGCGGCAAAGACAGTGGAGAGAAGGTCGAGCTCGGGAGGGGAAGTTGGTATACAGATGGATTATCAATGGAGGAAATGCGAACAAAATAAACGCTTGTCTAGATCCAAAATAGACGACTGATGCCGAAGACAGGGTTTAGCTCCGAGGACGAACTCCAGGATCGAGCGTTGCAGCGGGTAGAGGATGTGGAGGCCGAGAAGGAAGGATGCCAGGAACCAAATTGGAACTGAGACAGGCCTTGAGAGTCTTGAGCAAGCGGAGGCTGAGAGTCCTTTCAATTTTGCTCAATTGATGTTGTGCCTAGGTCCAAAGAAAACTCCGACGGCGGTATACAAGGTAGAGTGGGAGGACTGGATGGGATGGAGTGGAGGAACAGGATGAGTTTTGAAGCAAAAATAGACAGCCCTGACAAGAGCACCGAGAGAAAAGTAACTTAGAATAATCTTAGCTTTGTCGAAGTCTCCGTCTTGAGTAATACTCGGTACTGACAGAATGTACCTCCATCTGCTGCTACTGCTGCTTCTGCTGCAGACGAGTTGAGCCGATGGAACGGCGAGACGTGTGTGCCTTTATTCCAGACAGCTCGTTAGCGCGGGGACTGGGGGTGTCTGGAGACAAAGGAAGACGCGCGAATGGAGCAGATGCAAGCAACGATGCGGCTCTCGAAAGGTGTGACCCATCTTGCTGTGCTGGCCTACCTGGTTGCCAGTTGATAAAAACCGCTGGCGACTAGGCCACTCCACCGCGACACATGGAGGATGCAGCAAGCAGGCGATCTCTCTCATAGGAATAAGTTAAGTCTCAAAGTTAACGCCTTCGACCACTGGCGTACCACCAAGGAACCTAGTACGTTCCCATTTTCCTTCCCAATTGCTCTGCTTAGTAGCTTGGATCCTCTCTTGCGGGTACTGTTTACTTTTTTTCCTTCTTTTTTTTCTGCTTCGATTCTTTTTTTGGATTGTAAACGAAGGTCTTTGGCGGTCTCGCTTGGGTCATCTAGCCTAAACCTTGTCTTGTATTGTTGATATGCTCGCTTGGTTGCTTCCCCTCATAACGGCTATCTCAAGGCCGATAGTTACTTTGGCCAGGGATTTTGCACCCGGCCGAGTACATAAGGGCAGGTCTGGAATGGGGGGCAACAGAGCCAGTGAGAACCCGGTTTGTGAAGCTCATGCAGATATGCAATTGAAGATGCATTGCTACGGCAGTAATTTCAACTTGCTTTAGCTTCAAGTCAGGTGGCGAAGAGGAGATCACCGCTGTGGTCCAAGGCGGGTAACACATTTCTTTCTTGCTGGCAGGCAGGCCATGTCTGAAGAACCCGGATCTTCAAAGGACAAGACAGTCTGCAGAAACAACTTATTGAACAATTGAGCATCGAGATAGTATGCAGCAACTTAGCATACCACCGTCTTACCACCACATCTCGACTGACGTCTTGGGATCTCTGTTTTGACGGACACTAATGCACAGCAGCCAAAATTTGAAAGTACTGTCACTGTACCATGTTGTATACGTAGTTCTAACTTCCATCCCAAGTCTGGATGGTGAGGTGCAGCAAGGGGCAGCCTACCTCGAACCCCCCTCTCCAGCGCCGAAAGCCCCGGTGGCCGAAGGTTGTTCTTGGGCCGGTCATTGAAGTATTCATTCACTCCGTTGTTACCGCGACCAAGCAGAAGCGAAAATTCTCAGGGTTGGGATTGGCATCTACTGGGATCATATTTCAGTCCTCGACAGTCGCGCGCGAAATGGGCGGCCATGTTCTGCGGCCTAGTTCGATGACTAGAGCGTCGTATTGGGACCAGCGACAACGACACAGTATTCAGTGAAAGTGGGCCACGTCTTCAACCTCTTGAGGCGGTTAAGATCATTGACGCTTTGCCCACAGATAAAGTACCTCGGGTTGAAGAAGCGGGCGGCTTTCTAATATGAAGCGTGCCAGAGGCTCAATATACCCATGCATGAGCTGGAGATGAGCGCTTCGGGCCTTGTCAAAGAAACGTATATCAAGTCTCCGGCATCGTGCCCGGAGTAGCATGACGAACACAGCTACTGCGGCAGCAAGGCGAATTCCGAACGTCAGTGGTGTTGAACTTTCTGGAAATATCCCCACTATCTCGTTATCAGCCGTATACGTAGTGTTAAGATGCAGGCAAAATAGATCGACCTTAAGTAAGTAGAGGTATGAACCATGAGTGCCGGTAAGCATGTATCACAACGCTCAATACAGAGACATCAAATATAACAGTAATCGTCAATGTTACAAGTCAACTCTGATGATTTCTGCGTCCCACTCATCAGGGCCCAGAGAAAAGGGTCGGTGAGGCAGAGATATGCTGCATGAACAGGACAGTCAGTGGCTGGTCTATCCAAAGATACCGTATCCGTACCGTTCTCTCACCCCTGCCCACCATGCCCTGCGCCATGCATCCACAGGCGTGGGTGTGGGCGCCGTTAGGGCTGTCCCCAGTAACCGCAAAAGCGATGAGCTCTTATATCCATGGCCCAAGAACGGTGAAAGCGACACGGCTGATTGGAGGACGCACAGCAACCTCTGCTCTGATGTCTCAGAGGTAAAGATGGGGCTAGAAGCTGTAGATCCAGTAGAAAGGTGGGCGCAACGGAAGATTTGGCAGTTCCGAGTTGGAGAACGCACGACACCTCTGGAATCCTGAAGAATTGGATGACAAGAGATCAATTCATTTTTGGTGCTTGGGTAAGCCGGCATTGAACTTGCCTGGTACAGTCTAGGTACCTGCCTACTACCTACTTGAGATGTAAACGTGTCGAAGAGGGGAAACTTGGGAAAGCACCCTGACGTCCAAACACCGTACTTGCCTTGTTAGCCACACCATGAGGGGTGCTGAATAAATGGATGGCAGGAAGAACCCCAATAGAATGAAGGTTGAGGCAACGACTAAGGCAAGGTAAGGCAGGTGCAGACAAGTTCGGGGTCAGCCCCTACTAACCTCATGCACAGATGTGTTGGCAATGCTTTGAACAAAACAAAAAAAAAAACATCAACAATAACATCGCTGGAACCTTGAGACTGCTTCTGATAGCGGGACCTTCTTTGTTCGAGCTAGTCAACGCCGAGTACCGCCCGTACTTTCCCTTCCATTCTGAACGTCTCGCATTAATCATGAGGTAGCCACCTCTCGTCCCGTCTGCGTTGTTCAAACGAAGTACATCAGAAGCTTCGTAGGTCCGGCCACTGCCAGATGTCGGATCCGTTAACCATGTCGGCATGTAAACCCTCGCAGCAAATTATTCTTTGCTGTTGTTCTCTTATGGCTTTGCCGCTTCACAAACAAACGAGTTGCCAAGCTTCTGCAGGACTGATATTAACCTGCGAAACGCGACAGGGATCATGCCAGATCCGTCCCCCCAAAGATTGTGGGTTCTTGCGAGCTTTGTGGGGGGACAAGGGAACCCTAACCAACTCATGGGAGCAATGACGGAGCTTGAACTTTTCAACGGCGGACAACGATTCGACAATTCGAACTCTTCCAGAATTATCCCTAGGATGCCGCTAGTCTGTTCTGACATGACAGTATCAGTGACACATGCCAGCGTCCTAAGCTGCTACCCACCTGGTTCGAAGATATTGGATGAGGTTTTCTCTGTCTTTTGTGTTTTGACCCAAATTTTTTGTTCAAGGTGAGCCAAAGTGGGAACTTTGATGACGGCCAGGGACGAGTCAGGAACTTGCTGTCTCATTTTACGGCGTCCTGACTCTGAGCGCGTCGCTTGTTATGATGCATGTGGTAGCTGGCCGTGTTATTAGACACTGGCGGCTATCAACTGAGCAGCGTGAAAAGCGGCCCTCGAAAGCGCGTCGTGATGAGGGGCAGCGTACAAGCTCGACCCCCCAGCCTCAACTACGAATTCGAGATATTGACCATTACATCTTTTTGAGGCTCTCACAGCAATAATAACAAAGAAAAACTAAAGAATGTTGGACCCGGAGCCTGTGGCTAGACTGGAAGAGTTCTCATGTCCCCGCCGATTCCCTTTTTCTTTTTGCCGCCTTGCATGGGTAGCTCCCTCTGGTCGTGGCAGAGGGTGTGAGGGGAACAATACATAGGTACATATATGCACCAAAGCGCCGATGGACGATGACGAGGAGAGGTTAGTTTACATTTGGCCATAAGCCATTGCGGTTTTGCATATGCTTCTTCCAGTGATGTCAACCTCGGGTTGACGAACCAACCATATCTAAACGCATTAAGAGAGAGCCTGCGGTGTCGGATCGATTACACTCTTCACACAGAAGGCTCACTTCTAATTGGCGGCTTGCGAAGGCCGGATACTCCATGCTTGTTTTCTCGATCAAAGTTTACTATACTTACAAGGTATGCAGATGTATCAATCAAGCTGTCGTTCAATTTAAACCCTTATCCGCTGGGTCATGATCTACGGAAACGGCCGCCATGACATGCGCCACTTACTTCTGATAGCAATGATCGTGTCAAGCGAGAACATGTAGACATTCTGTCTACTAGTCCGCGGGATTTTCCATCTTTATAACCAAGTCTCCAGATAACATTGAGAGCCAGCTACAAATGTACTATCTACTACGCCGTAGTTCGGCAGTACAATGTATTTAGATGTTCGAGCAGGGTCCAACTCGCTTGTACCCTGTCAGTTGATCCGTGTGCCTGGGTTACTCATCTATTACCCCGTACCAGCCAGCTTTTATCTTTCCCTTTCGGTCCATCAGAGCAAAAGACCATGAGTTGCGGGAGTAAGGTTCATAAAACTATTAACAACCTAGTCAGATGTTGAAGTGGCTATACACTAGAATAGCTAGCTTTCTCTCAACATCATAGTGTTGTTGAGACATGATGTCGACCGTTGAAGGACCCTGTTCTGTTTCGTGGTCTCCACAATGGATACTTACTAGGGTGGCTGGGCAATGCATGAAATCGCACGGATTGTGTTTTTAGATGTCTGATGTTGTCATTCTAGGTTGCTTGCTTTGTGCAATGTCATCAGTGCCAAAGTCAATTGAGAACCTTATCTACGCTAGTCAAGTATTACCTCCTGATGTCACAATGAAACAAGTCGATTCCTTTTATTTAAGACGTTTCTATCTCTCTTCACTAGGCTGAAGCTGGCACAAGTTGTACTCAGTGTCAGATGCTACCTGTATTTAGTTCTGAATGATATATGACTATCCTGCCCCATGATTCCAACAGTGGCTCGCTACGATGGGAGATCTCCAGGCTTGTGGAACCTTGCTTGTATACAGGAATATGCCAGCCGAAGAACAAGTTATGTGACTGCGCAGCTGCAGAGCTTGCCAGAACTACATCACCAAGCAAAAGCAACGCACGACTGGGGCTGGACAAGGAAGAAAACTGGGAATAAGATGCTTGGTGACAGTATGAGGATCGAGTAAGTAGTAGAACTGTAGTGGCCCATTCTCCACTCAACCTGCGATGATTGCGACAGTGCAGTCAGCTATCGTAAATCGAATCTGATAACACATGTCTAGCCCAACGGACCAGGTCTATCTTGGCCAATATGACGCTCTTTATACCAATATTATCAAGCGTAATGAGCTCCTTCAATTGGAGGTTATCTGTCACAAAGCTGGGATCCTGGCCAACGTCACCATAGCCCCCATAGTCCCCTAAGGATGCTTAAGAGTAAGGCCAGGGATCCGTGATATGCCGTTGTTTGTTAGCATAATGACCAATAATCTTTGAGCAATATCATCGACAGCTACAACGATACTATATATCTTTCAGGAGTCATCCAATAGCCAGAAAGCGTCATATATATTCTTTGCAACACTATCCCTCGCTATTGCGGTGTATCAAGTCAAGGCGTTGCCAGATTTTCGGATAAGAATGCATATCCTTCACTTTCCCTTTTTATGAACCTGCACTTATTCTTTCCACAAACTATGTCTCACTGGGGGTCTTACCGCGCAGATGTTGAGGAAAGGCTGCTGCTCAAGATCGTCTACTGTTAGATACACAAATCTATTTTGCTGCGGCATGTCAAGGGTTTCCAGATTCTGTTGCCTATCCCAGAATCACCGAATTGACGCATGGTTGCTGCACTGTTACCTCTACCATGCTCGTTGACGACACGACATGACACCGCAGAAGTCAGACTGCAAGCTGAGCTCCCCCGCGAATCCCTCGATTCATGCATGCATGCACTGCGGTGTATGGTGGATCATGAATTTATGTGCTGTATCTCTTTGAATCAAGATGGATAAGCAACAGCCCAGCTTGTCATACCTCGACGACGCAGGTGCCATGTCGTGCTTTAGTCACCGAGGTTTGTTTGGAACATATCACTGTCAAGTTGGTAGATCTCGGTGCCCCGCATGTAATGCATCGAGGCATTTCATGTGTACGCCCTCGTAAAAGTGACAGGTCTCCACTGCATAATGTTCTCACTCTCATCTCTCTCATTTCCCATGACTTTCCCCCAGCTGTATGTAAATTGATCTAGAAACCTTGCTTGGACGAAAAGTAACTCTGCATGCCCTCCACTTTATGCTGTGGAATTACATAGACTGGGTGCACGGTGGCCACGCGATCCGCCTCGTCAAAGATTTGTTCGCCCTCCATATACGGCGTTGCAGACCATGAATCGCCTGTCACATCTGCCTCGTGAGGGCGAGCAGCATCTAGGTTCCACTTGTGCTGCGCTGCGCTTAGGCCGGAAAGTACGTAGCATGTATGATAGGCGTCGGAGAACCTGATTGTTGTTGAACTGATGTTAGCGCTCATGTAAACTTGGGAAATGCAGGGCCTTGGAGTTGCATACTTGCTTGGTTTGTCTCTCAGGCCACCTCGCTTAGACTGGTCCTGACAGCAACAAAGAATGTACCGGATCAAGCCATCACGGCTGAAGAGGCTGCCCTTGGCTGCAGGGAGCGGGCGGTCGCCAGAAGTGGCCTCTTCCCCTCCAGGCCCGGGCCCGGGTCCGTTGAGGGCAGCCTCGATGAGGGGCCAGCATCCTCCGACCCAATGACTGTAGCAACCGTCGACCAGTTTATTGGTACGACCTGAGAAACCACCCTCGGGTGCGTACTGACGAGAAGACAGCCAAGAGATAAGCAGTGGAACATTGAGATGGCTACATAACCCGGGCGATCAGGACAAGGTTAGCATGCACCGCTTCCATGTCACGACTTGAGTGGATAAAGAAAGACTTACCGCGGGATGGCTCGATGTGGAGAATCAATAATGGAGAGGCATCCGAGAGCGCAAAAGGCATATGCACCGTGTGCTTCGATGCCCGGCTTGGCCGACACGCCTCCCTCGTGCGTTTGGCCTGGGAGGTGGAGAGTCAGAGTGGGAGCATGTCTTTGAAGGGGGGCTTGGTGCATCACTTACATCGGTGTACATAGTCTGCAAGTCCTGTAAACAGGCCGGTGTGGCCAGCAGATCGTGCAGGGGAATCCTGTGATAGCTCAAGAGGGAGATTGAGCAACGAGATGATGACGGCTGCGCAGTATGCCCCCCTGCGATGCTGTCAGTCTGGAGAGTATACGAGGGATCGTGGATGCGTTTTTCATGGTACACGGCATGAGAGGAAAAGTGAGGGAGTGATCGGGGTGAAAGGGGGAACTGCGGGCCTTGATCGCCGGCACTGCAGGACGGAGCAGAGCACAGCGCAGCGACGCGGTCTGGCGTAGTTGTACGGCATGCACATACCTGACGTCTTCCTCGCCGCCGAGGGCCATCTGGAACCCTCCATCGGGCTGCTTGAGTGAGCATAGCCATCTCCACATGGCTCGACGGTCGATAACCTCGTAGGCGTCCTCACCGCCGACCAGGGCCAACGACAGGACGGTTGCATAAGAGGTGGCGAGATGTGAAGTATGGCCGAAGCCGCCAGCGAAGCCTCCATCGGGATTCTGCATGGGCCGAACGGTATCGACAAGTCTCTGGCGGTACATTTCGACATCCTCACCAAGAAGCGCGAGGGCTGACAGACACCAGTAGAAGAACCAGGGCCGACTGGGATCGGCTGAGGTGAAGGCAGCGGGCAGCTTGCCCAACTGCTTATGCAGAAAGTCCACATGGCGAGGACGATCCAGACGGGGTAGACCATGGGAGTTGCAGTAGTCGTGTTCCTCAGCCTTCAGGTAGGGCAAGACTTCGTCTATGGTGTCGTCCTGGACGCGCGATGACTCTGTAGGCAGGCTGTCGCGGATAAGAGGTTCGGTGGTGAAGAGATCAGGGATAGAGGGCTCTACCCTTGTCTGTGGCGCTGTTGCCGCTGAAGCCATTTTCGTGTTGGTTCTGCTGCTGTTGACAGTATTGCTGTTGCTGTTGATGTTGCTGCGTGGAAATACGACGCGAGGACGAGGGCGTGTGAGACGAGAACGAGGTCTCATAACGCAGCTAATGTCAAGGGGGTAATGTATCCTTTTGACTTATCGGTGTTGTATCGCCAATACCAACAATGAGATTCGTGGTTGATATTGTTCTCCAAGCCATCGCATCTCGCATCTCCATCTCACCCCCACTATATTGATTCAAGTGGACGGTTCTGTCTGCGTGCCCAATGAGGGAGGATATGCGTTTGGCGGGGTATTTCTCTTTGTCGGTTACCCTAGAACCAACGACATGTCATGACATGTAATTGTTTGTTTTACTCGTGCTCGAGAGTTGTAGTTTAGGTGAGTGTGTTGATTGACGCTTTGATCTAATGATGGCCACTTCACAGTGCCCTTGTAAGTTGGGCGATTTGATGTATGACACTGTTGATGGTAGCACATAACCTTCAAGACACCGTATTGTATCACCAACTATAGATGTTCATGCGCGTTATCTGGCTGTGCCCTGAGATGGTTCGTTTCATAATGCAATGAGTTAGTATACAGTGATCTGATAACCACATGGAGTTTTGAGTTCCTTGTAGGTATCCATCACGGCTTCACGCAGTAGCTTACCCTATACCTTTCGCTGCCCAATCGTATGAGATATGGACAGTGATGAAGGATTGAGAGAAGATCGTGTTGAGAAGCTTTTTATAACATGGGAATGAGGCTCGATGATTAAAGTTCATTCCGTTTTTTTATTTTGTTTCTTTTTAGAATGAAGAGACATCCGATGCTATCATACATAATAACCCTAATGATGAGATTTGACAAAAGGTTCTGTAACCCATATGGCACTCATGCAGCCATCGTCATGGTGCTCACCACAGACATAATTTGAGGACAGCCTAGTCTTATACCATGATATATTGACACCGAGAATGTTGTTTCCATCTGATGCTCTCATCCAGCGAGAAATTATGGTATCACTTGATCATACTGACTTCCTCGAAGTAGCACCCTTTCCATGCCATTACTTGAGAAACCCACTTACATGAGTATACAGGCCATGAGGGAAACGAAGGAGGGAGACTTCCTCCGTGGCAACCACTTTCACGAAGGATGAGTTCAGTCATTGGTAGACTTGACAAGAGGAGCCTGGCCAGGTACAATCCTGGTAAGGTCTGATGAGCAGAAACTTGAGAGAATGTTACAGTAACTAATATCAATGTGCCGAACATTTTCTTATCAGATTAACGAGTCAGGGCCACCATCAAGATCGGACCGAAAACACAATAGAAAATCTTGTTAGTTTTTTCCTTTCCTTTCTAGAAGCTTAAGTTTAATTGTAATCCGAATCACCGAAGCCAAGGTAACATTAACTAGGTAATTACTTGTTTTGCTATGCGGAGATAAGTATCCGACTTTTGATCTGTGGAACCAGCAGAATTCACATCGTCCAATCTGTTTAACGAGTGTTGGGCTAAACGACTAGTTGTAGACCTAGCTTCGGTTTCAGACGGCTCAGTTTCACACTACTGTCGTTATTGCAGGAGAATCTGATTATTTGCGAATTTACGAATATTTTTTTTAACCTATTGGCATGAGGCAAGACAAGACAAGGCGGGAGGATGCAGATCACTGTCTCCTCTATTGAGCTACGGAAACAAAAACTAGATGCAAAAACATTCATGTCCGACGCTATTTGCGGAAGTAGAATGAGACCTTCGAAAATCCGAGATCTCGACCGAGCTTGACTCCGAACCGACAAGACCCCAACACAGATGTTTATGGTGGGGGCAGAGATGATACTTCCAAATGGGAATTGGATATTTGGTAGTATGATACTGTATCGATCGACATGTATTAAAGCTTTATGGACAGAGAAATGTGGTATCATAGAGTCCAATACTGAAGACATGTCTCATGACTTCTCAACTGAGATACGTGCGATATATCCGAGCTCAAGACACGGCAGGCAGGGTTTGAGACAGGTCCATTATCATACCCTATCCAACCTTGACAAGTTTAGTAATTGTAAATTGTCAACCATCTATCGACATACTTCCATTCGGTGTGTATCTGTACGTGTACCCAGCTCTCAGATGCCGGAATGGTCTCCCGAGTACAGTATCCAATGCCATGTCACCCGAAAACCATAAAGGACCGACCCGAGGAAGTGCGTGCACCGTGAGAGTTGCTGAGATGATGAAGTGATGTAATTTCTGTTATGTTGCATGCTGAACAGTCACGTTAAAGACCGTGGTATTCCGCACAAGCAGAAACAAACAACTACAAACATCTAGACACTCAATGCTCATAACCAAGATCAACAAAAAGTTTCGAACATTTCTGGTGGAGACATGACCCGGAAGTCAAAGACCGGGCTTGTCAAACCGGTCTGGGGCACATATGCACGATATCATCCATGACCATGACCATGACCATCTACAGCCGAGACAGGGTACGACAGTTGAGAATAAGCCATCATGTCTGACGACTCGCAATGGAGAATCGAATATGAAGAAGAATAAACTGTAGATCAAGGTCTACAAGAACTCACATATAAAATGCAGTTCAACCCATATCAGATAAATGCCCCCCAAAATATAACCTCTGGCCAAAACATCAGCCTCATAAATGTTCTAGTGCCAACCCCCCCCGCGCTTCATTCATGTCCAACCCATGCAAGGGAAATCCACCAGCTGCATCTATATCCGTATTCTTTGACTACCGAGTTTGCTTTTTCTCTTGTCCTGTCTTGAATTCTCGACTGTGAGCGGTTCATCCTGCTGAGTAAGTACATGGCCGACAACCTCGGCCTTTTTTCCCACAGTAATTCTGAGCTACTCTTGTTAAGCTATAAGTTTAGTGTCTTCCATCTGTCTACTAGTCTCCCTCTATGATTTTTCTCTTCCTCTCTGTGTTATATCACTACAGTACTCTACTTCAAAGACTGCGTTCTCCATTAAATAAAATTCTCATTCTCTCTCACATAATCATTGATCCAAGCCATGGCTACAGCCTGCAATATTGTCCCGCAGCTCATCCGTACCGAAGAATCTGAATTCAAGGGCATGATTCGTCATGTACCCAACCAGAATCAAACTCTCCCATCCATTACCTCCATCTCCAACCAGCCACGAGATGTGCCGTTATCTCTAGGCCAATTGGATCTTCTCCCGGCAGAGCTTCTTCTATCTGTTCTTGATCTTCTCGATTTCCAATCTCTGTCCCGCCTATCGCAGGTTTCTCTTCTGGGCAAGCATGTCGTTGAGGGTTTGCCAGTTTACAGGGAAATGGTCCAACATGCTCCAGAGACACTGGCAGTTCTGGGACAAACACGCTTGCTGAGTTGCCATTCGGCTACCCTGCTTCACTCGAATCTGCGGCAGAGTGAATGCGTTTCATGCTTTGCTTTTGGCGGCTTTCTGTTTCTGCCTACTTGTGAGAGGGTTTGCTTTGAGTGTCTGTACGAGAACCAGGCTCTCCGAATGACGTCTCCGGCTATGGCAAAGCAGTGTTTTGGCCTTACAGACCATGATCTTCAACGCATCCCTGTCATGCACAGTGTCCCTGGCACATTTGGTCTGAGGTTCCAGTTTGCGCACAAGCAGGTTGAACGTCTAGTGAGTGTCAAGCAAGCAAAACAGCTCGCTTTGGAGATACACGGCTCAGCCAAGAAGCTGGCACAGCTGAGGCCAACATACCAGCCTGGCAGAACGTCTATGAAAGATGCTGCCGTGTTCAGACATTTTCACGAGGCGTCCCTGACCCCGCCGGGCTGTGACCTGTCGAGACTACCCAGAAAAGCAGAGGTGGTGGAAGATGACTTTGGCGGAATGGCCTCTATTCGCTTTCCGTACATATCAGCTACCAGCACTGAGAAAGGTGTCTTATGCCAGGGATGCCTCGTCACCTATAGCCACTACATGCAAGGCATGCTACCCCAGAGCACACTTCTGGAGCTTGTCCCGGCAGATGTCGGACCCTATCGTCCACTTCTTGCACTGTTGACTCGCCTATGGTCCATGGAAAGTTTTCTCGGGCACGCACAACGGTGCTACGGCGTGCGCCGCCTTGTAGGACAATGAGTATTGAGAGGAACGCGATCTGAGGTAGACCTCGCTCGAGGTTTGTTATACACGAGGAAACTGGGTTTGACCGCCCCCTTTACTCATTTTGGCTGATGCTTGCAGAACAATGGAACATTGTGAGGCCATAGTCGACGCTTCTCTTTGAACTCTTCTTGCATCGCCATGTCGATGAGCTGTTGAGTCTTCAAGCATGCTTGTTTGGAAGGCTCACTAGCATTACAATTAGCCAGCATTCTTTCTGTTTTTTTTTTCTTTTGTTTGGTTGCGTTTTATATACCCCTCTTAGCTATCAATATCAAATGAGTTATGTCACCGGCTCGCGTCTTATTTGCCAGCAAATGACAATATTCTGTGACTGACGTTACCTCTTTAATTCGCACTCGAAGCTATATGTATTTTTGACTCATAACTGCCGAAGTTATCGGTTGGGGGCCTTTCCTGATACTACATTCTTGTTGCTTGGTAGTTCCGCACAACCCCTCTCACCCTACACCATGTATTATGTCCGTCTAAGCCAGAGTACCATGGAAGAAGGAAACAAATCCGATAGCTGGTGATCTGAGTAATCTCTGCGGTATTCAGAAAAGCTGGACTTCAATCTGCCTGGGTAGTACCGAGATGGAAGTTCCAAAAGAGGCTCAAGCCTTGAGGGAGTGAATTCCATAGGTGGTTCCTTCGAATTCATCATGTCATTAACTCATTAGTTCTCATGATGGGCTCTCGATGTTTTGCACCAAAAGTATGCAACCTGCCGTGAATAACGGGACAGGATAAGCAAGTGTCCCAACACTACACTTGCAACACTAAGGGAACATGAGTTTCATCAGCCATGAACCTGGCGGTTTCCCTTTTTACTGTACTGAGTGTATCGCCAAGAGTGAACGCTGGCACCGTAATTCGTGGGCATCAGTTGAATGGTTAGAGTCGCATGTGAATATGCTTCCTATGAATACCAGGAGAGCATATCGCTCTGGTTTATCTGCATCTTCAAAGCCAACTCGTATGCTTGTGTTTTGCGAAAGCAATACTGTTGTTCTGAAGCGCAGGGATAGAACTGAGAAACCAATGAACTGAACCATTTGCTTAGCAGCCCACAGAGATCAGATCTATATGTATCATACATATTCTTAGTCAACGTCATCCCTTCCCCGAGTGAACCTCCAATGAAACCTGTAAAAAGAATACGTCTTCCTTTCAACAAAGGCTGTTGAGCTACTGTGCAGAGGGATCCAACTTTCATGCTCAAACTTCTAGTTTGGAGGATATACAAATCTCCGATATCAAGCTCATATGAGTCACAGTCTCAACGACATCGGCCTCTTTTATCCAGTACACTGCTTTATTAATCAATGCAGCTTGGAACTTTCCGGACTACCCTGCATTTGACAACACCAACTTGCATAAACCTTCAGAGAACTATGTTATTTCAGTGCTTTGCTTAAAGATCGTATGCATGCGTTGGACCGAATCATGCGAGCAGCTGCAGTGCTGCCCAAAGGTAGAGCTAGAGCGGAAGCCAAGGTGTTTTTTTCTGGATTATGTGCATGCCATGGATGGTACGGGTTTCCAATTCAAAGCCGAAGCTATGCTATGTGTGTTGATGGTAAATATGAAACGGTACGAGGGGATTTTGAAGGAGCAAAGGATTATCAAGGTGGAACAGCCAGTGAGCTTTAGATCAGCACGAACATATATACAGGTGCTTGTGCAGCTTAGCTGAGGGGTCCCCACTGCAATTGCAAAGCCTTTTCGGAACAACTTACAAGAGACCTAGCTTCACTTGGGACATGACAAATGTTGACATCGTAAAGTTCTACAATGGGCACGAATATCTATCAAGAATGTTTAGGCACGCAAGAGGCATGATACTTTGGCTCCAAATGCTGCAGCTCTGAAGAGCCTCGGTTAAACGATGCCCTCAGGAATGGTTAAACACCCTGATTCAATAGTCTATCCTCTCAATTCCATAACCAACAACTTCATGGCCAAACCACAGCCGCTAGCACGTTATGTACCGCATTGATCCTTAGTCGGAGCGCCCCTCACAGCTCGGGATCAGATCGAGAGCAATCTTATTAACGAGTGTGATCGACGTGGCCACGGCATTTCAATAATACGCACGTACAAATACTATCCGTGGAAATGAGACCAGAGCCCACGTTCCTTGCGTCCCCACGGCGGAGAATGATCGTCTCGGAGCTGCTGTGGAGGTGAGGCGGCCGATATCGTATGGAGATTAGATAAATGTATTGGATGATCGTGATTGAACTGAAATCGTCTCTTGTCTGAATGCCAATGTTTCGTCATTCTTCACCGCCAGTGGCTGTCCCTGAAAATTTACCTAGTACGAGGTCTAAGTCGAGCGTCAACTACCCCTGCATCGAAAATGGTCTGATGGCGACAGAGTTGTCAATAGCTGCCGCAACAAAATCCATTGCCAGTGGAGCAAGATGCGATGCGGCTTACTACCATCCTTGTACGGTACGTACCAGCCTGAGAACATCCATTGGCATCGCCGTTGAATTTGTCTCGCTTTGGGCAATTGGCGTTGGCTATTGACGGCAGCAGTCACTATGTGCAGAGCCCAAAGAACCCGAACCCACATCGACATGTCATGTTTGCCCTGATAACTCGCATGTCTAGGCTTTCGCCGGCACAAAATCTTGGTTATTGGACGGACTATCTGTTGGCGCGCGCGTCGTCTTCTCCGACCTGACTCGCGCGACTGGATATGCTGTTCTGTTGAGGAAAAGCTAGTTTTTCCGCATGAATCTCCAGATGCGCTGTCTCCGTAGCTCGCATCATCGATTCTCCGTGACCAAGGTCGCAGATCTTTCTTTGGGGCTAGAGGGAGAACCGCCAAGCGAGACGTGCACACGGAAAGCCAGGATGCTGCGGGAGAACAGAACCCTGCTTGTAGCATCAGATGCGGTCAACATATTAGGGGGAGCAGAGATTAATATGGAACACGGCAGCTGAGTAAGGGGTTCCCAGAACAAGTGCTGTTGAACTTCCTGAGACTCGATAGTTTAGTGTTAGATATTGTCTCAACTTACTCTCTAAGTCTGTAGGGAGTTTGATACTGACATCACTCCTTGTGTTCCAGCATGAACGTGCGGTCCCGCAGCAGGGCCGCAGACAAGACTGTGCGTGCGCCATGTCTTCAAGCCTCGTGCTACAGGCCTGAGGAACATTATACACGGGCACCAGGTGGCCTTTGCTTTTACTCCGGGGTGGCTGGCCAGCGTGTTGCGTGGCTTACAAGACACAGCAGCGGGTTTGTGTATTGACCTGATACTCTTATAATACCGGCAATTCCTTGTCTCTTCTATCGTCAATTCATCGCAGGTACAACTGACGCGGGTGATTTTTCATATGCTAGATCGAGATAGCCTGAAGGTGGATGTTTGTGGCCAATGCTCGTACGCCTGAAGACACTTGCTGTACGACACATGCCTAGTTCAAAAGCTAGATAAGAATCAAGGTCATGACTTCGTCCATTCTCAATGCAATTGATCTTTCGATCCACGATTGTAGCACCAGCCCATCAGGCCCCTTGAGCGTCATGTTTTCGCGAAGATGCAAGCCTAAGTGGCCTGGTCAGCCGAGGGAGCAAGTATGGCGTGCGGCAGCATCTATCGTCAGTATGTAACCCGACCCGCGATAATATCTATATCAGCATAACAGCTGGATATGTTGGCTCAATGATCAACGATCATTTCCATTCCAACAAATAGACCACCGCAACACTTGTTGCATGTTGTGGCAAAAGCTCCGGGAGACAGTGGATTACTGTGGATGTTCTTGATCGTGATCAATCGCATCAGTTATCCGCAGTAAAACCACAAGCTTGTAGAGAACTAAGCTGAGAACGATTCATCGCATTAACTCCTGTGCGCGTACATATCGTACATCTTCCGAACAGGATTTGAGGACCAGATTCTGCTGGGCAAAGAGTGTCAATTGGCTGCGATGCCTCGAATGGAGATATTTGGCACTGATCCTTGATGTGTTCGCTGGCAATCACGAGCACCAGTCTCGCCATACAGACAAGCGGATGGGGCGTTTTGGAAGGTAGAGCGGGATCGACGGCCTAACCAACTGAGCTGGCCCCTGCAAGACCCTGGGGTGGAGTCTGAGCTTAGTGCTTCGGCGAAGCTGGTTGTTGGTCTTGTAAGTGAGGCCATGACAAGGATTGTAGAGCACTGGCCGCTGACAGTTCCGTTCTGAGTTTGATGGTTGGCGGGAGATGGCTGAGGAAGATCCATCTAGAGCGTTTTTTACCGCTGGAGCAGCGAAACAAACGGCCGAGAATTCTATTTCCAAGGAATTTAGTTGATCGAGAATAACATGCTATTCTTTAGAATTGGCCCTCATAACGCGAATCGTACGGGGTCGCAGACCGCGAGGCCATTGGATGCAATGCATGACATGATGGATGGCTCAAACTGTCCAACTCATAGTTTTAGTAGGTGCCGGGGTACAGGCTAAGTCAAACTCTCGCACGTGCAGCTCTGATGGTGTAGCATTCCATTCCAATCGTCGAGACATTCTGAGAATGCAGCCGCTCACAATTGTACTGCCATCAGCATGTGGCTTACCGCCGTGCACGAGTTGAGAATGACTTGCGTAACCGACTGGAGCTTGTCTCGGTCATGAACGTCTTGACTTCCATGTTTTTGGCGGGGGAAAGATCTCGGCGTGGGCGAGTTGTGTTGTCTAGGCTGTAACAGAAACTGCACCACATAGAGGCAGATGGTGGAGTTTTTCTAATGCACGACGTGCAGACGGTGCAATAGCATAGATGTACTATGTCGATGAGGCAAAGGGTATTGGTGATAGCCCAGTGTAAAGCTGATATATTTGCAGTCGCCACCATGAGTTCCATTTGCTTGCAGTGGTACTGTAATGCAACCATCAACGGTCCTGTGCTGTAACGATATTCTGCTGCACGGTGAGTTGGTGGATGGCATGTCAATGGTTGACAGATTGTGGACATCTGTACAGTCCGAGTAAACACTGTACGTCACTATCGATTGGTGAGAAACTGCTCACAGTAGCATAAATTACACTGTTTGATATCCGGGCCGGATCCTTTCTGACACTTGTATGGGGCCAAGAGGGTGGGGGGGCCTCAATTCACCCAAAACGACTAGAGAAATAAGATGGCGCAAGTCAAACATCAACATCACAACCTTATCACGACACATCACGAACAGTATCATCGTTGGAAAACACTCAGCAATGATGCCAGAATAGCTAGATAGAATCTCAGTCTCACTCCATCAGCGGGAACCATAGAGCCACTCACTCAGGAACACTGCGAATGGGTACCTGGATTTCATGCACGATATATGGCCACAATGGATCTGCTGGCACAATGCCCCGCATCGTATCGTGATTCCCCAACCAAGAAGCCAACTGGGAAATAATTAGCATAGGCATAGGAGCACTATGGTCTACAGTCCGGTACGGTGCAGTAGCTACTATTTTGGTGGATGGAGGCTGGTCTATGGGCCGGACTGGGGCCTTGATCACTGGCGATAGGCCGGATTACTTGATTCATGAGAAGTCTATCGGGACTCGTCTTAATCGGGGTACAGGATCAGGGCTTTCGGGTTATGGCGGCGCCCGCGGCAAAGAGGTGGTTGGACGAGCCTGGGGTATATCTGTTTGTGTTTGTATGGCATAGACAGATCTTTCTTAACTAATGGACCAAGCTTCACTCATGTCTGCCATCCCCTCCAGCAATTGGCCAATACTACCCCCCCTGGCAGAGGCGCAGGAAGGTCGCAGCAGTAAGGGTTCCGGGGGGTGCAGGCGGGTCGTGTGAACTGCACTGGTGCGGACGCCGCCAGCGGATAGGCTTGAGTAGCGGCCACCTTAGTGGGTGGGCGCCTCCATCTCAGGCGGCTCGGCCATTGGCTGCATATCCCGACGGCTTCACCGCTTCTTCACCCCATCGACAAACCGCCCACAGCAGCGAGACTAACCCATGATCTACCCGTTAAGCCTTCTCCAGCAGTCCCTCTCCTTCTCCAGCTGCTCCAAAACCTTCTCCCTTCACTTCAACAGGGACTTCACGAAAGAGCGGTGTCGTCCGCTCAGTTCCTACAATTCATCGATCACCCGTGTCTATTACTCCGCTTCCCGTCTGCTTTTTGCCCAGAATGACTTACGACTTCAACAACGCCGGGGGTGATGCCTATCTCGACTTGACGACCTTCGACACTCGAAATCGCGCTGCTTACCAAACGTACTCGACAGCCACAGCCCATTCGAGTCCTTCGGCCGCTTCAAACATCATGTCCCAGGACGCTCGGCATTGGGCCATTCCCCTCGATATGTCTTCAAACCACTCTCACGGCTATGCTTCAATGAGCCCCGAGGAGCACCACTCCTCTCCTCCATCGCAATCCGCCAGCCCTCACAGCCAGCACTCGCCGCTACAACAATCACCTTTCCAGCCGAGCGTGAACCCCCTGACGGATTGGGCCCTTCAACAGCAGCAGCAACAACAGCAACACCAGCAGCACCTCGCTGCTGCTGATATGACACAGTTCATTCAGGATGCTGCGCTCATGAGCTTCAATGCTTTCCCTGCCAACTTCCAGACGACAAATCCCCTTGACTACCTTCCTGCGACCACACAGGCTGCTCTCCAGGCCAACCTCCTGGAATCGACTTTCAACGCCATGCCCACTATGGACGACCACCAAACGGTTCAATGGCCCAACACCGGAATGGAGAATTGGCAAGAGTTTCAGAACACTCTACAGATGGATGGATTGCCCCACAGCGTCGGCAGCAACTCGCCCACCGGTACTTATCTCGAGGTCCTGTCCCTTCCTTCATCATCAGGTGAAGGCTGGGCCATGGTGGACTGGAACCAGCCCAACTTTGACCAGTTCCAGCACGCTCATGCCCAAGGTGCCGCTATCTTCAACCCATCTCAAACTCTTCACTTGAGGACCAACTCCGACTCATCCGATGGCGCCAATTCTTTGGAATTCGGAAGTTTCGAGGAAATCGCACCTTTCCCTTACTCTCCTTTCTCCCCCGAGTCTGATGGTTATGTCGATGCTGGCGCTCACCGCAACTGCTTCACCAACGATGGCCACAACCACAGCCACGCTCATAGCCATAACCATAGCCATAGTCACAGCCCTCAACCCGTTGCCGTCACCACTGTGGCCACCGTCCCCATCAAGTCCGAGCCCTCTTCAAGCCGCCACAGCCCCGGAAGTGGTGCTGGATCCGTATCTCCCTCCTCCAGCACCAACCGCAGAAACTCGGGTCCTCGCAAGAGCCCAATTGCCAAGAGCACTACCAAGAACGTTGTTCGCCGCATTTCCAATGGTAAGAAGGACGGCACCGTCGAGAAGAAGGTTGGCCGCAGAAAGGGACCTCTCCTGCCCGAGCAGAGAAAGCAGGCCAGTGAGATCAGAAAACTCCGAGCTTGCTTGCGATGCAAGTTCCTTAAGAAGACCTGTGATAAGGGAGAGCCATGTGCTGGTTGCCAGCCTTCTCATGCTCGTCTCTGGCAGGTTCCTTGCACTCGTATTGACATCAAGGATATTGGTTACTTCATGAAGGACTGGAAGGCCGACTATGAGCGACACATGGACCGTGGTGTCTCAGTCTACAACGTCAAGGGCTTCGCCCAGAAGGAGACTCTCATGTGGATCACTCATGGCTACGGCTTTGCCCTCCCTGTTATGGTTCGCGAGGTCTTTGTTGCCGATGACAGCTGCTTTTCTGTTGACTGGGTTGAGTCCACACTGACTGACCAGGAGCCCATTGACTTCGAGACCCGCACTGAGAAGCTCGATGTCGGTGCTGAGGGTATTCGTCTTGATGCTCTGTCTGAGTACCTTGACAAGCACATTGATGGACCTTTCGAGGACTTCATTGACGACCACTTCGAAGGCACTCCTTTCATCACTGAGATTCTCAAGACTGCTCACCGCTTCTACGTCAAGGAGAAGATGCCTGTCATCCGAAAGTCACTTAAGCTTGTTCTTGCCTACAACCTCACCATGCACATCACTATGGTCGAGAACCAGGGATCCGAGGTTGACTTGGATGGCCAGATCGACGACGAGGACTCCAAGTACTACGGTCGCACTGTCGCCCCTGTCATGATCAACTTCCAGATCAAGTGTGCTCTCGCCGACATGTGGCGTGAGTTGCAGAAGGACATTCTTGAGGAACTCTCTGCTCTGTACTCCGGTGTCTACAGTGGCGAGAAGATGAAGAACTGGCCCACTATCTTCATGATTGCCTCCATCCTCCTTGCTGTCTGGGAGGAGATGCAGTTCGACTGTCATTACCGAGTCCCCGACCCTGTCGCCGTCAACAAGTTCTGTACCGACATGGAGACAACACCTGTTGGTGTCATTGTGGGTCTCTTCCACGCCATCTCCCAGAAGCTCCCTTCTTTCACCGACTGGGATACCCGCAAGCACGGCCATCTCCTTCACAACAACACCTCGGTCTGCGAGGCTATGACCGAAGTACGACAGCATGTCATCAAGCACGGTATGTTCTTTTTCAAGTCTTGTATTCGTATCACACCACTAACACCTGTCACAGAGGCTTATCTTCGTACCCGCAAGGAATCCAAGTTTGACCGTTACGACTTCGACTCTCTGTCCAACAAGTTCCTTTCCAAGCTTGTTATCCGGGCCAACTAAGACAACACAATTCAAGCAACAATGCTATGACACTGTCAACAATATGATGGCGCTCTTTGGGCGCCCGCCTTTTCTTTTGTTACACACTTGTTTTTATCACAGCGACAGCGTTGGCAAGGCCTCTTCAATCTTGGTCAACAGCGACCCCAGAATTGTCCTTTTGAGCATACGAGCATGAATATTACATTCTATCACGGCTGGTCACCGCCCGACAACACGAAGCAACCTGACACGGGAAAATGTGTTATGACCTTCTTATGACTTTCTTCTATGAATGTATGACTCAAGAAAACAGAGCGTTTTAGTTCTTTTTATCATATTTTATTGTTTTGAAATCTTGGAGACAGGATCACGTACCATACAGACGAAAGCGAACCTCACCATTTTTATGGTATTATTATGGGATCATGTTTGATGAAGTGGCATTTGAGGAATGATTGATTTTGCATGGCTGATGAGCCTACACGGAGGTGTGAGTGATTTATCTTTTCGGGGGCGTTGGAGAGCTCAAGTGGGCTGGACTCGCGACAAGCAGTGGTCGATAGAGCAGAGCAGAGCAGAGCGAATTATGTTTTAAGCAATTTGACAAAGGGACGGATGTTGGAATAGTTACAAAAAAGGCTAAATGCTAGGCAAGTGCTATAGTACTGCCACGAGTATATCGAAATGATTTTAAATCTTAAACACTACAGACCCGAACCTGAATGACAAGTGATGAAAGACCCAGTAAGCTTCTCAACATTAATCTGATAAGGAAAACCCGATGTATTATGCACTGCTTCATTCCTGGGATGATTAGCTTGAATCAGCAGGCACCTGAAGCATCTGAGACAATGTCTCATCCAACATAGCTGGTTTCCCATTACGGACTTGTGTTTACGGCGACTCAAGTGAGGAGGTCAGAGCATGGTCAGCGGTTGTATCAGCTGCGACATTAAGACATTTGACTAGTCGCTAGATACAGTCCAATATGGCAGATGATGTGGAGGCTGGGGGGATAGTATGATCTGTGCGGAATAGAAGTAGCAAGTCCCATTTACTTGGACATTTTTCAGATAGACTCGGTGAGATCGTGGATATCTGGCTTTCTAAAGCCCAGACCTTGAGAACAAGATGAAGTCTCCTCTGTGATAATATGCTCAACCTGGTAAGCACTGATTGTTACCTTCCATGTTGAGGGACACAGACATCCTCATGGACTGTCAGACTGAGCTATCTTAGCGCGAATGGTCAAGACTCAAAAGGGTGCCAACACCATCAAAGGCGGGGTCATGATAAGACGCAATGGCTGCGCAATCGTTACAGGGAATCGAGTCATTATCAGCTAGGATAGCGACTTTTGACGACTGAGGGTGACAGATCTGGACAGCAGTCAGAATTCGAGATAAACCATTGCTGGGAATTTAAATGGCTATCGCATTCTATGCTGTTGAAGGTTGTCCTTGGCAAAGGTTTGAAACAAACCAGCCTCGTTGTGTTGCATCCAACTCGACATGTTGATGCGAACAGGGTATTCTTGAAGAGACAGGGTCCTCACGGGCCATAACAGTGAGCAGATGACGTCGCCGACATAGGCGAGACCGGATTGAGCTAACGGCAGATGTCGGTGACCCCCTCGCCATTTGAGCTTGACGTTGAAATTGAGACGAGATGAGAGTTGAGCCATCGTCGGAATTCTTGATGTGATAAGTTCGGTATGGCAGGCTGCAACTGATAGTCGGAAGCGAATACTCCAAACAAGTGTCCGTCCAGGTGCATACTATGAAGGGGACCCTCCCGTCTTTGTTAGTGGTGCTGCTCCACCTTGAGTTTAATCTCGGTATAGGTGTTGATCAAGAGTGTTGCGGTTCCTGAATCCAAGGCCTGGTAGTAATGGTATGAGGTAATGATCATCTGAATTGTCCCGGAGACTGCTGAAAGAATTTGCCACCCTTTGAAGATTGCCCTTATTGTTGAATGGTGTTTGTTAAACATATTCAGATCAAGCATTGCTTTTTGGGCTTTCCCGGGGTAAAGTGGCGACATGCCGTCGCCCAGGACCCGCCACTCCGCTCCGGTGCATTCTAGCGCTTGGCCGTGGGTATCTATCGCCTGATGGCTCGATAGTGAATCACGGCGGTGACGGGCGACTTGCAAGTGAATGCGACATCCATGACGGGAAGAGTCGCATATTATTTCGGTAGCTACAATCGATGCTTGCAGTTGAGTGAAGTCTCACATTTAAGGTCGTGATATATGCAGTCCGTTATCGGAACGCTTTGTCTTTCTAAGCCGCCTTCTAGACTGTGCTCGAAAACTCCGGAGCATGAATGAGCAAACGAAGCACGTTGCGAGTGAGTCTGACTTCAGCCTTCGGACCCACTTCATCATGATAAGTGTTGATGCATGTTTCCAGTACCTACATACCACACCTTAAAGGCGGAAGCACAAAGTACCTGAAACCTGCTGTGGCGGTTGACAGCCTGGCCGGATTCTGGAGCCTTCCCTAGTCGTCGCCGTCATTGGCTCTAATGAATCATCCGGACCCGGAAGCTGCGCTCCTTGTCTTGTCTGCCACGCCTGCCTTGTCGCTACCGTTCGTCACTGGCAGGCGTAATCCGGTCACTGCGCCCCCTCGCACCTTCCATTTGGCGCCGGCCGCCCGCTTGATTATCAAACAAACAGTGCCTTCCCCTCAGCACCTACTTAAACCTCTGCCGACTCTTCTCTACTTCATCCTCTTTTCTTCCTACAACATCCCTCTCCATCACACATTTACTCTTGCTCGAGACTAGCGACACATCTGCCTTCTCTCATCCGAAACACAACACAGGTTATACGCACTACAACACCGCCATCATGCAAATCTTCGTCAAGACCTTGACTGGCAAGACCATCACCCTCGAGGTTGAGTCATCTGACACTATCGACAATGTCAAGTCCAAGATTCAGGACAAGGAGGGCATCCCCCCTGATCAGCAGCGATTGATTTTCGCCGGCAAGCAGCTTGAGGACGGCCGCACCCTCTCTGATTACAACATCCAGAAGGAGTCAACCCTCCACCTTGTTCTCCGCCTCCGTGGTGGTATGCAGATTTGTAAGTGATATCAACATGACCGCCACTAGATTCGCCACTAACTTATCCCCTCAGTCGTCAAGACCCTCACTGGCAAGACCATCACTCTTGAGGTCGAGTCCTCCGATACCATCGACAACGTCAAGTCAAAGATCCAGGATAAGGAAGGCATTCCTCCTGACCAACAGCGCCTGATCTTTGCTGGCAAGCAGCTTGAGGATGGCCGAACCCTCGCCGATTACAACATTCAGAAGGAGTCCACTCTTCATCTCGTCCTCCGCCTTCGTGGTGGTATGCAAATCTTCGTCAAGACCCTTACCGGAAAGACTATTACCTTGGAAGTCGAGTCATCCGACACCATCGATAACGTGAAGAGCAAGATCCAGGATAAGGAGGGTATTCCTCCTGACCAGCAGCGACTCATCTTCGCCGGCAAGCAATTGGAAGATGGCCGAACTCTTTCTGATTACAACATTCAGAAGGAATCTACCCTCCATTTAGTCCTCCGTCTGCGTGGTGGTATGCAGATTTTTGTAAAGACTCTCACCGGAAAGACTATCACCCTTGAGGTTGAATCTAGCGACACTATTGACAACGTGAAGAGCAAGATTCAGGACAAGGAGGGTATTCCTCCGGATCAGCAGCGTCTTATCTTTGCTGGTAAGCAACTGGAAGACGGTCGTACCTTGAGCGACTACAACATCCAGAAGGAGTCCACCCTTCACCTCGTTCTCCGACTTCGTGGCGGTCAGTAGGCGATTCTCAGGTGACGATGGATTTACGACGGCGTTTGGGACTTCGGTATGACATTTCGAATCAGGCAACTTCCAGGCCTGATATGACTAGCATATTCAGCTATTATGTAGCTTTTGCACACGCAATTAACCTTGCCAAGTGCTAATAGACTTGATTAAGTCTGTACGACTATTCCATCTCTTGAGTGACGCGTGTTTATTGTGATCGTATTTTTTTCCAGCTCTCAACGATGCATGAAAGTGCCGATCGCGCTGGGTGGGGTGCCTTTCATGTCCGAAGCTCCGCAGCCCAGCTCATGATGGGTGGGGCAGAAATAATCCTCATGAGCTTTAAGTTGCGAGCTTAATTCTTCCTTCTTTAAAAACTTGTGTCTGCCACAGCGTTTCGTTCTTATGGTCCCAGGCTGTCATATGATGATTTATAAACTCATATTACTTCAAACTTATCTCTTTTTGCCTCCTTAGTAACCGACAAAACACTTCTTTATTCCCCAACCTCTGGCCCGAATTTGCGATCAAGATTCCACATATCTTTCCCTACGATCGATCGAGCCGCAGGTTAATACGGTAGGCTATGCCGTCTTACTTCTATCACCTGAAATTCGAGCTTTATCCGACACCTCATCCCGTTGCCACAGCTTTAGAGCCGGACCACGAGTCTATCTGGCTTCCACCTCCAGGAGCAGGTGTCTTTGACGACTTTCCATCTCACCCGCGGCCTGACCGACGAACGACATACCAAGTACCAACTTCTGATTCTCCCCTACCAGGATTCGCGAACACGGCACATCCATACGTCCTTGCAGAACAAAACTCGTCGTCGTCAAGCTTGGGCATAATAGACTGTGGCGCAGTTGCAGGAGCGCCGACCAAGGAATCTGATCGAAAGATTGAGATCGTGTCTGAAAGGCAGTGGCTCGAGCGGACAAACAGCTTCCCTCCTCCGAGTTCGACTGTCGCGATACATCCACAAGTCGCAGTTAGAGACTGGCGATTTGGCCGTGTAAGCCTCGAAACGATCGATCTACGAACTGGCCACGCAATGGCTGGCGAAGCCAGTCGAAGCGGCCCTTCTGCGGCTCCCTCTCTGGGACCGACATTTGGAGGCGCTGGTACAGCGACCAAAGCCAAGTTTCTTCCTCTCGAGACAAAGAACACCGAGCTTGGATGGGGAGTTGTACATTTTTACCGGGAAGGAGATGAAACACCTGGACTCACAGAGGCGCGCCAACCTGAAAGCGAGACTGTTGACGCAAAAGACAATGATTGCACAACTCTTTGTATCCCAGCAGTGCCTGCCTACATGTCTCCAGGTGATCTGATGGGATTTGTGGGAGAACAATGGACGGGCGATATCAGTCACTGCCGCATGGTAATGACCTCGAGGATGAACAGATATCTCGTCTTGCTCAAGTTTCGAGACAATTTCCGAGCGAAGCAATGGCGGCGAGAATTTGATGGCAAAGTGTTTAATGCTATGGAGGCAAGTCACAGTACATATCAGGAGTTGATGTAATATTTACTAACATATTACAGCCTCAAATATGCCATGTAGTGGTTATCAAGAGTATAACGTTCGAAACACCGACACGAAGAAAGTCAAGTGCCGCGCTTTCGCCCCTATCATCTTCAGCTGGCATGTCGAGTAGTCTCAGGCCGTTTCCTCCCCCGACGCCGAATTTGGTGGAACTGCCCACTTGTCCCGTATGTTTGGAGCGTATGGATGAAACAAACGGACTTATGACAATTCCATGTTCTCACGTTTTCCACTGCACTTGCCTCCAGAACTGGAAAGGTGCTGGATGCCCAGTCTGTCGATTTACCAACACCTCGGCTAATGCAGACTCGGACCCAAGGAATCCCCATACGCAACCCTTCGGCTCAGGAGCTTCGAATCTTTGCAGTGTCTGCGACTGTGACGACGACTTATGGATCTGCCTAATCTGTGGCTATGTCGGTTGTGGCCGATACAAAGGTGGCCATGCAAAGGATCACTGGAAAGAGACAGCACACTGTTTTGCTCTCGAGCTAGAAACGCAGCATGTCTGGGACTATGCCGGAGACATGTGGGTGCACCGACTCATCAGGGATAAAGGCGACGGTAAAGTGGTGGAGCTCCCATCGAGAAACAGATCAGTTGGCCACTTAGAAGGAGAGGACGTTGTACCCCGGGCCAAGCTCGAGAGCATCGGGCTGGAGTATACGCATCTAGTCACGAGCCAACTTGAATCTCAGCGGGCCTACTACGAGGAGTTGATTAGCAAGACAGTCGACAAGGCCTCGAAGGCATCTGCTATCGCCGAGGGGGCTGCTACTCAGGCTTCAAAAGCGATGGAAAAGCTTGCACTACTAGATGCAAAGTACTCAACGCTCAGTCAAGAGACAATCCCAGAGCTAGAGAAACAGCTTGCCCGAGAACGTAACAAGGCGAGTAAGAGCGAAACTTTGGCTCGCAACCTTGGTAAATCTCTCCAAGAGGAGAAGGGCTTGAACGAGGGGTTGATGAAACGAATCGAACATCTCAACAGTGACCACGAGGCAATGGCCAAGGAGTTAGAAAAGCTTAAAGAAGAGAACATTGAGCTTCAAGAGACAAACCGAGATCTAAGCATGTTCATTTCTGGACAGGAAAAGTTGAAAGAGTTGGAAAAGGAGGGCAAAATCGGAGAAGGCGAGCTTGAAGGCGGCAGTGCAAGCGTACCAGAGAAGAAGAGTCGACGACGAGGAAAGCGTTGAAAGCCACCTTTGTAGAGCTACCTAATTGGTGTACGACATTTGGGATAACCACCATGGTGTGTTATTACGATAGGACTTGGCGATATGACGCAGCGTTGATTTCAAAGGTGGTTATTGAATAAAGCTCTGAGTGTATCGTGATACGATATACTTTAACAACTACGCACCCTGACTATATCAAAACCATAGACTGTACCATTTAGGGCCATATGCATACAGACTTAGGGGATTTGCCAAGATTGTAGGTGCAGCGCCATCTGCAGCTGCAAACACAAGCCAGCGTCTACAAAAGCATAGAGATCCTTTCGACCTCGGGATACGGAAAGAGTCTGATAGGCCCTGGACTGGTAGATGGAGTGCACACCTGGCGTGTTAGACTCCCAACCGCATCCAATACGATTTGGATTGGCATTTTTGTTGGGACTTGGCTTCTATTCACAAGATCTACGCCCAGCAAAAGAATGCCAATTTTTACATATCTGGCTCTTGGTGATCCATCTTGAGAACTGTGATATAATAGCGAAAACTGAGGTGTTGCAATTGACATGTGAAGATTCGGGCGCACGGATAGGCTCTACCCTGTTTCTCGGAAATTCGTATGGAATTCGGGATAGGTTGCAAGGGTTGAACCTCTATTAACCTCCACTGGCTTTGATACCCTAAGGGTGTCAGTGGCTGGGGAGGTGACGATAGTGGTGTGAAATAACCTGTGATTTATGACTGCACCTTGTGTGAATGGATGTCTGGGCAAAGGAGGAGCATGCGTTGATGGATCAAATGTTTCATTGCTACATGATTCACCACTTTACCTGCCTTTCTGTTTGTTTGTTATCGAACAGACTACACCGTTATCTTGTGGCTGATGTCGGGCATTCGGTGTTTGGCATGTTCTGGTACATCAATGTCTCTTATGTTGGTTGCGTTAGTGAGACTGCACCGTACCGTGCCGTACCGGATCTCCGATGTAAGTGGAGTGACCTACAGTTCGCAGGGGAAAAACACCGAGAACGAGTACGGATTCCCTCATGGCTCAGCCGAATAACCATGTTAAGTAGGGGATTGAAGTTTATAACACTGATAGAGGACAATAACAATAATGTACAATAGAAGAAAAGTCTTTTAAAAGTATTCACTTTGCTCTACAAAGTGCTTCGACATTCAACTTATTCCCTACCCAAAACCATAGCTCTCAGCTCCAAAATCCGCCTTTCCTCACTGGGTAGGCACCTCCCTCACCTTATTCTCTCGCCTTCCCCTCTATGGGCCCTTGCCCCCAACCCCAGTCCTAGCTATTTCTCCATCACCATCTCTATTTGCTGCATGTTATCCATTCTTGTCTCCATCTCATTTTGTCGCCCACCAGGAATGCAAAGGATTCAAACATAACTTATCGCCGAGACTCGGTCCTGGCCCTTCTATATAATTTACCACTCGACCACCTCTCTACTCCGCCTGACCTTCCATCGTCCGCTCCGTCCAGAGGCCTGCCGCCCCTCACATCGAATCGAACACACCCGCTTGTCTAGCTCTGCTAAGATTTTCAGAATATCGATATCCACAGTCCGACATCAAAACTTTGTTTCCCTCACTTGCTTCAGGAGCGCTGGTCTCTTCCTCGCCTGCCCAACATGTCTTCACATGCTGGGACCAAGGACGCGGCCGCGCCGCAGGCTGCGACAAACTCGACCCCGCAGAAGGAGCTATATCCCATGGTGAACTGGAAGTACGACATGTTTCTCTACTCAGTCGGTAACATTGTCGACATGTTCTTCCGAGAAGTTGTACCTCGAGGTGCCTGGCGCGTTCCTCAGACCGGCCCTGTTCTGTTCGTCGCTGCGCCGCATGCTAATCAGGTGAGTTGTGGTCTTGAACCCAGCCCTATCGTTGCCGGCTGAACCGGAGAGGAAGAGATGAAGCATCATCTTTGGACTCTTGGATTATATCACAGATTACTAACACCTACCACAGTTCGTCGATGCTATTATCCTCCAGCGCACCCTCCGTAATGAAGCCAAACGACGAGCGTCTCTCCTCATTGCCCAAAAATCAGTTCACGGCTTCATTGGATGGGGTTCACGACAAGTCGGCTCAGTTCCTGTTGGTCGCGCACAGGATGCTGCCAAGCCAGCAACCGGCACCATTTACCTCCCCGATCCCATTAACGACCCGACTCTAGTCCGTGGTATCGGTACTAAATTTGGAGAGGGTCAAGGTGAGGTTCAGGGTATGCTCTTTCTTCCGTCCACCAAGAACCAAAGTGGCGCCAGCGTCGATATTTCCCAGATTCTCGGTCCTGAGGAGATCCGTGTCAAGCGGCCGTTTAAAGGCAGGATTGCCTTGCAACAGCTCACAGGTCGTGATGATATCGACAAAGATGGCAACTTCACCAACAAGGAGGTGAAGGGGCCTGCCCAAGGCTACCAAGGCACCAAGTTCAAGTTGGCGCCTCATATTGACCAGACCAAGGTCTACGAAGCTGTCTTTTCCCGCCTGTGTAACGGTGGTTGTGTTGGTATCTTCCCCGAGGGTGGTAGTCACGATCGCACTGAGCTTCTGCCTCTTAAGGCTGGTGTCGCAATCATGGCTTTGGGAACCCTGGCCCAAGACCCTGATTGTGGACTCAAGATTGTCCCTGTTGGTATGAACTACTTCCATGCCCACAAGTTTCGCTCACGCGCCGTTGTCGAGTTTGGCGCTCCATTCGAAATCCCTCGCCATCTTGTTGAACTATACTGCAACAACCAGCGTCGCGAAGCCATTGGGCAGGTTCTCGACACAGTTTACCAAGCCCTTAATTCTGTCACTGTATCTGCGCCCGACTACGATACCCTCATGGTGATCCAGGCCGCTCGTCGACTCTACAACCCTACAGGTAAGAAGCTTCCGTTGCCGGTGGTGATCGAGTTGAACCGCAGACTGTGCATGGGTTATGAGAGATACAAGAACGACGAGCGCATTACGTCCTTGTCTGCGTCAGTCAAGGAGTACAACTCGCAAATACGATATCTCAACTTGAAGGACCATCAAGTGCAGTATGCCAAGATGAACATGATTAAGGTCATTTTCCTCTTCATCTACCGATCGATCAAACTTCTCTTCCTCTTCATATGCACACTTCCAGGCTTGATTCTATTTGCGCCTGTCTTCGTGGCGACCAGGATTATCAGTCGGCAGAAAGCCAAGACAGCTTTGGCGGGATCAACTGTCAAGATTCGTGGCCGCGATGTCATGGCGACATGGAAGATTCTTGTAGCAATTGGTCTCGCGCCCACACTCTACCACCTCTACTCGTCAATCATCACCTTCAAGGTTTGGCAGGACCGTCTATGGGGCTACGTCCCTGAGCGCGTGCCGCTATTGGTGGTTTATTTTGCTTTGTGGCCATTCATGGTTGGTATTACGTTTGCATCCTTGCGCTTTGGTGAGGTTGGTGTGGATATTTTCAAGTCTCTCCGACCATTGCTCCTGTGCCTGACACCGTCCTCGAACTATAACATTCACAAGTTGCGGCTAAGGCGAGCCGAGCTGAGCGCCCAGGTTACGGACGTCATCAACACACTCGGACCTGAGATGTTTGATGACTTTGAAAAGGCACGCCTTGTACCCGACCTGTACAAGGCCGAGGGTGGTGCTGCTACGTCCCCCAAATCGCATCGACGACGAGACAGTGACCAGTCCAGTACTGGATATGAGCCTGAGACACCGCCAGCTCTTTCGCGCCGAAGCACGACGCAGTCGAGCCGGGCCCTCCCGCGCAACGATTCTTTCAGCAATATTGGTCATGTGGGCATCTTCTCTACGCGACCACCATCTCGAGCCCGCAGTAGGTCGCGTTCGAGCAGCAGTGGGGGCGGGTTTGGATCTGGTGGGTTCCCTCTCAGTGGATTTACCACTTTGGATTCATCTGGTGGATTCGATGAAGCGAGCCGCAAGATCCGAGAGGCGATGAAGAACCGACGGCATAAGACAGACCAAGAGAGGGCAGAGGGAGATGAGGAAGATGAAGACAGTGAAGAGGAGGGTTACGATGAGGCCAGGAAGAAGAACGCATGAGTGGGGGGATGACA